>WBMW01004220.1:575941-656739 GCA_013396635.1 Penelope pileata
ATTCCCCAAACCACCCAGGAGAAGGCAAAGCCTTCCAGCATCACCTCCTGCTCGGTGGCAGTTAAAGTGCCAACACTTTCCTCAAAGGACACACACACCCTATATATGCACACATATCTGGTTTTAGTTACCGGTGGACCAAACTCCAAGCCCATTCAATTCTGAAAGGAATTTTGAAGAAAAAATAATAATAAAAAAATGCAAATGTTTTTGAATGATAGCTCTCGTCTTCCAGACCCAAAGGAGACTGTTGCCACAGACCTCCATTAAGGTCCTCTTTGAGTTTACTCATTCACCTCATTCTCAAACACTTTGCCACATCCCACTGCTGGAGCACCAGGACCTCCCCAGGCATAAAGCTTCTTTCACTACGTGCTGCGCTTCCTTGTCACCTGGATTTACAGATCCTGGGGAGGAAAAGAATGAAGGCAGGCTTCAATGGAAAAAAAAAATAAAAAAATCTTTCCATAATGCCTCACTTTAATTGAATCTAAATCCTCTAATTCCGTACTAATTGAGCCTGGAACCACACTTGCCCTTGTGCAGCGCAGGATGGGTGCCAGGCCAACCAGCACTGCCTGCACAGAGCATCCTGCCCTTCTGGATCAAAAACCACCTCCCTGGACTTGTGCCACACTTTCATTTCTCCTCCTGCATACACATATATCTGTCATTCATCCATATATGCGTATGAATAAATAGAAATAAAGCATAAAAAAAAAATAAAAATAATAAAAAAAAAACCTCTTATTCATCTATGCATCTCAAGTTTCTCCAGGCTGACTTTTTTATTCTAACTGTTGCCCTGCTATACACCAGCTGCTTACTGGTTTGTGAGTTTAAAAGCTCCTTGCCACAGCCTTGCAGTCTCTTCTCCAGAGGAATACAAGCAACAAACCCACAAGGAATGCTCCAGCTCTCCACAGGACTCAGGGCCGGGTGCCTTCTCCCTGCTGAGAGCCCGTGGCCGCTCAGCCATTTGCCACCAACAGCATCACGGGGCCACCAGGGCCCTTCCCTGGGGCTCCCAGCCATCATCTGTCAGTTCTGCAGCAAGAGAACTGCAAAAATTAAATACCATTTTTGGCAGCACAGGAGATGCCACAGCAGCAGCGAGGATGCTCCTGGTGCTGGTGAGGACAGACGTGGCACAGGAACAGGCAGGGATGCTCCTGGTGCCTTTTACTTTTACTTTTCCAGAAGATTCAGAGGCAAATAACCACAAAAGCCACTCCCGTCTGCAAAAATAAATAAATGCAACTGATTCACACAAAATGCCACAAAATGACTCTGATAACCGTCTGTCCTGTTTTGTGTAGGCCTGTGGGAGAGCCCAGCACAATGAGAAATAGAGCTGCACTTCGCAGGGCTGCAGTGGCAATTTCCTCCCCATATGTTTCTCAAGACACTGTCTTAATTTAGTTTGCCTATAATGAATTCTGTCATTATTCCAAACATCCATTCTCATGACCCAGACTTATAGCATATCACCACCAAGTATCCTTTTTTGGCTATCCAATCTCCCGGGGGAACTCAAAATTGTCTCCGTCTGCAGCACAGCTATGCCGGGGAGCAGCCTGGAGAACAGATCCGAGATTATTCCTTTCTGTGTCAGTCATTTAAGCCTCTTTGTGTTAAAGTTGACATTTGTCTCGATGCCGTCTCAATAGGCCCCGCTGGCTGGGTTTCATTCAGCGCTTTGAGCCGGGGGGGAACTCGCCTCTTGTTTTACTTTCAGGCCATTCTTGTGCCAAAGCGTGAAGGGAGGGAGCTGAATAACCACAAACAGGTGAGGCGGGGAGAGGCTTTCTGTCTCCACTCGCCGATTGCGAGAGCTGAGCTCTTTGGATGCCTTTCAAAGCCAGGAGAAGCCAAAAGCAATAATCCCCACCATGGGAGCAGGCAGGAAGGAAGGGTATCTGGTGTTGGCCAGCGATGTCCCAGCGCGGGGACGCGCATTCCCGTGCAGTGACATCGCACCGCGCCAGGGCAGCTCGGCGGGGCCAGCAGGGAGGATTTGACAACTGTCCAAGCTCCACACCCACCTGGACTGGAGCTGCACGAGGGATGCTTTTCAAGTGTAAAGCATGAGAAAGAGGTGTTAAAGTGAAGGGTCTTTGCTTTTGCCACTGTTGCCCTTCACTACTTCTTCTGCCTGTCCCCATTAGCAATCTGAAGGTGTCAGAAAAAGGGTTTTAGCAAACCACAACCATTTTTTCCCCTCCTCCTTCACTAACCTGTGCTTTCATCTATGCAGCCTTGTGAAAGAGCTGTGCTTTTTGCCTGACCTCCACACAACCCATGGGCTGGCCAGCCAGCAGGGAGCATCCTCCATGCAGAGATGTGACACGGTGCTCCTGGGCTCCAGTCACCCAGCCCAGGGCTCTCCAAGGGGAATGTTCTCCAAGGCAGGGTTCTCCCCAGCTGTGCACATGGCAAAGCATCCTTCTCCTGGAGAAGCACAACGATCCATCTGTGGTAACACCCCAGTAGGATCTGCATCCCTGCCCTGGATGGCGTTCTGGCTGCATCCCAGCCCACACTCACTCACTTCAGGCTCCGCATCCTGGGGAAGCGTAGGATGTTACGCCAGCATCGCTCCCTAAAGCAGGACAAGGAACGTCAGCACATTGGTGGGCAGCATCAGGCTTCAGCCTCAGCGCTGTGTGAGCTGATCAGAGGTATTACACGCGTGTCTCTTGTACGACTTCAAACGTCTCACCCAAAAGCTGCTGTAACGAGGGATTAGGGAAAAGCCAGCAGCAAAACCATGCTCCCACCAAACAGCCTGCAAGGAGAGGGACAGCCACAGCTGAGCAAGCAGCACGCCCAGCCCAGAACCTAAGGATTGCATGGAGCACAATGAATATCCAGGACTCAGTGAAAAGATGAACAATGTTTTCAAGAAGGGGAGGAAAAGAGGACATTCACACCATGGTGATGCAATAAACTGTCCCTGTACGAACCATATGGGTAAATAACACAAACAGACTTTGCCCAAGTGAGTAACCCACACAGCCCAGTGCCTGCTCTGCTCTTTGGAGGTAACCCAGAGCTTTCACTTGGCATTGCACCGCATTACACCATGGATCCCAAGACCTTAGAGGCTCTCATTCAGCTTTTCTCAGCCCTGTGTCCCCTCTTTCTGGAGTTGGGATGAGGAGTGCCTCCCACGGGGTGTTCCTGTGCCAGCCCAACACCGCGTGGCATGGGCACCATTGCACCAAGCACAGGAGAACACAGGTGCTCCCAGCTGCGGGGTGCACATCACGACCACAGCGGGTTTGGAAATGTTCGTGGTAGGAACAGCCATTTCTCTTCTCAGGGCCCAGTTTGGACTGATGCATGAAAGAAAACACTTCCCAGCCAACATCAGCTGGCAGAGCTGGTTCGTAATCAGCCAGGACAGATGGGAACACACAATACCTTGAACCCAATCAAGGAAACATCCCAGGAATGCCTGTTAATGTGAACCTTTAGAGGGGTAAAACAGTCATTCAAATCAGAGCAGGATGATTGATTCCAACCTAAGAGAAAAGCACAAATCAAACTGATTCCTGTCCAGGGGACAGAAAGGTTTGATCTGAAGCAAGGCTTGACAGCAGATGAATTCAAATTTTTTCAGCTTCCAAGATAAACTAATGCAATGGAAATCTGGACACAGAGGCATTGAGAAAAGCTGGAGGGGAAAGTCCCATTTGTGTGGTTTGCAATGCCACTGTAGGCACCACCTTCTTTCCAGGCAGCAGCATTTGCTCACCTGGTTTAGCAGAAAATGGCATTGACCACCTCGGTGTGTCACTGCTGAAGCAAGCAAGGGCTGTCCAGGGGGAAGGGCTCGGGTTCATGAGCGCGGTCACCTCCCCTTCTTAACATTTCCCTCCATGCAGAATTATAATCTCATATGTCAGCATGCATTTCGGTTTATAAAACAGGAATGCAACACATTTAGAAGAAAAATTGCACCTGTCAAATGCCCTACCCCATGAAGTAAACCTGTGCAATTTCACTTTTCACCTAGTAAATACCCAATCACTTCCCAGAACGGCCCCTTGCAGTATTCAAATCTGTTTCCATTAATATTAGAAGTTAGGAGGGTTTGGGAGAAAAGGAAGGAATTGATTAAAAGCAGATGGTATTCATTATCTTGCTAATCACAATCCTGCAGGGTTTTAACAAAGAAAAAAGAGAAAGAAAAAGCAACATCAAGAAAAGGTCATGCTAGGACTTTTCAAATAAAACATAAGAAAAAATAACACTTGCAAGGATTTACTCCCCTCTCATGAGAAAATCAGCTTGTTTCATATCACAGCTCAGCCACGCTGGGAAAATGCCTTTGTGATACAGACATCATTCTCACATTTTGTGTTGGGACTGCGAACTTTTGTGGAAAGTCTGAGAAAAAAACGTGGCAAGAATGGTTACCACCTGTGTGTCCCACAGCCTCCGACAGCACTGGTGCACCTCTGAGCGTTTTTTCCTAAAGGGAAGTCACAAATAAGCAAGTAAAGCAAACAAATCCAAACAGAAATAAAACAAATAAGCAGTTAATTGCCTAGAATCAGCGTAGCGGGAAAACACAGAGATGGATTATGTTCAAGATGACTGGCTGGAGTTCATCCGAGCAGTTTTCTTGGGAGGATTTTCACTGTTGGTATCTGATCCTGCTCCCTTTAAAGTCCATGAAAATGCTGTTATTAACTGTCCATAGCACTGGGACTGGGAGAGATGCCTGTAACAAAGGTCTTGGCACTTCTTCACGTTATGAAATCGCCAGATTCATAAGGGTCATGTTCAGCTTTGCTTCAAGACAGCAAAACAGGATGCCACTCATGAGGAGGCAGCTTGCAAAAGAAAACCCCAGCGGTATTTTGCAACTACAGAAGAACAAGCATTTGCTTGTTCACAATCACGCTCTCCTCTACCTTTTCAAAATGCACCAGGACTTCACAAAAAGTGCCCAGAAACCAAAGCTGTGGGTGTTCCCACTCACCTCTGGGCATCTGGGATGTGAGTACTCACGGGCTCAGGGCCACAGCGGTGGAGCTTTCTGAAGACAGGATGCAACAACTGGTTAGGACACACTCAGCCTCTTGGAATGAGAGGCACTAGGAAACCACCAGCAGTTGTCACTGACAGGAGACTTTATTCTTTTTTCTTTTTTTCCTTTTTTAAATAGGAAGCGGTTTTACGACAGGCAGCCAAAATGTTCCCCAAGTAGACATGGTGCTACGTAAGCCGTAGAAGCTATGTGCTGGTGAGATTTTGTGGTCTTCCGGCTGAGATTCCTAAGCAGCTATTTATATGGTAATTTATTTTTTAAACCACAATGACTCCAGTGCCCAGAATGGCAGCAGAGCCATTGTGAGCGGGCCTCTGTGCCACCTCAAGGTTCCAAACAGCTGAGAGAGGAGGGCCAGCAGCATTCCTGCTCCCCACCCGGGGACCTACAGCACATCTGTGCTGGTGTTTAGACTTGACCTAAGGTTTTCCATCAACTATCCCCAGATTATCCTGCTGTCATTTTCTTATTTCCAGGTCAGTCCTTTTGCTAGGCGAGGGCCTCATCTGCAACAAATTTTATTTTCAAGATGGAGTGAAAACGTGTGAAAAGGAAAGAGAGAAAGATAGATTTAGGCTTTGTTTGCAGGCACAAGTACAAGAAAAACAAGCAGACCTGTGAACAGTTATACTTAGGAAACCTACTTTTCTGCAGCTTTTGCCTGTGGGTTTTCTGAAGGCAACCAACCACAGCTGAGACACGCTGTGACCTCCTCCTCGAGGGGACCAGCTTGAGTCCCCCCCACCACTCCGCTACTTATTTTCATGAAATTTAGAAACCTTCACCTCTTTGGGACTTTGATCCACAAGGGATGGAACCAGGCAACTGGATCAGAACCTGTTCAGAGGGGAAACACAACCAGACAGGATGACCCTGCAATTCTCACCAAAGCCCCGTTTTCTTATGAAACCAAACAAAAATCCCCAAAGCCGTTTCTTGGGCATGTAAGGGGGCAGCACGTTGCATCTTGATGGAGTTGGTAGATTTTATTAAGGGTTAAAGTCTGACCATGCACACACAGGTGGCATTCCTCAAACTTTTTTTCCCCCATTATTTTGCCTGCAAAGCCAAGTCCTTGCGGTACTTGCAAGAGCAATGCCGGAAAGCATACAGTTCTGATTAGCACTTATTAAATAAAAAGATCCCAGATAAAAGAAATGAACACTGCACTAACACTGACGCTGCAGAAAGCGAAGGGGCAGCCTGGAGCCCTGCGGGGTTCTCGGCTCTCAGGTTCCATGGAAAAACCCCACCCGTGTGCTGAGAACAAAGTGGGCCCGCGCTCGTGGCTGGCTCGGCGGTGACCGCCCAGCGGTGAGCTCAGCCCAACGCCCAGCCAAGAGAGACCACCACACCCAGCAGGAGCAGAGCCCTCCAGGAAACACGACTCTCCTCCATCGGGTTTTATTTTCGTAATTCTGTTTTACTTCCATTCAGCTCCCTTGACCTGCAAGCAATGCTGCTGGATCAGTCTTCTGTTTGCCCAAAGCCACCAGCCAAAAGTTCTCCCTTTTCTCTCGCTCCTCTTCCCTCTACAGGTATGGATACATTTAAAGAAGGGAAAAAAAAAACACAAAACAACCCAGACGTCTTTCATTTCAAGTTCAGAGTCAGCATCATGCACAGCTATTTTGGAAAAGCACAGGAAGTTCCCTGCTCTTCATACATCAGCTACGAGTAAACAGCACCAGAGCCCATTTCCACTACTCCGCACTGAACACCACGATCCTATGCTGGAGCCAAAACCAGACTCACTCAGCAGAGCTAGAGGAAAGGCAGAACATCCCAGTAATGGCTGTGGTCCCAGCAGGGCTCCATGCTGGGATGGGGTGCTCGGGCTCAGTGGGTTCCTGGTGGCCCCGCTGCAAACCTCTCCAGTGGAGAGAGAGCACCGCTCTTCCTCCCTCGCCCAAACCACTTGGCCGCATCCAGACCAGATCTTTAAACAATAATCTTTTGGGCTAGGACCAAATCCGGCAAAACTTCAGCCCAAATGGCCAGGTTTTCAAAGGAAAGCCTGCTCGCCAGGATAGGTGCGGGTGGTCAGGGACGGAGGAGGGATGTTTATCCATCACCCATAGCTGGGCCATCGAAATTTAGCCAGAGGGGTCTTTCTCAGCTGGAAAGACATCACCAGCCAAAACAAAGCTAAACAAACAAATCCTAAACATATTCCTCACAATATTTCTTAATTCTTTTTTTTTTTTTCTCTTTTTTTAAAACATTGTCACTTTAGGGGCACAGAGGAGGGTTGCAGTCTGACTTCCTCGGGGAGTTCAGCCCTGGGAAGCCACCAGCACTGCTCCTGCACACACGGCACAGTGTAACCCCATTACCCATGCCCAGGGGGGCATCCCCGAGACCCCAGCACGCAGAGCAGAGGAGCGGCCATGGGAACTCCAGCAGCTCCCTGGGCCTCAGGAGAGCAGCTCCGCAGGAAGGGGTTGCAGCTGAGCATATGAGATTTTCCCCAAGACAAAATGCCTTTCCTATTCCCCTCCCTGCCCCCCATATACACACAAGCTGAGTTGATGGGAAACTGCTTGCAAAACGAGAAGTATCCCCCGTGGAAAAGTCTGAAAGAATTCAAAGAGTGAAACAGCTGCATTCTTAAAAAGTCATTGGAGTGGAGTTTGATGGAAGGTAAGATCTTCTCCACAGTGTTTTTTAATGCCTTTAAGGATTCGGTGGCAGAGATCTAATTTTCTGTTAAGTTCCACAAGGATGTTACAAACAAAATCCACCGAGATAAAACCTGCTGTTCAGAACAGTATGCTTGGGGTTTTTTTTTCCTTTCTTTCTTACTAGACAATCAAACCTTCACCTTAACACTAAACAGCAAAGGTTTAGCTGTAATTTTAAGATAGAGCTCACACACTGAAAGACAGATCATGTCTAGAGCATATTCTGAAACGTTTGGTTAGATATTAATTCTGTTTTGAAAGCACTGCCATCAGCTCCCAGCTCAGCACGTACCACAGAGGCAGCCGCACAGAGGCACAGCAATTACGCCAGACTTCACCAACAGCACATCCCATGGAGCCAAAGGAACTGCTGCCTAGGTTCTGTGGGAAGGCTTTGGGTGGACCTTTGGGACAGTCCCTAACCTGCTCTTCCAAACAACGTCACCACGAGGTCATGCAGCCATAGAGGCAACTCTTGTTCAAAGACTTTCTCAAGACCTCAACTGCTTCGATGAGCAGTGTGAAATGAAAGCGGATAAGCCTGGCAGAGCGAGGGCCAGCTAAATACTCACACAATTTAACTTGTAAATATGAGCATCACCCTTACTTACCTAGCAGATGAACACCACTCAGTGACCACTGCAACAGCGATATTTGGATGCTGGCACTCCGGGTTCACGCATATGAATAATCGATCCCTTTAATAACGCTGAAAACTTCTGACACATTCTTTTGCCCTCCTTCTACAATCACTTATGCTTATTGCAGTCACTAGGATTATGTCCATACATATGCTTCCTAATTCACCCCATTAAGAAGGGCATTAGAGATGATGGCACTATTTTCATTGCTTTGAAGATATATGCTGCTCTGCTCTGTTTTTTGCACAGGGAACATAATTGGTTTGAGATCACATAACCTAATGAGATTTCTTTCTTGACCATGCAGTAAAAATGCACATTTCCTGTCCACATCACAGCCCTACATGCAGATGTTCTGGTTCTCTGAACATGTCACACTACCCAGGTCTGCAGGAGCACCAGGGACTGAACTGCATTTTTGGTCAGCTTTGAAATCTTACTTGAACAAGCAGACAAATGGATGGGGGAGAAGCAAATTTATGTGCTTTATGATGGCAGATTTTTTGCTTCCTAAGACAACTGGCATGTTGGCTTCAATCAGAGGGAAAAAAAAGTCAAAAAAATACAACATAGCTCAAAGCTGTCTTCGTTCTTTGCTGCAGATTAGGTTTTATGTCTCTGAGGGTGTAACAGAGGCAGAGAAGCGACTTGCCAAAGATCATACAAAATGTATCTCATGAAAAACAAGGCATGGAACCAGGAATCAATGACTGACAGCACCGCAATGGCCCAAACAACACACTGTGGCCAAGCCTTTCTTCCAGGAAGCTCAGCTGCACACAAGTGCTCCAAGAGCAGCTCTGCTCAAAGCTTTGCGCTGGGAGGCAGGGCTGCCAGCTCCATGCAAACTCAAACACCCCAACTACAAGGAGTGAGCAGCTCTCCTCACAACCAAATGCTCACTCACATGCAGGGAAAAGGCTTTTTGCCTTTTGTCCCTGGAGCACGCAAGCAGGAGGCTGCAGCCTTCTCTAGGGGAGCACATCCCTCGCTGAGCACCACTCAGGAAAGCAGGCCCTCGGTCTTCCTTGAGTGCTACTCAGGATTTTCGAGAGCAACTGCAAGCAAGGGCAGAAACAAAGGCACATTTGTCCCTGTGAAGCTCAGGGTTTGCTCTGGAGGTGCTCAGAGCACTAACAGCCAAGCAGGCACTATTCTGCTGTTCTGGCAAAGGACTGCACGCCCTGGCATGCAGACACAAACACAGAGGAGTACAGAAACAGCAGCGAGGTACCACTGCTTCTTACAACACGTACAGAGTCCAAGGACCAAGTGATAGTTTTGGAAGACTCACAGGTTTATGGTTCCTCTATTTTTTGGATGTGCTGGGCATTGAGCACCAAGTGCCATAGCCAAGGAATCAGGTAAGAACCACTTGGGTAGGTCCTCTGCCCACATCGTTCTGTTGTGCATCGCCTGTCACCAGTCCCAGCACAGCACACACAGCCAGTATAGCACAGGAGCACAGGACTGATTGCAGACAGCAAAGGGGAACAATCCAACCCAAAAGGATGCTGTGGGTGAGGGCAGCTGTGCCATGGTGCCAGCCCCTTGCCCCCCGCCCTGCCGGAGCCTGCTCCCATTAGCTAAGTTGGCAATGCCATCTAGTGCATAGAGGCAGAAATAGCACAGCGGCCGCGGGCAGGCAGGCATGCACAGTGCCAGATGTGCAGCCCAGATGTGCACCCAGCTGGGGCCAGGAGCCCCTGGTGGCACCAGGCTCCAGCCCGCAGTGCCCGTGTCCCCAGCTGTGCTCACAGCCCCTGCGATGCACGTTTACACAGGCTCAACCACTGCCTGCCCTGGATTCTTTCCCACCAAAAAAGAGCCTGGCTTTATCCAGAAAGCCCCACTTGCCTTCAGAGGGAGGGGAAATCCTTCCTTTCCCCAAAGCGTTCCAATTTAATTGTTCCAGCTTCATCAGCCTGAGGTCTTTACGGCCAACATAGCTCAACGTTTTGGCTCTCTGGCGTCACTCGAATGCAAAACATCTCCCGCAGAAACATTTTTTTCATGCAAGACAAACACTCTCTCAGTAACAAGAAACATTTTTTCTTAGACACGAACAAAGGGTGAGGTTTCTGCAGACAAAGGAACTAAAGGTTTTGTTTTATGGAGCGCGTTCTCTGACGCAGACTGAAATCTTTTTGCATTTGGGGGTTGTTTTTTTCCTACGCTTTTACTTTTTCCAAAAATACATCTCGTCTGATTGTAATTTTCACCAGTGATTTAAAACTTTTCTTAATGGAAATCACTTGGCTTTTAAAAATATTTTTAACAGAAAAAAACATCTTTCGCTAAGAACGTGTGACCTCTACAAGCAAAATATTTCAGCAGCAATTGAAAGCAGATAGCTTGTGAAGAAAATAAGCTGAACTTTTTGTTTTGTTGAGAAACGGGTCCATTTCTCACTTCTCCTAAGCTACTCCTCAATCTGATTTAAAGGAGATAAATTTATTACAGACTTTTAGCTTTTTTCCATACCTTTATCACAGAACATTCATGAAGACTGCACTGATCCTCATTACCAACTCTTCGCCTTACGAGTAGAAATGTGTTTTGTATCTTTAATAGATGCAAATAGTCAGCAGAGGGGGGAAAAAAGGGTTTACCCAGGCTTCATTCGGAGTTCAACATAAAGGCCAGGTCTACCCTACTTCCAACTCCTGAACATTTCTGGTGAAGAGCCTGGCTGCCTCCCCACTCCTGTACACTAAATCAGCAAGACGATCCAGGGGTAGAGCAGAGAGGATGCTTCCCTGTGGGTACTGGTGTGTTCAGAAGGTTAAATCCACCCAGGGCACGCAGGGACAGGGCACAGGGCTCTGTGCAGGGCTGTGAGGTGGGACTGCCACGGGCTCAGCCCCAGCGCTGCCGGAGGCGGCAGGAGCCGCTCCGCAGACTTGGAGCAAAGTCAGGGCTTAAGTAGCAACTGGAAGGATAAAAGCTTGTGGGATCAGGCCTTAAACCAGCTTCTGACTCATGACAGCCTTGGAGAATGTCTGAAATAACTAATATCGTTACAGGCCCGCATGTTAAAATAAATGAAAATCAATAATGTTAATAGACATTAATTCATGTTAATAGAATCACCGCTCCAAAAGCAGAGTTAATAAGCCCAGCTAGACCACTGCCACCATCTACACATTAAAAAGATCCAAAACATTTAAATATTGACCACATTCCTTTGAAATTAATAGTATTTCCTTTGGATTACGCATTGATCTCGGCTGAGCTGTGCTTGACATCTGGAGCAGTTAAAACAGCAACCTGAACAGCCTTAGTCTGCCCCTAATTTTGAAAGGAGAAAACCAGTTTTAACTTACATGTTCTCATTAAAACCACTCGGCTGTCTCAGTGCTGGGCCAGCAGAGCCACAAAACCCCTGCCTGCAACCCGCCAAGCTGCGGCTGCTGCCATTGCTCGGGGCTGCTCGCATGGGCCCCTGAGGTCCCTGCCTTCATGAGGAAGGGCCCCTGCACAGCCCTGACGGCCACTCCTGTGGAGGAGATGCCATCTCACTGCTTCTGCATTGCCTCATCTAACCAGTGTGCGTGTGGTGGGGGGATTGGAGGAGTTTGGGGTTTTGTGGTGTTCTTTCCCCTTTAATGCTTTTGAAAATTCAAGGATGGAATACATCCTGCATCCATCGAGACAAGTCAAAACCCAGGTTTGTTCATGGCTGTACTCAAATCACAGTATCATAGGATCATTAAGGTCCAAAAAGACCTCCAAGACCATCCAGTTCAACCCCAGCCTGTCCCCACCATGCCCACTAAACCACATCCCTCAGCGCCACATCTCCACGGTTCTTGAACACCTCCAGGGACAGTGACTCCATCACCTCTCTCGGCAGCCTGTGCCAGTGCATCACCACTCATTCTGAAAAGAAAATTGCCCTCGTTCTCCATGCAGCCCACAACTGCAGAGGTTTAGCAGCTGCTCACAGCGGGGTCCTGTTGCAGGGCTGCTCCAGGTGTGAGCAGCACGGACACACAGGAAGGAACAAACCACCCTCAGCAATGTTAGAGGGGCAAACCCTTCTGGGGGAGGTTTTCCCTTCCAGAAGCCTCAGTCCTGCAACCATCTGGAGGATGCAGCGGGCAGGGGTGATGGCGGGGTGGCCGCCAAAGCCCAGCAGAGCTTTCTGCTATATATACATTACCACTTAGCTAGGAAGCTGAACGTCAGAACTATTAAGCATGAAACACACAGGGAATATAACACACCTAATTTATTTGGCTAATTATTTTCAGACAACGAGGCTCCGGAAGACCTCTGCCAAAGACAACGGCGTCTTTGTAATCTGTCCTCTCTCAGCCTCCGGCTGGCAGCGAGGAGCTGCTGTCCCACATCAACGCTGGTCCCCAGCTGTCCCTCCCGAAACCCCAAAATCCCACCGCTATTCTGTAGCAACAAATGCTCGTTCGATAATGATGTCTAATATTTTTGAAGGCACTAACATCCTCATAATGAATAAACAGCAATTACGTAATTTAAATCTTCTCCAAATGTGGGCATTCTTCTTTTCCCATGGGAGCAGGGAAAGAAACAAAGCCAAGACACACCAGCCAAACTTCACACCAGCCAAACTTCACACTTGCCCCCTGCCACGGAGGCACCAGAGCCTCACGGCACTCAGTGCCTCGTCTCATTCCCTGACACATTTTACCTGGAACGTCCTCAAAAAGCAGCATGGAAAATTCAGAGCAAACAACAAACTCATTTAGGGTTGTCAGAGTGGGAGATGCTTCGTCTTATTCCACAAACTCACATGTACACCGGAGCACACAGCTCCTTGCCTGCAAACAGGGCAGCGTGAGCAATCACCCCAAAGCCAGAGGGATGATCTGAAGATAAATGGATAAATGGATTGAAAAATGCCTCCAGAGCCCAGCCATACAGGTACAGATGGTATGTAGGACTGCCCATACCAGCTCCAGTACAGACTCATTCCATCACGGGGCTTTAAATGAAGGCATAAAAAAGAAAAAGAAAAAAAAAGAAAAAGAAAAAAAAGGGAAAAAAAAGGAAACAAACAAAAAATACAAAGAAGACCAGCTTCTTTGTTAAATCAGAATAGCTTTTCCACTGAAACAGCACAGTTGATACCTATCTGTGACCTTGCCTAGATAAAAGTCCCTGGAAATGCAGATGCACCTCCTGGTAACATCAGTGAAAAGCCTCCTGTGGACTTAACAGCCCTCAGAAACGCTTCTTGCACAAAACAGCAAGTGTGTGTGGTACTGGTGTGGGGGAACGGCTGAGCATGTACAACAATTAGCTTTATAAATGTAGGACTCGGGCTATTGTTTCAGCCGCCTGTCCCTGGGGATCCTCAGCATTACTGTGTTATTGATGATGCTAAATGGGGTTTTCAACAAAGCTGTTCTGAAGGCTTGCAAATGCCAAAACAGCATTTCAACCCATTAAACTTAACAGACAAAACAATTTCTGCTAAAAATAATCACCAGTTCTTCCCACCAGAAAAAAAAAACATAAAAATAAAAATAAAAGCTTGGCCAATTCCTAATGTTCCAAGTTTCAGGCAAGCCTGAATTTCACAGCTAGACTTGCAAAGCTCTGAAAAAAAATCAGATTTTTAATGGAAGCAGCAACAGACCTGGACGGTAGGTGAAGAGCAGCTGCCGGACACAATGGGGCTGTGAGCAACCCCGGGCAAACACATTCCACCTTGCTAATCCTGATTTTTCCTGTTCCAAGGAAAAAATGTGATGTCTTGACTCCCGCTAACATCCTCACCATTATGCTGATGCAAATACAGTCACGAGGCAATTACCAGCCCAGCCAAGGGCCAGGCATTGTGGGGCTGACAATAGCTCGCCGAGCCATTTAGAGGAGGAACAAATACCCTCAACCTACTCCAAGATTTTAAGTCTCATTAGTATAAATCAGTAACCCAATTAATGAGGGTTTTAGCACATTGATTTGCATCAGATTACATGAATTAATGACACACATAGCAGGAGACAACGCGGCAGGACACGAAGATGAACAGCGAGGCGAAGGAAGGCAATGCAGAGTGCTGATTTCAACTGAGCCCCCTTCCAGAGCCCAGTTCTCCCCTCATCCTCTGCTGGAGACACAGCTCTGCTGCAAGGGCACGGCCCCAGAGTCCTCCTGGGACTCAGCCATACCCCTGGGTGCGCCAAGCAGCTCAGTGGGTGCCCATGGTGGGCACCTCTGGACCAAAACCCCAAGTAGGTCTGTAGGCTGTTCGCCGCCCTTCCCAACAGCATGGCCCGCCCTGGGCTTCTGAAACACATAACAAGGGTGGGTGGTGTCGATTTTAAGAGCTGCTTTGGGCAGAATATGGAAACTCCTGCAAGGCTCTGTGGTTGGGGTTCAAAAGGAGATGGCTCGCAGGGGAGATCACAAAAACAAGAGGACCCACAACAAAGGGCGAGGACTATGGGAAAAATCACCCAGGTCACCAAGGAAACAAGGGGCAAAGTGAATGAGGGCGGGCTGGAAGGATCCCAATGAGAAGTGGGATCAAGGCAGAGCAGGTTCAGAGGCAGCTTCAGCCCCAGCACCCAGTTGTAGGGAGGGCAATGCTGGGACATGCCACTAGCGACCTCCAAATGGGATCGTGCCTGAGTACTAGATCTTTATTTGTCACCCGGTAACTGCATGCCCTGCCAAGTCCAGCTACTGCCTCCTCCCAGTGCCCCATCTCGGCAGCCTGCCCACCCCGGGCTGCAGGAGGGGACGGTCCCTTCAGAGGAGAGTGACAAAGGGGACGCCTTCCCCTCCTCCCGAGGCGGGCAGCCCCTCCTTGCTCCACCAGTTATAAAAGGGCTCTCAATCCATGTAATCCATTAGATACAAATTACAGCAATTTAAGCACACTTGACCCAGAATTACAGCTAGCCCATAAAGAGCTGTGTCTTCCCAGGCAATTTACACTGTTACATGCCCTCAAACAAACAACCGCAGAGGATTAAAACAAACAAACAAACAGAACACCATCAAAATAAAAACAAAACAACAACAAAGTGATGCTCGAAACAGCATTACCATGAACTGAAAACCAGTACTGTGGTTGGTTTACATTCAGGTGGTCCTAAAAATGCCACTATTACACCTCCTTTAATCAATGTGTCTTGCAGATATGGATCACCTGAAATCATTAAATCATAGCCACGTTGAAAGAAAATGCCATGAAGAAATGCAGCACAGCTATCAAGGACAGGGAGACAGCAGCACCCAGCCCAGGGGACACTGACACAGGACAGCAAGGGACAGGGCTGACCCAGAGCTCCTGGCTGCAAATTCTACCCCGTGGTGCAACCCTCACCTGCCAGGAGTGGGATTGCACTACTCTTACAACAGCTTTCACCACCCTGCTTCCATTCATTTAGTTTTAAGTTACTGCTACCCTTGGATGGCATCTGAAGAGAAGCAGCAAAGGAAAGGCCACCTCAACCGGGCTTATTTTGGAAAATAAAACCAAAAGCACTAAGGAAAAAACAAATAGTGCAAGTTATTTCCTTCCAATGGGAAATGGATGTACCCAGGTTCAGGTCTGCAGCAGCAGCCAGGCCTGCCAACTCCCACTGGCACCATCCTTGCTGCTCAGCACCCCCAAGATGCTCCAGCAGTGCCCGTGGTGGCAGGAGCTGCCCACCTGCTGCTCCCAGCTGTGGGGACATGCCGATGCATGGGCCTTTTGCAGGTGAGGAACACTGAGGTTTTGTGCTGGGAAGCAAAGACCATGCGCAAGGCATGCCCTGGCACGAGGTGCCACTGGTCTGGTTTATGGCAGCCACATAACGTGCGCTGCTGCTTTCACAACAGGAGGGTAGGAAGGAAGAGCGTGTCCGTGGTTCTGTGGGGTGACAAACAGGGCCACAGCTTGCTCTAGGACACACTACATTAAAAGCATCCACAGAAATGGAAGGGGTTTTTTATGTGCCTCGCGCTGAAGTGTCTGACACCTGATGGTCTCGTCAACGAGGAGCCAGGACCAAGTCAGATGTCTGACACGGCTGAGCAAGTCCTACATCCAGCTAAGGCAATGAGAGGATGGAAAGAGGAAGTTCAGCACCATCAGATTTAAGAAATAACCGAAGTTACAGCAGCTCCTCTCACAGGCTGGATTCTTCATTCCAACTCTGGGAGACTGCACTTCCCACGCCACCAAGAATACCACCTTCTCCAGTTAGTTCTGCTTTTGAAGCTCACTAGTACTTCATTAATTTCAATTATTAATTTATGCATGGGAATTTTTCTTTAAAGCATGGCCATAATGTCAATGGTTATGTGGAAAAAAGAAATACTGGAAGGAATGGAGCAGATGCCTTCTGGCCAGCAAGCAGCCAGCAGCCTGCCCCGGTCCCCACCGTATGGTTTAGTTTACGAGCTCATGTCAGAGAGCAGATTTCACACACAAACACAAAATAAAAGCAGGAACACAACTTTTGATCATCCTACATTGATGTTTACTCTTGTTTCCTGTAGCCCCAGGTGACAAATCTGTCCTTGATATAGCGTAGGATTGTTGTGCTATTAACAACCTCAACTGGACACGTTTAAAACTCATGTCAGGTCTTTGCATTGTTCACTTTTATCAAACTAACGAATAATAATTAGTAAGCAATTAGATGCAAAATGATAAATATAAATTCAGAAATGTTTTTCTTTAAGCACACGCTGGGCAGAACGCTCAAAAGCAGGAGAATTTACAAGCAACTTTCTTACATACGAACACTTACGCCAAAAACTGAGATCTTGGAAAAGTCAGCCACTCTGAACACAAGGGCTTTTGTTCCACCATTCTCTGAGCTCCGAAGAAGTTTAATTTTTTTTTTCTTCATTTAACTTTGCCAGCATGCCAGCTGGGTATAAGCCAGAAGGGTTATCCAGTCAGACCTTACCGTGATATATTTACAAGGGTAGTGCATCTAAGGTTTGTTTATTTCAGGGTTAAAATTCAAATGGCTAGAACCATTTAAATAATTAAAGGGCAATCAGAAAATGCCATGAAACCAAACAAATCAGTAAAAGTCATGGAAACCATCAGCAATATTTAATTCAGAAATTCTCTTTGTTAGGGAACTTAGCTGAAAGAAAACAGCTGGATGTAGTTCAACCCTCTAAATTAAAAACAATCTAACAAGGTCTATAGGGATAACTCTTTCAGCTACATATTGGAGACCAGATTCACTTCTACCAAGTAAATGTAATAGCACTCAAAGCTAGAAAGGAAATTCCTCAGAACTGAGGTAGTTTCTAAGTATCAGCACATTTTCCAATTCCTTGCAAGGCAACTTAGCTATTTACAATCCATTTTTTCCCACACATAAATTTATAACTTTTTCAATTTTATGCTTCCATGATTTATTTTCTAAAGAAAAATATTCTAGCCAGAATATCCCTACTCTACTAACATCATGTTTTAATAAATAACGGGCTACTTCTAGTAAAATTAAGCCTCCAGGATTGTTTATACCAGCCAAGAATACTTCATCTTTATAGCTTTGCAGAAATTTGGTGTGAAAATAAAGTTGAATATAACGCTGACCCTGAGCTAACAAGTAATTAATGCTTCAATATAAAAATAGAAAATTATCCTTACAACACAAGAGTGGAATACAGCAAACCTTCTCTCTCTGGATTGCTTTCCTGGCTGGAACCCAGCGTCCAGCCAGACCTAAAGGCTATACCTAAAGCGGGAGGAGACATGCAGAATAACTTTGAGTCTTTCTGAAGACTTTTTCTCCCTCCCCAAACTCTTAAAAATTATTTCATTTCTTTCTTAAAAATATACATTTCTTTTATTAAAAAGATTGCTGTTCACCACTAGGCTGTTTCAACTGCAAAAGGCACAGGCAGTGAGAGAAGGACATCTTGGGCCGTGCTGGAAAGCTCTGGTCAGGTCACTCAGTTCCTGGGCTCTGGGTCCCAGGTGACCAAAAAGAGGCATCTTCAGCCCTGCCAGCTCCTGCCCCAATCTGTGTGCAGCCATGCACCGGGGTGCTCTGCCCAGCTGGTTCTTCCCTTCTGCACCCAACAGAACCAAAACTCTTGCGAAAACAAAAATAGCAGCCCCCCTGCTTCATCCTCGGCAAAATATTCATAAAAAAAATAATAATTAATCCAGCATTCATCTAACGGATTCGCAGACAAGACACACGTTGGCGTTTGGATCTGTGACACGACAAGTTGCTTCCAACTGAACAAGTTTAATGCCTTATTCCCACGGGGGATGCACATTGGGAACTGACCTACATGAGTTACAGCTAATTGCAAGGATCCCGGGGAACAAATGGTAACTCTTCTCAGTGTCCACAAAACTGGGATTCTCCATAGTCTCCTCCAATTTAACCAATCATCCTGTGAAGAAAGTACAACCTGCTCCTGGCATTACCACCTTATGCAAATGGGGCATTTGGCACGCTGACCAGCTCTGCCTTCATCTTCTGTTTCACCACATAATAAAGACAAATTACTTCCACTTCTTTTCCAGATAAGGCAACTAACATAATGTGGATAAATGGGAAGTTAACTACACGAAACATGTTTTCTGCTTGTTTGGTAATTACTTTTCCCCATACGATAACACGATAAATAAAATCCGCTTCTGTACAGATATTTCTCATTTCAGAAACACATACTTGTTACATGCCAAGAGAGGACCCTGGGTTTCTTCTTTTTGTAAGAAATGTGGTAAAATAAAATAAAAAAAATAAAAAAAAAAGTGATAAAGACAAATGCAGAGCTAACTACAGGCTTGTATATACATTTTTGTTATCCACCTCTATCATGGACTCTTGGTGAACGGGACAGACTGATAGGGGCCGTTCCTGTTATTCCCAGAATAGCAAGGGAAAAAAATATCAGTATCTTAAAACCAGTGGCAACATAGTAAAAACTGTACACTGTTGTCCATTAACTTAAAAAGCAAAGTCACTAGATGGTATAAAAGTGAAAGCAGGTGCCTTCTAACTTTGATAATAAAAGTCTTTTTTTATCCTCCCTACGCTGCACAATTATCTCCATTGTCTTTGCATGGCCAAGATCAAAATGCTAAGGAACAACGCTGCTTGTGATAAACCACTACTGGGAGCAGCAGAAGTGTTCACTTTTTTATCACTCTTGTTGGAGTTTCCAGTAACTTCAGTCGCGTTGAACTCGAACTCCGGGGAGCACTGCTGGAACTCGCAGCCGCTGCCGCTCTCCTCCCCGCTGCTCTCCTCACCTGCAGGAAACACACACGCTGCAGCCCTCTGCCATCTGCAGCTAAACATTTTGCTTGCAGAAGGCAGAGGAAAAGTAAAAAGAAAAGAAAAAACGCATAGATGCCTCCATGATGCTCTTGGTGTAGAGACTGGTGATGCCTCACAGTGCGCAGCAGTTTGGTGTTTAGGAGACTCCTTGCAGAGCTTGCCAGAGGTGCCACTTCCCACCCTCCTTACTAACGCACTTGCAGGTAGCTGAAGCTTAACCAGCTATCCTGCGTTAGCATGAAATCCCATCCAAAAAAAGTAAAGTAAAAGGTAAACAACAGCAAACGTACTGACGTCAATGAAGTCGACGTCGTTCCCACTGTACGCGTTCTTTAGCTTGTTGGTCATCACCCGCAGAGCCATGATTTGCCGACGAATCACCATGTCTGGCTTGGTAATATCGACTTCCACCTCCGGGTTGTTCACTTGATTTGCTAAGCCGTTCCCAGTCACCGCAAAGTCGTACCTAAAAGGAAACCACTCCTGCCATCACTGGAGTTGCAGCTTGGCAGGGACCACGCAAAAGGGTGAAAGCATGGAAATCCAGCAACACCACCCCGCTTCCCAGCTCGGGTGACTTCCTGAACCTAATGCTTTCTTCCCACACATTATCCCTCATGAAGAACTTCTTACTCTGTCTCCCCTTCCTTACAGAATGGGAAATCCAACAGTGTTTTCATGTATCTTGTGTCCCTGATACATACCTGCCTTTTACCTAGCTAGGAGAAAGAATTTTCTCCCCAGTCTGAAAAAAAATAGAGAGTTTGTAGTAATAATGGCTTACAACAGCATAAATCAGCTTGCTGCAGGCAACACAGCAAAACAAGCCGTTGAGCTGCCCAGATGTCCAGTTAGATGACACTTCTGGGAAAACAACCTGTGGGGTCATAGCTACACCCAAGAAACCCATAGGAACTGTGGGAGGCAAGAGACATTGTAGCTTTGCATAATGTGCCTTAACAATCAAGCTGTGGTATTATACATATACTTCTCACTGCACAGACAGGAGATGCAATTTCTCTAATAACCCCAGCAGGAAAAACATCTGGTGATTTTGAAAATGAGATAACATAACCTAGTTTATCGAAGCAGACAATAGCCATCCTGCTCTGCCTGAGGAGGTGAGCACACTCAGGTCTGCACTGCTGCACATTGCAACACAAGGACAAACTGCTGGCTGAGACTGAGCAACAAAACCCACCAGAGTATGCCACCTGGAACAGGTATTTGCAGTACCATCTTACAGAGTAGGACTTGACACCTTTTATCTTGCAGACCAGAGATGTGACACTTTCTTCTGATCCTGGTGACCAGTCAGTTAGATGCAAGCATATGTCTTAAGGGCTTGCTCAAACTCTGTCCTAAATTTTGGAGGGTCTATTTTTACTATTATTTGTTATCTATATTAGATGTTGCTAAGAGATTTCAGAGAAAATACCAAAACATCAAGAGCAAAACCTCTAAATACTAAGAAAAACGGCTGGAAAACTTTGGACTTTTTTTTTTTTTTTTTAAATGGAACATCTTGGATTTTGCTTATTTCTTCAGTAAGCAAACAGAAGAAATTTCTATTTCCAAAATGAAAGCTAAACAGTTACATAAACCATATGACAGAAATCCTTTGGCTTACTCATGTGCTGGTAATTTCTTCCTTAGAAGAAAAAAAAATTCTAACTATCTTTCCATACTAAGTGTGCATGAAAAGCACTGGTCCCCTTGTGCCACTGTCCTTAAGCAGCACAGAAGCAGACCATCACCAGTCTCCATGCTCTTTGCCCTTGCTTAACAAGAAACACAGCAACAGCTGCTGGCAAGCATCAAGTGAGAAGAACAAAGCAAGAAGAGCATCCCCAGCCTTTTGGCCAAGATTCTGTACACTTTGCTTCCCTAAACCTACAAGCAGTTGGTAAGACATCTAAGTGCAAGGAGATGCTGCATCTGGATTTCCTTGAAAACAAACCACCACATAGAGCTTAAACAACCCTTAGCTTTGCATTCAAGCTCCCCTCCCTACAAGAAGGGCCAATGGTGCAGCCTATGTGAGAGCCCCTACGAGCAGAGGGCTCGTGGTGCTGGGCTGGCACATGGGGACGGTTGGGGCAGGAAGAGAGTGTTCACCCGGCACAGCTGTGTCTCCAAACCTGCTCTTGGCGCTCCCGTTCCAGCACTCATTCTCGTTGACTGTGCCCACAGATATCTTTTCATCGTTGCAAATGTTGCCAGGGAGAGATGACCAAAATTTTTTGGCTTGCTTTAGCTTTTCTTTCACATCAGTAACCTATTAAAAAAACAAGAAACGCAGGACACAGTCCAGAATACCAAAGACTCATTAAAAGTGAAGCTGGAAAGGTATTTTTATCACAACAGACGTGCACAGGCCAGCTCGTTAGGTTGCGTGTAAAGTTGCGTCGTTTTGATGGTTGATTTACTTTTTTAATACAAAATTAAACACCGCTCTTCAAACACATATTACTCATACGCAAAGCCTTTAAAACAGGCACTTTCTGACACACAAGCATTGAGGTAATTCACTTCCAGAGCCATGGGCAGATTACACCCCTCAGAGAGCTTAAGACAGCCAAGGAATATTAAAAAGCCCTATAAATTACCAGCAGAAAAAGCACACGGCTCAACACGGGGAAGCAGCACCTGCATGGTACCAGCAGGATGGGCACTCACCAGCCTGTCCAAGCTCGTGCCAGCAGCCGTGGTCGGCCGCTCCTCGGGGTTGTAGGGTCTGAAGCGAGCGCTGAAACCACTTTCAGAGACGGAGCGAGCAGTTCGGCCTTGTGCAAGTGTTTTTGGCTGGCCACATCCCTGGAAAACCTACATGACGGAAGGAAATGGCTTTACAAAATGGGAGCTCACAAGAGACCTCCTCTTCAGAGCCCAACCCAGGCCTGCAACCCACCCCTCAAAATAATAAGTCAGCTTTATGTATACTTGAAAGGACACTAAAGAGAAACCAAAAGAACTAGATTAGAGAAATATATGACACTGGATAAATGAAGCCTGTGTCCCCACTGCCCATTTACCTTCTGAGACACTTGCATGCTGTTCTCCTGCATGTTCATGATTGCATCCGAAATCTTCACATCAATGGGGTCCATGACCGACTCAATATTAAAAGGCCCCTCCAGCCTCTCTGCTACCAGCAGCATTGAACCTAACATAGAGAGAGAAATGAAGGCTTTTAGTGGAGTTGCCTCGAGGATAACATCCAACATCCCCTCCCTGACAGTCATAAAAGGCAGTGTGGTGGGTGTTGGCATATGGAACTCCATGCAACCCAACACGAACGAGACACAGAGGAGACACACAGCATGACCTGGCCATCAAAGACAGCCACAGTGCCACTTGTGACCAGTACACATCTCCAGGAAACATTCTGCTGCATTCCCAGAGTCTGGAACTTCACCAGGCTGCTTGTCGGCACTTACCGGGCTGCCAGCACCCGGCCATGGGCTCATACACATCAAAAGCAGCACTAAATGAGGGAGAGCCTTTGCAGACTGCCAAAAGGCAGTCTGTAATCAGCTACTCCCATTAGAACAAGCATTACTAAAACCCTCCTCTCCATGCTCATTTATTAAAGGTTTCCTTGTGTCATTTGTTTTTAAAGACTGTGTTCAGAGCTGAGAGAGAGAAAGCCACCAGCGTCCTCGTGCTGGTCCTGGAGACCAGACACCAACACAGAAGGGCCAAGAGCACCAGTGCTGCAGCCTCGCCCTGACAAAAAGCCATGGATTTTGCTGTGCCTGGAGAAGACATAGAAGAAGAAGAGAAGAAGCGAAGACATGCACGGTCTGGCCTTACACGAACAACATGCACAAGGGAGACCGCAGGAGATCAGAGTAAATGCTGGGCACTAATGGTATATTTGGCACATGTCTACTAAAGCGGAGATGGAAAAGTCCCTCAGCCAACACCAGATCAGTCCTTCCACACTGACGTGCACGTACTCATCAAAAACATCATTAAACAGAGCAGCTACTGAACTTTCATTATTTCCTCTGGGAAATTATTACTGGCATTGAAGATTTCACCCTGTGCTGCTTTTAAGCCTTCTCCGAGTCTTCTCCGGGCACACGCCTCATGCTGAGCAGTCATCTCTTCTTGCCCACTGCAACCTTTAACATCTGTTTTCTCTGCAGTCCCTCAACTCCCCAAGCTGTTTTCTGCTCTCCTCTCCTGTGCCACTTCATGCTGACACTCAGAATTTTGCCATTGCATTGAATTCTTTGAATTTCCCTAGCCCATGCGACGCAGAGGCCAGTGCAGCAGCCCCAAGGAAGCCCTCCCCCAAGGAGCTCCTCCCCACTCCCCAGGATACGCCTGTTCTCCTCCATTAAGAAGAAGTGGGCATTTCACATTCATTCTCTTAATTCCTCCTGAAAAGTGTTTCTTGTGACATTCATTCTCCTCCTAAGTTACAACAAGCAGAAAACTTCTGTGGACTTTGGTGACCGGTTAAAGTCCTATAAAGATACTCTACGTACTAAACAATTTACTAAATTATAAATTCACATTGTAAATATACAATTAACCTACTTGTTTGGGCAACCTGGTCTAGTGGGAGGTGTCCTTGCCCACGGCAGGGGGGTTGGAACAAGATGATCTCTAAGGTCCCTTCCAACCTGAACCATTCTATGATTCTGTGATTCTACGTTTATAAAATAAAATAAAAAAAAATCCAAAAACTCAACACCAAAATCACCACGCAAGTTGCAGAAGCATTCCTAGCCTGGAGATCCATTCCGTAATGACAACTCAGTGTTCTGAAGATTTGCTGGGCATTAATTAAGGATCGACCACCGGATCAAGGCAACCTAAAAATTCCTTTGGAGGAGGTGCAGCATCAGTGGTGCTGCCCAAGGGATGCAGGGATGAAACCCACGAGGAGTTTGAGCCTCCAGGAAACACCCTTGCCCCGCAGCCGCACACAACCGGCATTAATGCCGGAGCTGCTGCAGGGCATGGCTGGAATTTAGCCGTCAGTGACTACAAACAGGTCTCAACTAAACACTTTTTTTTTTTTTTTTTTTTAAGAAGGTAATAACAAATGAAACAAAGAGTCTTAGACTGTATTGTGGTGGGCTCCAATAAAGTGATGCTTCAAATCTCTGAGTAATGACTGCTAGCATGAATATACCATTGTGCCAGAGGGGAGAAAAATGCTTTTGATGTGCTACCAAATGGAGACTTTTGTAAACAAGTGGAGCACAACTTAAATGTGTTCATCATTGTCAAAGCTTTTGGGGGTTTTTCACGCGCATAAAGAACATCCCATCACAGTTTGGAGGAAGCTGCTCATTTCAAATAAAAATATTATGAATAGGCAGATAATAAAACACACAAAAATGCATAGTTTTAAAAAAAGAAAATCATTCCATTTTGTAACTACTTAATTCTCCGAGTGGCCAGGAAAGGCCGCAGATCAATAAAGTGTTTGTGAAAGACTGAAAGGAAACATAAACCCCAATTCTTCTGGCTGTTTGGCGTCTTTGTAAACTTTGAGCCGGGCAGGCCATACACAAGACCATGGGAATGTAGAGCGAATTGGGTCCTTTGTTACCGGTGGTGCCATGGCGTTACATGTATCACAGAGAAGGAATGCAGCCCCTGCTTTGACTGCTGATATAGAAAATGCATTCGGCCTCCAGCAGAGCTGCCAAAGCTGGCTATAAAAGATAAGGAAAGTAATAATTGCCCTTGGAGAATATATTCAACTGTAGCTCCTCAGGAGCAGTGATAGATACTGACAAGAAGCACTAAATGAAATAAACTTTCACTAAGAAGAAAATAAAAGGGGGGGGGAGTAGGAGACTCTACCCAGCCCAGAGTTTTGATATGGGGGCCATCGTGCAAACTTTTACCTCCCACCAGGAGCTGGCTGGTGTTCCCACCAGCAGTCATGGCAAGCAGTAGATTCCCTCTGGCAGCCACATTTGACATTAATAAGGTTGGCTGGGATTCAGGATAACATTAGCATCGCTGCACTTTGAGAGGGGAGGGAAATTGCACTAAAACGATAAATTAAGCTTAGGTGCAACTTGTCTACCAAAAAGATTTTCCTGCCCTCTGCCCTCCCCAGCTTCAGTTCAAAATAATTGACATTTATAAGCCACGGCAAGGTGGCTCTGCAAGTTTGATCTGCTTCACAAAAAAGTCTGGCAGAGTGAAAAATGTACCCTGGTCATTTATTACAAACACACAGCATGACAAAGACTGTCTCTCCTCACTGTGTTGGGGAGATAGAAGTGGATTTGGAGAGGAGGGGGGGGGGGGGAAAACAACAAAAACACCACACCATATAGCCCCATCCCTTAAAGACCCTTTTCCTCCTGCATACATTTGTCCTTGCTACTGGCATTGAGACAATCCTTGGCGACAAAGCACCTCGCTCTCATGAAGGAAAGCAATTCTTTCGCATTGTGCCACAAATAATCAGAAACCCACATCTTCAGCCTCACTGTCTGACTTGAAGAACAAAAGGCAGTTTTCAGTCTTAACCCCAAGATCTGATTTAAAAGGGGAGGGAAGGAGGGGGAAGACCTTGACCATTCATTAACAACAATCATTTTTTTTTAAAAGGGAAAAATTCTTTGCACACAAAGTAGTACTCCAGATATGTATATGGAGCCTGAATTCTACATCTTTGAGCAGAGTAAACCTTTGTGAGGAAAAAAAAAAAAAAATCATGAAAAGGCACTGGAGATTAACACTGTTCATTCAAGAAAGTCTTACACACACCCCCCACTCCAAAGCTTGTTTGAAACAAAGTATACCCCTGTCTAATTGGTGTACAATTGTGTCCAGAATGGATGGTGAAATAATTTAAAGATAGTTAAATGAGAGGAAAGAGTACAATTCAGTCCTTATTTCATATGCTGCAACTTTAAATGGTACTTTGCAGAAGTAAGGCAGGAAGAAGTCTTTGTCTTGAAAAACCCACAAACTCAACATCCCAGTTTTGGAAAAGCCTTACACAAGTGACTTACATACAGAGCCACTAACTCTATTGAACACTGTCAATCTGGGTAAAACCAGGCAGTGAATACAGAGATAAAAAAAAAGCTTACTGAAGAGAAAGAAAAAAAAAAAAAATTTAAAAAAAAAAAAAAAAAAAAAAAAAAAAAAACTTACCCATACTATAGTAAGAAACCCCATAAATTTGGTTATTTAAAAAAATAAAATAAAATATGAATGCATACATATATGTATACATACATAAAATAAAACCTGTGTGCATATACATGCAGGTGCCTATTTTATACTCATGCATATAAATTCCCACAAACTTCCAGTGTTTATTACAAGTTTCCCCCTTTAACCGTCTTTAAATTATTTTACTAGGTTCAAAATCTATTTCTGACACATAATAAATAACTCAGTATTTAAGCCCAAAATGCAAAACAGCATTGAGCACAAGCTCATGCAAGTGTGTTGCTGTTTTTTTGTTTTTAAACTTTTAAAAACATACACAAAGGATATTTGTCACGTATTTCCCTGGCAAACACCAGATCTATTTAATTCAATTTGCCTCAAGTGTCACACTGAGTTGGAACACAAAATCTGCAACATAACCAGCACCTCTTCAGTTATTAAATTGACCAAAAAAAGCACAGCTTAAGTTTTCAGCGTCTGTATTCCACCACAAGAATCAGCCCAGAGTGCAAGAAAGAAGCGAATACTGCCAGTAAATGTAACAAAGCATAAGACTGCACTTAAGTAATGAGTGGGCAAGAAGCCCGTGGGGGAGGAAGCACTGCAAGAAGCTTAGCTTCCATCCTGGAATCGTATTTATTTATTTAGTCTTGTTTAATAATCTTAATTATTGTATGCAGTCCCTGATCAGTCTCGTGTGACAGGGCTCACTGGCTTCCCCCAAGTTTCGCTTCTAGTTGCATACCACCTACAGCAATTAGCTGCTTGTGCTTTTGTCTGTTTTCTGGCATTATGCCCTTCCCTTTCATGGGATTCCTCTTTTCTACTTGGACTAGATGTTTGCAAGTCTCCTGGCTTTGAGCTATTTCAGCAACAATTGTAGCTGAAATACTTAATATTCTCATGAGAAAGAGGGCTGGGAGGAATGGGGGGGATGTCAGCCTCCCAGAGAATGACTTGGAAACCCAATTTAGTGTCACATTTAACTCCCTCTATGGAATATACAGGCAAAAAAATGCCTTCTGAAAATAATATCCTGCACACATCCAAGTTGGCACAAGCAGTTAAGTGAAAAGCCAGTGCACAAAACATGAGAAAACAAGTTTTACGATTTAAATATAGCCTGAGATGCCAATTACCAGCAACTTGCTTTTTTTTTTTTTTTTTTTTTAAATCTTGCAGCTTAATGAAAGGGAAATCTTTTCTTTCTAACAGCTCTTTTTTCCAAGAGCAGGATTGGAAGAGTACCACAGCCATGTCAGTAGCTGCAGAAACTTTACACATGCACTTCATCACACATTAACTGGAGTGAAGAGACTGCTCCCAGAGGATGCTCTTTCACAGATAAATCAAAGATCCCTGAAAAGGAGCACAAATGAAAACATTTAACATTATCTATTGCCTGTGCCCCCAAAACATGATGGGTCACAAATTCTGCAGTCTTGACCCAAGGTAAAATTTAACATTTCAGTCTATTCATACATCTGACTAAGCAGTCTATTTCACATACCAAATAATACCTTTCATAAACACGGAAGAGAAATAAACAGGAGGAAGACGATGGCAAAAGTACTTGCAGAGCATCACATACAACCTATCAACATTTCAAAAGATGGTGGTCGAGCCCCAAATGAGCTGTTTAGAAATGGATTTAGACACATGTTCCATTCAAAATTTTTAATGTAAAATACAGGCCTACAGCTTTTCCCAAAGCTCACCACTGCTGATGGAGCCTACCAGACTGCACAGCAAGAAAACTGGCTCTAAGAAGGACAGCTGTATGGTGACAACATGCAAGGAGTCATATGGAAAAAACAGCTTGTATGTACGTTAGAGAGAAACCAGGGAAAGGATATGAAGGCTGCATGATGGAAGCCCTTGGGGACAGAGGGAAAAGGGCAGGGACCAAGCCAGCAAGAGAAAGCACAGGCTGCAGCAGCACACCCAAGTGCACTACCAGTCAATGTGTCTTAAGAGGTAGCAAGTCTCCACACTAAAATGAGACTCTGTTTCCCTGTTTCTAATAGGTTTTCGGTCTTTGTCTAATTCAGGATTCATACTTTCGGACAATGTGATGAATCAAGACAGAGGAGCTATATCACAGCTGGGTTTGCTGTAGCAAGAAGAGACGCCCCAAGCCTACAAGCACATGGCAGCTCCATCTTCCTAAAGTTTGCTGCAATGGAAGTTTCATTTATTCAGAAATTAATGTGAACTGCAAAATCTTTACCGTATACAGAGATGTGAAGGATACCTATCATAGTCTCCTAAAAAACCACTATAGCACTCACAGCCACTGCCAAAACCATTCAGATGAGGGACACAACATTAGGGCATACTTACATGCAGTTTTAACCCACAATGCCTTACCCATAAAGATATTCCACTCGGCATCCAAATCCCCTTGGTTGGCCAAGCAACCTCTCATGACGTTAAAGCAGTAATTGTAACAGGGCTTCACCGATACCAGGCCTCGGCAGTACGGACAGTACATCATTTTCAGCAGTGCTCGCGTACCCTGTGGTGTAGGGTTCACCTGTAAAAGAGAAAAAAAAAAGGAGAAGAAAATTAGCCCTTGGTCACTACAGCAAAAAAAACCCCACACGTTTACCATGGGGCTGGTGGGACTGGAGCTGTGCAAAGCAGATACAATCATGACCCATCAGAGCTCCACAGGCATGTGGTCCCAGGGATCTCAGCAGTGGATGAGGGCTTTTGGCTCAACTTGGGCACACATGCCACTCTGGTCACAGCCAGTCTTCCCCTCTGCAGAATGTAATTGGCCCTAAAACACATCTATGGGGACATTGTGGGACCCGTCCTTGGCCTGCAAGGGCAGGTATCCCAAAGGGGACACACAGGATTTAAGCTCGGGAAAGGTGATCAAATCAGAAGGCATAATGCAAGACTGCATCCTTCATGTCCTGTTGCATACACACATTGAAGTTGATGATGCTGGGATTTCTCAAGAAAAAGTGGTGGAAACGTGATGGCTGCTGACGTCCCCACAACAAACCCATAAGCAGTGGCCCTCTCCTCAGCTCTTCCCTGTCAACTGCCCAGCAGGGCTCTCTCACAGACAGACCAGCTCCTTTATCTCATGTTCAAACCCTACAAAGCAACATTTACACGACAGACACCCAGGTGCATTTACACTCAGCACCCACACATGGAGAGATAGATCCCTATGACCCAAGGAGGTGGCAGCCTCTCAGCACAGGGCACTGAGGACAAGCTGGAAGGCCCTGCCAGGCCGACGCGCCTGTCATGTCGCATTGCGGCCTGCATAGCGGAGCCATCTGCGGCCAGCGAGTCACCCCTGAATCCTCAGAGGGGCTGTTCTCAGAAATGACTCATGATCATTCATGTTTGATTCACTCTCTGGCCTGGCTTCAAAACATTCATTGAAACAACTTCCACGCAGCCGGCCTGTGAAGCACCACCACGAGCACCGCGTCTTGGTGCCGGCCACGTGGTAGATCCATCTGAGGCACTGAACAGACTCTCCCGCTCAGGAGCCAGACTGAAGGTTGATTAGCCATATGCGAAAATGGAAAATTAAGTCAGAATTGGAGACATGCTGACAAAATAGAAACAGTCTCTAGAGTTTTGAGCAATGTACTTGTGACCTCTTATAAGGCGTTTACCGAGAGCGCTCTAAATAGTATGTGATCCAAGGCCGTGCTGAGGGGAGGAGACGCGCACGCGCCCAAGGAAGAGCAGAGGTCATTCAGTACAAGCGGCACGTCTCTGCTGCGGGTCTGGAAACAGGTTTTGAGGCAGAGAGGATGAGAAGGCTGAACAGAGATGAACTCATATGAGGAAGCCCTGACATCACACCGGAGAGCCTTGCTACTGAGATGCCCATCACAGCATGAGGGCTACAGAGAAAACGAACACAACTGCTCACTGCGTTTTCTGGTGCAAAAGCTAGTTGGCAACATACGGAACTAACAAGCAATAGATTTAAAACCAAAAAAAGCCACCACAATATGTTATCTGAACAAAATTAATTAGAGAGCTGCAACTGTATCACAGGAGAACTGTGCTGAAAGTTTTCACGGAGTCCAGAGAAAGGCAGACAAAGCTCATAGAAGAGCAGTGCCTACTAAAAATCCCTCCCTCTCAGGACTGCGCAAATCTAAGGAAGAAAGATCCGCACAGAGCTGCCACATTCAGAAGCACCACCTCCATCTTCACCAGTCTCCAAACAGCAGCATTTGGAAGCCAGGAGAACCCCCAGTGGAGGTGTCCCCATCGCCTGCCCTGTGCTCTTGCTTCCCCCATGGCACCACCACTGGCTCCAGACAAACCTCCCCCTCCTGGCACCCCCCAGGGACAGGTTGGCTTTGCCAATAACAGCAGCAGAGTTTTAAAGCCTCTTTTCTTATGAAAAGAGAGGAAGGATAGAAATCTGTTGTTTTTCTGCCAACTCCAAAAAGACAACGGCTTCTCTTCAACAGGCAAGGAAACGAGGCAGAAAGAAGGACAGTTTTCTGTGGTTGAGAGCTCAGAGCTGGATTTTGGCTGGCCAGCAATGATCATTCAGACATCATCTGTACCCCTCTTATCTGCAAGGAGCACTGATTGCAGCTACCACTACTCAGGCATTCAGGGTGGCTGAGCCTGCTGCTGTCAACAAGAGCCACTTTAATTTTTAGAAAGGAAACGAGATGCCTTCACACATTCTGAACAGAGGGCCCATGACAGCTCTGAGACATGAGTTAAGATCCCATGAAATAGCTCTGTGCAAACGAGGCAGACAGGGAAGATGCCATCAGAAACCATTGCATGTCTGGCCAAGACAAAATCCTCCACCGTCACGCTGCACCGAGCACGCAGAACAAAGAAGGGCTGTCCTCGTCCTGCTGGCTGAGCTGAGCCACTCAAGGACTTCACAAAAGCAAGACCTCATGGCACCAGGGCAGGAGCACACATGGTCCCAAGCCCTTGCAAACAAAAGACCCCACTGCCCATTTGGTAGAGCAAATGGAGCCACACTGCTCGATGCAGAAAGCTGCTTGTGGTGGCGGGGGAATCTGATTTGGAAGCTTCAGAGCACGGCTGTTTGGAAGGCGCAGCGGGAGCAGGAGCCCCAGCAGAATGCTCCCCCATTGGGGCAGTGTGGCTTTAAAGCACAGCTAGTTCAAATGCTGGGAAGAGCTCATGCAACAGAAAACAGCTAAATCAGATGATTTATAGTAGGAAAACTGAAAACAGACAAATGTAAAGGTATCATCTGCCATCCAGATGGTCCACTCCTTGAATAGCAAAAAAGCTAAAGAGGGGGGAAGAAAGAACAAAACAACATCTCGCACCCAGCCATGCAGCTCTGGAGGATCCCCCAGTTCAGTCGCTTTTCTGACAAAAATCCCTTCCCTTGTTACCCAGCAGTCAGTGCCAGGATCTCCATGCTCAGTGGAGGCTCGTCAGCAGATCTCAGCTGTCCTACCACTTGCCCTCACAAAGGTGCTCAGCATCCTCCTTGGAGGAAAAAACAAAACAAAAAAAAAAAGTATCAGGAAAAGGTTCATAGCACCAGCCAGGTGCTAGAGCAGAGGACTGGGGGCTCCACCAACTCTATAAAAAGATCATCAACCCTATGATAGAAAGGTGAGGTTTTATGAAAGGGATCACAAGGCAGAGTGTTATGAAAAACTGTCAGCCCATCGCCTTCCATCTTAGGCTCCTTGTTCACACCGAGCGGCTGCGACCTTGCAGCATCCACCCCACTTTGATATTTCATCGGCTTGATCTTTATGGATCCTGGCAGATGCAGGGGAAATCGAAGCTGCCTTCCCACGTTCCACTGTGGACAAGCCGTGCTACGAAGACTTTGGCTGCTTGCTTGGATTAGGGGCTGCATGCATTCTCCAAACAAAGACCTGGTATGATTTTAAAAACAAACAGGGATTTGCTTCTTTCCCTATGCAGGCTTGTGCAGAGCATCATTCTGAACCCAAGACAGAGCCCATGACAAAACACCAGCTCCTTCAAACCTCATCCTGCAGCAACTGCCCAGTGGCAGTTCCATGTAGCTCATGATGGACATAGCCCATAGGTAAGCTCATATTTTGCAATACAACTGCAGGAGAAGAGGAAGACAAAGGGGGAATTCACTAGTCCTGATCTGACATTTTATGGCTTTAGAGAGCAACAGGGAGGTGTAAATAGAGATCGCCTATAAGACAGGGTTTCTGGGAAGATTATGAGTAATTACACCTCGTTAGAACTCTGATAAATGCTTAACTGCTACATATCACTGCAACGAGAACCTTAACCCCTGGCAACACGCCCATGCCCAGTCCAGACCAATTCTGGATCTGCCAGAGGGATGTGCCATATGTTGCACTGGCAATTCTTCACAGGCTTTTAATGTTCACTCTGTCACACCAGGTGCAAGCTCTTAAAACACCATTGTATGTAACAGTAAACCCAGATATGCTTTGTTCTAGGGTTGTGTTTATCTTGGAAAGCAACTCAAGTTCATTCAAACTCTACTCTAGAATGACCCTCAAAACCAAGTAATCTCCTTTCTAATAAAGCAGAGTCCCAAAGAAAGCTTTATTTGCTGAAGAGGATTTACTCCACTAGATTTGAACTCAGGTAGTATGTTGTAGTGCATATAGCCTGTAAAAGCTTATAATAGAAGTAAATGCACACCAAATGCTTCCTTTTATCTTGTGAAATTTATTTCCTTTCTGTGCCGTTCCATGCCACTGCAGCAATCCATCACGCTGTGGTTTCATCATGTAAATTACAATTTGTCCATGTCCATACGCTTTGTCAAATGTGAAGATTAAAAGTTGCTAACAGATGTGTTTTGGCACCAATCTTCACATTTGTATTAGACTCGCTCTTCAAAAAATTACAGATCTTCACAGGATACACAAAAAGTGAAAAGCAAACAATAATGCGATCTCTGTTTAACTCAAATGTTTCATACTGCATTTGTCGAGGTATCCCTGAACTTACTAGCGAAGATGTGGTCATGTTCCTGCAAAAATGAGGTGCTCCTGGTGCAACAGAAACTGTTTTTTGCGGATACGTTGTCATATTCACCACATTTTAAAGTCTCACATAAGGGAAATCCTTGCCCTGTGTCCTTAGCCTTCTCCCAGCAGCTAGCAATTGCACCTGGATGCATGCTTCTGGTAGAAGCTTCACCATTGAAGCACTCACCTATCAAGGAAAATGCCTTGTTAACAGCCCACATAAACCTTCCAAAACTCAAGAAAATCAACCCAAATGCAGCTAAGGTTCAGGCAGCCAACCAGTTTCTCTTCCCCTCCCCGCCTAAGGCAAGGAAGGGCTGAGGATGGATGACAGAGGTCCAGCTGTGGACGGTTCTGCAGGGCTGCAGCCAGGCTGGCAACTCCCACCAGCTGCCAGACAGCCAGAGCCACATTTCATTCTCTCATTCTGCCCTAAAGTTAACATTAAGAATGTTAATAACAACATTTAAAATCCTGTCAGCTTTAATAACTATTTATAATAACACTGATAACTCAGGCTTTCTTATTTTCCAAGCTTGCGCAGTAACTGCGTTGCCATGCCAGCAGCACAGCCACCAGAAAACAACATCCAACAATTTGAAAATAAATGCAGTGAAATTACTTTTGATTTATGCTGTGTTTACTTTACAAAAACTGAATTAGGGCAATATTGGATAAAGAAGACTTGAAGAGTGACTTCTCAGTGACATGAAAAGATGATTTTATGACCAAAAAAAAAAAACAACAACAAAACAAAAAGCTCCAAGACCAACTGAAGGATTGTGAGATGCTCCAGGTGAGCAGCCAATGTAAGATAAGCAAAGCTTCATCCATTTGGGGGATGAAGGCAGCCTTACTTGGGTAATATTTTCCTCCACTCCGTGTTTTGCAAGAGCACACGCCAGTCAAACATTCACGCCAGTCAAACATTCAGCTCACTGTGAAGCAGATCACTCGGGTGGTTCTTGGTTTGCTTCCCCAACCCAAATATTCCAATGAAAGTGTTTTGGAATTAACAGCACATTTCAGTGTTTAACTGAATCTGCTGGCCCAGTGTTAGCACATGAATAATTTAGAAAGCATCTGATTCAACCACAGATTTGGGCCTCCAAGGTCTTGCACAACGGAGCACATTTAGGAGAGAGATTTGGGAACAGCACGGCTCTGTGCCTCGTCAGTATTCACTACCCGTGGTGATGTTTTCTGCAGTTTTATCTGTCTGGTTATAGTCACCCCTGTGTGAGGAAAAGTTCAAGAGTGCATTTACGCTCAGTTCTCTACTTACAGTTTTCATTATTTTTTTTCCTTCCCTGAGTGCATGCGGATGTGACATTGCCAGGGAGGAACAGCAGAGCCCTTGAGAACCAACACACTGTGCACTTGACCCACTCAGTTTTAATATTAATGTGTCAAAAGCAGAGTACCACGTGCTTGTCTTGGGAGATCCCATGAAGGATTTGTACTCTTCAGCAGTTGCCCTCCATCAGCCATAGGATACCATCCCATGTGATGCCACCAAACACAAGTGCCCTCCAAACACAGCTTCTTCTCCAAAGCACCTGCCTCTCGACAACCCTGAGAGACAGTGATAATTATGAGCTTTTTGTTTGCTTTAATGAGCCAAACAGCGAGAGCATTTATCTTGGCAGCGACACCAAAAAACTTCCTTAGTTATCCCTCCTATTGTTTTCAGAATTAACAGCCGAATCACAGTGTGGGGAGCAGCAACGAAGGGAAAAGGAGGAAGAAAAACCAGCAGACTGGAATGCTCCTGCATGATGCTGTCAGCTCCAAACCCACAGCCACATCCATGCATGCTCTCAGCCCCTTAAATCCGTGATGACTGCTGCCCAAGCATGCTTTGAAGGCTATGCCTCGCTCAGGCCCTCAGATGGCAGGAGCTGAGGCAGATGCAGCCACATTCTTGGCAGGTCTTCTCAAGGTCATCTTTGATGTGGAGAACTGCTTGGTATTGTTTTCTGCATTGACGTTTGCCCTTGGCACGTGGAAGGCAATGCCCTTGTGCATGGGTGGCCCCTCAGTTTAGCCCCACAGCTTGCAACTTGCTGACTGGACGTAACTCTTTCTTTGGAGGCCTCTTTGCAACACGAAAAGGGCTCCTTGGCTCTTCTAGTTGGTTCTCAGTTGCCCTTGATGCAGCAGCATCTGTCCCTCATCTCCTTTCAATACATGCATGCAAGCAAGCAAGTTCATTTCTCTCCTCATCAACTCACTGGGAGGACCTGCTCTCATCTTCATCTGATATAGAACATGAACTTCCTTTTGAAAAAGGATTAAGGACACATTCCCCTTATGTCAAACCAAGGGCAAAGACCACACAAAAGGAGATTGGACCGTTGCCTAATGACTAAACTTCTAGATTCAGATTATCAAATGGTAATTATGAGGGGCGCAATATTTACTGAAATAGGAGCTCGCTGCCTACATATTTACGTTGATACAGGCCTTAATTCTTATTCATTCAGCATTTCATCATTTTCATCACCACTTTTCCTAAGCTGATGCCTAGCTCGCATTCAGTATCCATGCAAAAAAGCACAGGAGCCACTCTCCAGGAGATGCAGATGGCAATATAGGGAGTTCACACAGGCCAGTGGTAACTTGGCTCATGCAGGTTCACACCACCTCGTGTGCAGTGGATGTCTCATTAGAGATGAGCAGCTCAGAGCAAGGAGGGTTAAAAAGCCATCAGGCTCTTTTTCTCCAGCTTTCAAGCAGCTGTGGGAAGGCAGATTACCTGCCCCCTCCACAGTTATCTTCCATAAATGGTTCCAAGAGAATTCTCTTCTCGGCTGCTATCATCACACTTCATTAGCGAAGAAAGGCCGATACCGAAGAAGCTCCTCCACCCACCACAAACACCTCCAGCAGCTCCCTCCTGGTTTTTAATGTCTCTTGAGGACAGCAGATCACAAGGTAGGTGCATTCTTCATATGAAGCTGTGCATTTATTTCACATGGTTCATATCTGTGCTTCCAAATTAAAAACCATTTCTTACATACAACTTCAAAGCTGCTGTCTGTCCCTGACAAAACACACAGGGCTCCCAAGGACGGGCTGCAAGCCCCTTCCCAGCAGCTCAGCTGCTTTGCAAGCTACTGCATCTCACATGGCTTTCAGCATGCTGGAGAAGTGATACAGGAGCCTCCGCTGCTCTGATCAAACTTAAGCGTAGGAGGAAAAAATGGTAGAAGACCCTCAAGATAACAGCTTATCAGCCCAAATCTCCTGGGGAGCAGCAGAAAACTCTTACCACTGCCACAACAGCTGCAAGGTCCCATGGGCACCTCTGCAGAGAGACAGGGGACACAAACACAGCAACCTGGTGCCTCGTGGCTGCACAGCTCATCCTCCAGGGGTCTTTGCTTCTGACTCTTGACCTCTGACTAAACCTCCTCTGCTACCCCTTGGGTCAAGCACACTATTCCTGACCCTACAAAACACCGTCAGCATGCTCAGTCCTTCATTTTGTTCTTCTCCCCTAACAACAGAGACCTCTGTCCCATACCTGCACCCAACGGAGCCTCCCGGCACTTCGCCCTCAAGGGTGTCATGACCCTGGACAGGGACATGGATTGAACCGCGTGTCACCAATTAAGGGAACGTCTCTGCAGCTTGAGAACTGCAGAACTGCTGATTCTCACCCTTTCTCAGGCATTCTGGGCTCTGGCTTGTATTCGCTCCTTTTTTTCACCCAGAAGAGAGCCTTCTTGGCTGGGGCAGGAAATGTCAATGCTGGCAGCAATTTAACCCTGCTGATTTTAGAGCTTGTCAAGGGCTAAGCATCAAGCGAGTGATTACTGGATGGGCAGATTTCCGTCTCCCAAAGGCAGGGGCAGGAAGGTCAGAGGGAAAGTACCAGGCTTCAGCAGATAACAAAGGAAAGCATTGGAGGCCTACAACCATCCATAGACAAAATCAGATGCAGGAAACATTTCAAGCAAGCAGAAATGACAACTTGGGCTTTTTTTTCCTTGGATTTGCTGTTCAGGATGGATCTGGAGAACTTTCTACTCTGGGTCCAAATGAGGAAATTGGAGGGGTGAAGACTAGAGCGGAAATGAAAGCATGCTTTTTAGACACAGTTTGAAAAAAACCTGTGCTTTCTCTCAAAACTATATAGCTTTCTCACAATTGTGTATTTGGGGAGCAGCACACACCTCCTGACCCAATCCATGCTGAATTACAGTTATTTTCTAGCATTCTGGCTCTGAAATCACACATCCGCAGCTTTTCAATATTCTCTTCCTTTTCCTCTTTCCTCCTAAACTTATGCAAGAACACCACCTTCTAAAAGAATCTCCCTAGTGAAGATGTAAAAATACATGGTATCGTTAAAATGCTATCAACGCTGTTCTACTGTGAAGTGCTCTTTGCTCTCCTGATAGCATCATTTGAAAGCAAAAAACAGCTGGATCCCGCAGCAGTTTGCTTTTCTCCTCCTGAGAATTTTCAATTAAGAATTTTTGACTTTCTTGTTACAGAAAGCATTAAAACCAATTTGCTTTACTTTGGACATTTTTTCATAAAAACGAAGATTTATCCCTCAAGTTAATCCCTGGTATAAGCAGTTATCCCACTACAACTCCTCTCTAGAAATAATAAGAAAGCAAAGTCAATGGAGTCATTATATAGAGCTCAGCAAAGCTGGACTAATCTATACGTAATGTGGGAAACCCCAAAACACAACCGCAAAGCAGCAGGCATAAAAACATTAGCTTTTAAACTCACGTATAGAATTTCCCATTGTATCTTGCGGAAATGTGATGTTGGGTTTTCACTGAATGAGACTAAAACATTCTTAGAAAGATTATTTCTTCCACTGCTGCAACTAAAGCTTAGGTGTTCAGCAGCACAGACTCCTGCTACCGCCTCGAAAAGCAGATCTGTTGCACGATCTGCAGTGCAACTTGTGAAACTGAAGTGGTAAGTGCAGTAACTGTAATTCTCCACGGAGCACGAGCTATTTTTGCAGCTGAGTAGGTCTCTGGATAACCTTGCACACTCAAGCAATTAATTCCAGAGCTGAAGGCAACTCTACACTAGAGGATCTTCAAAAGGGAAAAAGAAATCACAGTGCCACCCCGGGTTCACGACTTTGATTCGTAACAGATGCGGGGACTGCAGCCCTCGTGGTACCGTGTTAAGTCTGGAGACATTTTGATGAATTCTGAGCAGATGAAGCATGAACACAATCCCTCTCACTCACACATATTTACTGTCTATCAAGTGACTGCACATTCCCCAAAACCATACTGGGGTTCAGCATCCAGACCTCTCAAATACTTCACCTTCACTGCCCAGCACTGAAAACCCTATTCTCTTTTTCCCCTTCTTTCTGACCATGTTATCTGCCACAATGCAAAGCAGCCAGAAATAAGAGCAACCATATCTGAAACCCCAACCAAGAGGTCAGCAGGCTTTGACCTGATGCAGGCAGATGCTTGGCCTGATCCAGCACCAATCCTCCCTCCCACAACTCCTTCCCCTCACAGGATGGCATCTCTGCAGCTAGAGAACCTGTGGTCTCATCAGAGGGACCCCACATAACACCCGTGGAGCCCCACAACACTTACCCTCAACTGGATGCGAGCAGTACAAAGACGCATATAATATCAGTGTCATCACTGTTAAAGGGGGAGCCAAGGTGTCCAAGTACCTACAACGGCCAGCCACTAGCAACACGCTCCTCCTGGAGTTTGGATATCTTAGCAAAGAAGTTCTTCCCTTGTTCATGTTCTCTGTCCTATCACAAACATGCAGCCTTATCATAGGCAGTTTTTCTCATTTCTCTTCAAGAAAAATTAACATGGAAGCAGATATTTTTTTTCTTCCCCAGAGTCACAGTATTTTAATGTTATCCCTGTAAGTCAAAGCAATTTGGACAATAATCTCACTTCACAAAGCTATCTGTGCTGCCTCCAAAATTGCATTCTGCTTCTAAGAGTGCCTATTTTCTTTTTCCTTCTATTTGTTTTTTTCTTTGCACTTAGGGTGATCAAAGTGTTGCCTGCCCTTCCAGCCTGGTGTTTTATTACTCTGCAACCAGGTAAGGAGAAAGTAAATCTCTCTGCTTGATTAAATGATTATGCTAAATCTTCTAGCCCACAGGAAATGAACTGAGTTAGATATATTAGTGATATCCTTTTAACAATTTTTTAATCTTACACAATCACTTTAAGGGGATTATCTAATACACCTGTTCCATACACCACACAACTCAGACTAAATTACAGACAAGTCTCATGGAAGAGAACAAACAAAAAAAGTTATCTCACTCAAAACACTCCAAAATGGTTTATAAGAAGAGAGAGGCAAACATTTAGGTGACCAATGCATCACATCAGTTTGAACCCCCAGAAGTAACTTAGCCACGAAGGTCTGAGGCCTGACTTCTGCTGCATGTGTGGCACCAAATACAACAGGCTCCTGCCCTGCACATATGTCTCCAGCTTACTGTTACCATAAAAGCACTGTTTGTTCATGCTAACAGCCTCTCCCTGTGCCTGGGAGCAAGGAGCAAATCATCAGTTGCTCCGTAATGGATGCCCATAACATCCATGACTCGCTGTAATTTGAGGGCAATATTATGAAGAAGGTACAGTCATTACACAAGCAAACACGGTTATTTCCACTGCAGATGGGAGTTAATTTCCTGCTTGTTGCTGTTCCATAGACAGGAGGACAAGCACCAAACAAGGAAACATCCCTGCTGCTGACCTACAGCACTAGACAGTGATGGCTCATGGCCAGAACATCCCCAAAACGTGACTATCACACAACACACAGCCAGGTTCTCCCACCAACAGATGGAATTAGCTTCCATCTGTGCTCAACGACCCGTCATGCACTTCGGCACCTACAAAAGAGCTAAATCCATCTATAGCATTCCACAGAAGTGTGACAACAGGGGAAGACGCTACACATAGTGGGCCCATGGGAAGTAGGCATTAACACAAGATGGAGCTCACCGCAGACACTTTGCTCACGACGTCCCTCGCGACAGCGAGGCCCTGAGCGAAGGTGCGGGCAGCCACGAACGCTCGCGTCACTTGCAGCTTCAGCTTGCGTGGAACATCCCCGAAGGGCTTCAGCTGCTCAGTGTACTTGCTGACACACTCGAGGTACTCCTCCGTGAAGTGGTACTGCGGGTTCACCAGCTGGAACATGCGCTCCAGCAGGCGCGCCCAGAAGTCGTTGAGCATCTCCTCCAGGTTGACATTGCCACCCACGTAGTACCGCTTCAGCTCCACGAAGAGGTCCTTGAACAGCTCCGAGTTCTGCATGTACAACCGGCCATACGTCCGCACAAACATGTCGTTCAGCGACTTCTCAGCGTTTTCGAGAAGCTCTTTGAAGAACTCTAGAAAAGAGCAAGAGAAGCCATGGTAACCGTTGGCATGGGGTCGCGCGCTCACACATCACTTAACTTGAAAATCCAGCACAAGGAGATCATTACCCAAAAGAAACTGATTTTTAAAGGGTTTCCATATCTAATTCTCAAATTATTTCTCAAAATTCTTGCTCGTTTTTCATAAATCAATCACCCTTCAAAACCCCTCTCTGGGTCCTAAGGCTTGGATAAGTGAAATATCTTTTGATCCATACTAAATACCATGACAAAAATCAGCAAACTGGAAAAAATAAAACAGTTTCATATGTTAGCATTCATCCATCTTAAAATAAGTCATTCTGGAGTCCAAGACTATCAGTGGGGGAAAAAAAAGTGTTTTAGAACAACTGTTTTGAACAAATGCATCTTTCTTTTTAGTTAGTCAATTCATTTTCTGCAACAATGATAAACCAGCCTCAAAAATTAACATCTTTAACACATCTTTTTTAACACAGACCCAAAAAAAATAAAAAATAAAAAATAAAAAAATCTATCTTTGTGTTCTTTCTCCTCTCTTTCAAGTCTGTCAGATCTCAGGGCAGGACCTGTCTCTAATTATGTAATTGGTCCTGATTGCAGACAGGGCTTCAGATGTTTGTGGCAGTACAAAGAAAGTGCAATTAAGCCAGAATTTGCTCAAAATCCAAGGGCTAAACACTTGACACTGACAAGAAGGCCAAGAGATTTTTCAGATGACAGAGAACAGCTTTGGGTTTCACGGCTTTCAGAAAGCAAAGCCCAGCTTCAGTTCAGTGTCCGAGAATACGAGACAGACTGGTGCCAGAGAGCAGCCACCACTGGCACACCGTCACAGCATCATGGCAGTGACGCACACACCTCTGACGCCAGTAGCAAGGTGCCCCAGTGACATCTGGCACACTGCATGCATCTGCCAGGTCAACTTACAGAACATCCACCATCAAGTCAGTGCTGCCAAAGCCTTGACACTTGGGAAAAGGCTTCGTTTCCAGCGGAGGGAGGTGCAGGTACCGCTCAGGGTAATCTGGATGCTGGAAATAAGCTGACCTACATCAGCACAAATGAAAATAAATCTTGCTCCTATGTAAGTGGCAGCAGTTCAAAGGAGAAAACCCAGCGTTTAGGTAAGTCTGATGAAAGATCGCTCCACTTGATAATCTTTGCCTTGGACATGTGTCAGATGAGATAAAACAAAATAATCAGGGATAGATTCACTACGCATTTGGGCCATTTTGGAACAAAACTCCACTTGTATAGGCACAGGAAGGAGCTAAGGCAAGCACAAGTCAGTGCCATGGGGACTTCCCTTACGTGCTGGTCACAAGCACACACTCCACACAGCTGAAATTTTCTCTGCGCACCCTACAGGACCTGCAAAACTCTCACAGGCAAACAAAACCCTCACAGCATGGGTGCTCAGTGCTCATCCATGTGCTCCAAGCCCAAGCAGGATGCTGGCACCCAGGGTACAGCCTCAGGGGAGGCCTAGGGAGAGGGTTATTGCATGCATGCCACTCGCAACTGAGGATTCTGACCTCTTCTTTTCTGTGACTCATATTCAATAAATATTTTTTAATAAAACATGCCTCTGTTTTTTTTTTTTTAATCCTCAAAGGAGTAATGTTTAAAGCCAGAAGTTGCTAGAAGGAGGGGGTAAAATATTTTGGCGTGGTGTGAATTTAAACCTTGTTAAAATGTATTAAAGTATGCTGAAGTTCAGATTTTAGTCTTCAAAGTGCTCCAGTACAAACAAAGACTAACACAGAAAACATTTTCTGGAAAAACTGAAACATTCTTCGAGTTCCTGACGAACAAAGTCATGGGGCTTGGTGGTTGACATAGCTGTATATAATGCAGCCTCTTAGGAGCACAAGAGAAATGATCCAGGGAAGAAGAGATTGATTTCAAACACCCGACACGTCTTCTGTCCAATATCAGCAGGAACCTCCACTTTCGTTCCCATGACTGGCATTTCCTCTCCAGGAAGATTTTTTTCTGTTGAGTTTATACTATAGAGATTAGCTGGGTGTATATTAATTTCTAATTCACTTAATCATTTTGAAGGCTCACTTCCTTCCTTAGCTCAGACCTTTTAATATCACCAAATAAGTTGTTTACTTAAACACTTTCATACCAGGCACGAGAGCTGGCAGATGCATCAGCAAAACTCTTCAGCAAGAACAGTATTACAAAATGACACTGCTGTGAAATCTATTAAATATTTCCAACCATCAGTCTAAAGGAACCCAACACAATGTTTTAAGCCAAGTAAGTTATCTCAAGAAACACATCCATATTACCATAACCAATTAATTCTCCTGCCCAGATTTATTTTATTGGTTACGCTCCAAACTGAAAGTTGAATAAACCGATTCACGTTTTGGAGCAGTTCATCTCTTCACAGATTTTATTCTGGGCTAGAACCAGGAACGTTCATTAATTATCCTGAAAAAAAAGTACAACCTAATTAGCTGTAAATATCTGTGCACCTGCAGTCTTCCAGCCAGTAGCTTTTCCTTGCCCAAAAGGAAGGTAAATAGAGGAAATGAAAACTTCCCACCAAAACCAGCCACCGCTAAAACCCCAACACAGCGCTGCTGAATGAGGCACCACGCACGTGCAAAGCTGTCGTTTCTGGCTCGAGCGCCAGCAAACTGTTTTCACAGTCAGAAAATACACATTCAAGTGCCACTTTCCAGCTAAGAAGGGAAGGAGGACAGAAGAGTCTGTGTGTCCGCAGCTCAGGGCTGGCACCCATCCTGCAAAGCTTCCCCAGCACAGCCCAGGCCGTGGGCCCTGGGCCTAGCACGGGTGGTTGGGCCATGGGTGCCGGGGCTACGTGAGGCCTCCCCGGGCCTGTGGAGGCTCCTGGGTAGGGGCCAGGCTGGAAGGCCAAGGAGGACAGACACCAAGCATGACAGCAGGGTGAGGGGGGGCCCCACGCTAACACGTGGAGATGGACATTAACAGCGGGACGTGCACAGCGACCAGTGCGATGCACGGCCATTACATTTGCGCTCTTAACTTGGCCAGCAGCAGGGATGAGGAGGTATATAGGCACGTTTTACTCTAGCTGTTGTCACACAGTGGCTGTGCATTCTCAGTTTCTGTCTTCCCTCTCCCCTTAAATAAATCAGCTTGGGAACAAAGGAAAAATCAAGCTTTTCTCTGCGCAAACCGTGGGCCAAGATGTCTGCAGTGAAGAGAGAGAAGTCCAAAAGTCCTTTTTATGACTTAAATGCTAATCTGACTAGTAACTCACTCCATCTCATTAGATATTAAGTCTCCCCTTCACAGAAACAAGCTGATTAGCAAACGCCAGTGTAACCCAGCATTAACCTTGCCACCACAAGAAGAAAAATGGCAGGTTCCTCTCTTACGTCTTGACTGTTTGCTGGGTAAAATAAATGACCACCTTTCATTTGTATTAGAAGTTGACTTGTTCTCAAACAAAGCAAACACACAAAGGACTCAGTTGCTTATTTTACAGCACTGTAAAAGCACGTTTTACAGCTGTGTTGCAAGCAATCTGTACTCATTAAATTATCACTCTGACAGGCTTCCTGTGAAAAGCTGTCAAATGCAAACATTTTTCACAGACAACAAATCATACTTTGCCGGTGCTCTCCGAGATTCTGCTATCCAGAGAGATGTCAGGCTCTCTTTTGCTTCCCAGTTATCTTGTTTAAACTCACAAAGGGCAGCCCCTCTGACAAAAAGGCAAAAGCAAGGAGCACACAAAATGGGGAAGGGTTTCACAAACTGATCCACAGGAGCAGAAACGTGATTTTCAAGGAAATCCAGCACATCCCATCTCCGTGGTCTCCAAGTTAATAGCAGAGCACAGAGAGCTGTTTGGGTTACAAGAAGAAAACTGCCACTTTGTTGAGTTGAATCCTCACAGATGCAGGACACAGGCGTAATGATGGACTGGGAAGGATGGACAGTGGCACCATGTACGGGTGGGTCATCAGTTCTAATCCAATCCGTGAAAGACAGAGCTCTGCAAAGTTAAGGGACAGCACCTGCACAGCTAGTACCAATGTAAAAAATCTCACAGAAACAGAGGCTGCTTTGGACAGAAATCCTCCACAAGCAGTGTTCCTGAAAACCCACTTACGAGCCACGTATACAGACACCAAACGAAGAGTGATAGTTGTTATTCACGACTTTTCTGAATGCTGCAAACTGTAAGGAGGTGTATAATGAGCTGTCACCTCCCTAGGAATCTCAGTGCTACCTTCCCAACACCTTACATACTGCTTGTAGATTTATTTCTGCTTGCACATTTTACTACTTCCCCCACCTTAGCTGAGACCCACTGATGGAAAACCACCTTATAACTCAGGAAGGAGCCAGGAGGAAGGGAGCCGGGCTTGGCCATGCCATCCCTATCCGAGGGTACCAGCGCTGCCATCTACAGAGTGCAGCTGAGCTGCCCTATGGCAACAGCCAGAAAACCTCTTCCCTAAAACCAAGATGAAATTTCCAAATTTGTAAATAAATCCTCTGGACCCTAAGGACTTTGTTGCTCAGAGGAAGATGACATTTGTAATGCAATTAACTTCTAGAGATAGAAAAGGATGTAATCTGCAGACAGGCAGTCTACAGCTCTGGGCTATGTTTATTCTTTTAACACGTCTGAATTTCAGTGTAGAATTTCAATGCCAGCGCTCAGGGAAAACCTAGAGATGTCATGAAAAAGTAAGAAAGGCTGGACATGACATATCTGGTATTTCTGTAATAAGAGTCCTGAAGGAAAAATAATTCCTGCTTTTAAACAAATCCTTCTATAAAAATTTTTCCACAGCACAAAAATTTAACCATAGCTACTTGGCAATTTCCTTTTTTCAGGTAATACAAGGTATTACCTGTTCATAGCTGGAGGGCAGACCAGCCCTGCCAGTGTCCCAGCACCTCCTAAAGGTGCTTCCACATTACATCAGTTTCCATGGCCAAAATAATTCAAAACAATCTCTCTTCCAAGCTGTGGGTGCATTAGCTATTTGAAGAAACACAATCACTCCACCCACTGCAGGGCACAGGGCAAATTCCACCTACAGACAATAAATCCACTTCCTTGGACTTTTTTTTTTTTTAAAATCTTGGGTTCATAGGTCTCATCTGAAAATATCCTCAAGCAGGAACGGATGCAACATTTCCCTATTCCGTGTGCTAACATTTTCAGATGTATTAGAGTGGGATTTTCATATTAGAGGGCTTTTTGATGGGTAAACCCCTCTGCTGTAGGGTGCAGCCCTACCTAAATCAAATGCAGCTCCTGGAGATTAGAGGAACACATCAAAGAGGCACGCTCCAGTTCACCCAAAGCCAGCTTTGGCATTTCCCTACAAACACCGGTGACGAGGGCAGAAGCAGCAGAACTGCCTGACCTGGGCTGCCTCCTGCCCAGCAGGACCTCCATGCCCCAAACAGGGAGCCCCTGGAGCTGAATCCAGAGCTGACCACTCCAGAGCATGAAGTTTTGCCTTGAATTTCCTTATTGTCAGGGATGAAATGCATTTATTTCTCAAAAAGCTTCTTTACAAAGACACAGTACTCTGCAAAACACCTCTTGCAACTGCAAAGGAGTCCAACCACGAGTCTTACCAGGCCTCAGCACCAGGAAGCCCACAATTCATAGAGAAGAAAAAGAAAAAAAATAGAAAATGCAGAGTCTTGTCCATCTGAGAGATGCTGTTAAGCCAATGTTCTCTCCACAGGCACACATTTGTTGGCCATGTTTGGGTGCATTTGTGACTTTCCAAACCAGAGCTATGCCACGTGTTTCCATTCCAGCAGCCTTTGGACATTCTAAATTTCCCATGCACCACGTTTGCTTGTTTTATAACCATGTTTTCAACTGGCCTTAGAGTTATTCAAGTTTCCAAATTACCTATGCAAACTGAAACCAGGTAGACATGCAATTACTCAACACACCTTAAAAAAATTAACAAAACCAAAGTCAAGCACACTGAAGGGAATATGCTGCATTTTTATGGGCACAATTAATTAGTTCTAGATAATTTGCCACCCGGCTTTTCAGGTATACTTCTAATATGTTGTCCAGATGATGATTAATTAAGGATTGTCTGTCTTACCAAAACCTTTAATTTGCTTGTCTGTATAGGCAATTACACTTTCTAGTGAATAAGGGAGAGCACTGCCACGAAGAGATTAATTATCCTCTCCCATGAAATGCTTTCCTCACAAAACATGCATAACAGCAAGATGGATTCCCAGGTGAACATTTGCCCGAGCCACATCCCCAAAGGCCGCATTGCAGAGGGGCCATCCCCATCCCCTGACAGAGCTGCATCTGTGGATGCAAAGCTCACCCAACAGCTCCTCACCCAACGATGCATGCAGAATCCATGTCAGACAGAAAAAAAGGGATTGGGAGGAAAGGGCACAAGCGTTTCACAGCTTTTTTCACCTCAAGTTGAAACCATCCATAGCTATGCCACCTACTCCAAAGGAAAAAAGATTTTTTTCTAAATGTGCCTCATTACTTTTAATATGCCTTCACTTCCTTTATTGCATATACCACATTTGTAATTTCCACCAGGGAAAAACAAACCATAGCTTAACAACCTTTTTCCAGAAGTGCTGAGAAACCGATGAATACGTAGTGTTAACACATTTATTGAATATGAACTCAGGAAGGGCAGGGCAAATCCACAAGCTGTTTCTCTGTCCTGTTTTCAAACATGTGTTAGCACTTACTGACACGGGAAGAACTCTTCCGCATAGTTAGGAGAAATACAGGCTTAAATCACACCAGCGTCACTGCAACAGCCACGATGTGCAAACCTCAGAGAGCTGGGAGGCATGGCAAAATCTCTCAGAACTCTGCTTAATTATTGAAAGGTTTCAAAACAAAAACAACAACTGGGCCACAATCTCAGAGGGAGAGAAATAAAAATTAAAAAAGAACACCAAAACCCAAGATTTCTAGAACTACTTCTTTCTGGTGGGCCCAGGAACATTATCTTCATCTGTGCTCCAAGGCTGGCAGGAACTCAGAAGAGCTAACACTTGGCCCAAGAGCAGTGCTGTCACACAGCAGCTGAACTCATTTAAGGAATAAGAAGCAACGAAAGAGGTGGGGGAAAAGCACTGAATGGTATCAAGACTGCTGTCTGTGATTCAAGGAGCAAATAACAGCACATCATGTCCTGCTCCACCTAACAGCCATCCTAAGAATTAAGAAAGCAGGGAAAGCAGAAATGCTCCTGGTCTCTCCTTGGTCCATCCTGCACGACAAACACAGGCTTTATAGCCCCCTCATCCCCATTCCCAAGGCCTTCCCTGCTCAGCTTCCTGCTCAGGGCCACAGCCCAGCAGAACAACCTTCATCCCCAGCTCACATCATCCTTGTGACCACAGCTCAACACCATCTTCCCCAGCACACCTCCCTTGTTTCTGCTTCTCCCCACTGCCCCCCAGACTCCTCATGGCTAATTTTCACCACACCCACTCCCCAATCTCAATCAATTCAAACACCTGTTACTTCCCAGCTGCTTTGCAGCTTGCTGACCCAGGTCCACCTGGTACCAAAACACCAACTTCCCACCTCAACACAGCAAACATCACCGCAAAATTTTAAAGTGAGTGCCTTCAAGCTGCCTCCTGCATTTCAGAGGTGCTTTCTGGAACACTCCAAGGTATTTCACACATGTATCTTTTTCCAAGCTTCCCTTCCTATGATTGCTGTTGAAGAGCCTGAGGAGGACCTGTGTTGCTGAGCAGCACGGACGGCTCTCTCACTCCTGTTACCTCAGTTCCCTTTGCTCCATATTTGCACTGAGAGCTCTTCCAGCCAGAGCCACTGTTCTCACTTGTTCACCCAGCATGCAAACAGCTGGATGCTGAGACACTGTGGTACACATTTAGCACTGATAAGGCAGCAGCTCTGCACCAAGGGAGCATCACGCTCTCAAGCCCACTGCAAGAACCCACAGCACCACCAGCATCCAGGGAAGCAGCTCCCAATATTACAGAGCCTGAAAACTCATGTTCAGTGCTTTCTTTGTGCAGGAAAGAGGAAAAGAGAGTTAATTTTAAACAGACAAACAATAGCTCGTTGATGGGTTGACAGCAATTGGTAACCAGAGAGCACCCGACACATTTCCTGTAGCCAAGTATAAAGCCTGCTGCCCACATCTTTGTTTTTTGAAAAAATAAAAGGTTAAGAGAGGTTTACCTGCAATCCTAGCAGCGGAACTGCTTGTACCTGAGGTGGCAGAAGACTGATCCCTCTAAACCTAAACAGAAAGTGGTCTTGCCCATAGCTGAACTCTTCACTCAGTTGCAGAAACCTCACATCTTTCTCTCCCACCTATGGGGGGAGAAACTCCCTCCACTTGAGATTTCCTCCCCCAGGGATGCCTTGACCTCTGGATCTTTCTGAGCCTCCCAAAGCAGAGGTCTGGTTCCCCTCACTGTTAGATGAGCATTGCCCTTCTCAGTGAACAAGAAGAAAAATCATAGTGTTTCTTGTACCTTTTTAAAGATCTCCAGATGGAAAAAAGCCAGCTAAAAGAAAAAGAATAAACAAACTTCCAGGGCAGAGACAGCAGAGAAAGCAGACAATTTGTTTCATTATTCTTGGAGTGAGTGGGAAAGTGCAAACAAAAACCCACAAGTGGGATTTTCTAGAGGAAGTGTGTTGGTGGTTGCTCCCTCCTGCTTCTCTTAAATCACTCCATCCCTACCCCAGACAAGCACAGATCCAAAACCAAGCCTGAAGGACCGGCTCTCAGCAGGAGGCAAATGCTTTAACTGCAAAGCATGAGGGATATTCCCACCATTCTCCACCCAGGTTGGTATATGAGGTTTTGTGCCATCCCTTTCTGGGCAGGAAAGAATGAGGCTGAGCCTTCGCCTACACTTGAGTGGCAGCAGATAGACAACACCGCTGCATTATCTGTTTGTTAATGTTGCACTCATCAGTGTGCTCACCAGAGGAAAGGCTGTAATGGCAGACTTATTCAAAAGCACGCAGCTCTTGCACGGCAGGCATTAAAGGTCCACCACATCTCCAGGCTCCCTCTGCACCATGACTCCTGGGAACAGCCATCTGCAGAGAGCATTGCACTGGAAGGACGAGACCCACGGGTGTCACAAACACAAGGGGCCTTGGAACATGAGCAGGACGAGGCCCCACTTCTCTGCTCTTGCAGGAAGTTTCCAATAAAAGAGTTAATGTGACAGTAAGGTCCCAGAAGGGCAGTTATTTTGGTCAGGTGTCCTGATTATCCGCCAAATTCTAACTATAGGAACTGGACATCCGCAGGGTTCGTCTTTCACAGTTTGCCTCTGCACTGTCCGGAGCAGTGGGAAGGAGAGCACTGAGACAGAGGACAGTGAGGAAAAGGCTTCTGTGAAGGGAAGGCCTCCTCTCTTCCCTTGGGACAGCGGATAGCTCCTCTCCAGCACCCCGCCTGCACACACACTGTACCCAATGCACAATGCAAACCATCCCAAAGGCTACATGTGAGCTACCCATCATCTGGGAGGGGACAACGGACCAGGAAAGTTGTGCCCTACTCCCACCCCTCAAAACCTACATCACACCTAAAGCCCTGACCTACAGCCAGCCCCAGAGAAATAACCTCACTGAACCCAACCTGCGGCCCCACGTGCCCCTCGGGGACCACTGCCCGGCTCCTGCTGCTCGGATTTGCTTTCTTTCCGCTCGTTGTCCCACAGGGGTTTCATTTTACACTTTCATATTTGTTTTATCTTGGATGCTAATGGAAAAGTCAGGGGGCAGCGGGGAGGAGCGGAGCGGAAATGGGACACTCAGCATTTAATAGCTTCCCAGATGCTGGCTGGGGCTGAGCAGTTCTGTGCAAATCCTCCCAGCACTGGGGCATGGCAAGTGCCAAGCCTACTGTCAGCCCAGCGTGTCTGCCTCCTGTGCATAATATCCCTATATAACACAGGAGGGAAATCTTGCCTGTCTTTGCTAAATCCAGAGCACTCAGAAGAAAAAGACAGAACTTGAAATGCAACAGCTTGTAAATGCAGTGGCAACAACCAGCCAGCACTTCAGACACCGCACCGCAGCTGTCATCGAGCAGTCCTGCTGCTCACAGGAGCTTGGGGATTTGCTTTCCCCTCTGTGCAATGAACCTACAAAACATCACTTCTCCCCAGAACAGGCTTGGCCCAACAGTTATGTCTTCTGAGAGATTCAAGAGATGTCTTTAATAAAAGCAAACAACCAAAGAACATCTTATCTAGGAAGCAACAGGATAGCGGAAATGCTGAAGAAGTGATCTGCTGCTTCCTGCCCCGCTCCAATTCCTCAAAACAGCTGAGCCATTTCTGTTCTGGCATTTACCTCGTCTTCCCAAAACCACTGCTCTCCTAGCACAGCCCCCAGCATGGAAAACTTCAGCCTGAAAGGTCAACGGAGATGAAAGTTCAAGCTTAATAAAAGGGATCGAGCATTTAAATGGTCTTAATGTCACCATTAATCCTTTCAAAATTAATAATCCTTGGGAGAAGGGAGGGGCACTAACTGGTAAAGATGAGACATGGCAAAGGAGATTTCAAACACCCCTCCCCCCACTTTTTTTTTAATTAAAAAAAAAAGCTCTGCTGCTGTAGCCACCTCTGTGGCACGAGATGTAGTCACAGTTGCACAGCTTGTCATAGAAGGAGATGCGTATATGGCCAGAGAATCTCACCCATTAATTTCTCAGTGAAGCCTGTAAACACACCAGAGATCATGTATGCCAGAAAAAAAAAAAAAACCAGTAAATTTTCACCTTAAAAAAATCTAGCAATGGAGAATCCAACAGCTTCCAAGGTACATATTTTTTATTAAAAAAGCATTTCCCTTACTGCTGAAAATACACACCTTAGTGCTATGCTGGGATTGGGCTAGGTTTGAATTACAACAGGGGAAACCCTCAGTGACATACCGAACTGTACCGTCAGCAAGTATTCAGCCAGGATATAGAAGATATTGGACTCCAAAGCTCTGGTCTTCTCCCACTGTCTGCAAAGCAAATACACACAGAAGAACCTGATGCTGTCCAGTTACATATTCGGAGCTGAAGTGACTCCTGGTCAGCCGTTTGGGGACAGATAATCAGAAGCTTGTTCTGTGCTCCTGATTAAGAGGAGATAATCCACTGCTGAAGCACATGGCTTTGGTGTCAGATCAGAGCAATTCTGGCAACTGTTCCAACATCACACAGCGCTCGAGCAACAGCTGATGCAAACACTCCCACAGCCGCGGGGCACTGCAGCCTCCATCCGAGGGACGCGTTGCCACTTGGACTGTCCTTTTACAGCAGCAACTGCTGCAAAGGTCAAGCACATAGCAGAGGCAGCACGGGTTTGTCTCTCTTCTTGGACCTAAATGTCAAGGCTAAGAGATTAGCAACCAGAGAGCCTGCACCAGAGATTTCCAGAGAGCTGGGGGTCACAGTTTGCTTTGTGCTGTGAGAGAGCTGCTTGCTGGAGTGCCATTGCCCAGCACAGTGATGCGACCCTGCGAGGGGAGTCTTTGTTCCACTTGCTGGGCGTTTAGTGAATTTAGATCCCTGCCATAACTCATTTTGCCTGTTCAGTCTAGCTACACAGTGTAGATGATTTCTTGTTAAGCAGAGGAAGATGAATGGCTCATATTCTGTCAGTTTTATTTTCATTTGAATGGATCTGGCTACTGGTAACAGGGCAGCCCTAGAGAGCTCCAAATGCTAAAATCAGAGCAAGGGCTCATGCAAAGGAAGAGTTCTGAGAGGGACTGTGTGCTTTTCAGATCTCATCCCCAGAGGTCAGTGCAAATGCATGAGTCTCAATCACCTCCCCCTCTCCTCCGAGTTGGACATGTTGCATCAAAGCAACTGCCAAGCGTCCTCCCTCAGATTTGGGTCCCAGTCACCTTTCTCTTTCCAATTATTTCAACTTATTTAAACACCCAAACCACAATCACCAGGGGCAAGAAATTGGGAGGACATCTTAAAGCAGTGTCCCAGGTTGGTTTCCCTCAGCCTCCACTCCAACCAGGGCTATCATTAACTGCTTGGGTAAAGGAATAAAATGGGTCCTTGCAGAGCTTGTAAAGGACAGGACTGCCACATCCTCGGGGCAGAAAAATCAGACCAAACTGAGTGAAGTGATGGCAAACTGGAGAATTGGTCCAGAAACAGTAAAAGGAATGCACCCCTATCACAAAAGGGCATTTGATAAGGAGAAATCAAACATGCAAGGCACAAACGGAACATACTTGACCAGATGACCAAGCATCAGGATTGCAGAAAGGAAACAACAACCACACAACAACCACAAACAGCCCATCAGTCCATAGAAGGCTCTTCTAAAGCAAATATCCAGAATCACCACAGCAGCCCAAGAACGGCACTCCGAAAAACTTGCCAGTTTTTTGCAGGGAATCTAGAGAGAGGGAAGGGCTGAGAACCTGAGAGGGAGACTCCTCAGCCACAACCAATGGTGCCCTGAGAAGAGGGTGCCCTCAGCCTCCAAGGGACTTGGCTGGGGGAGGGAGGCAGTCATGATTAAAAGTCTTCCGGGAGGTAAATGATGGAGGATGGTACTCAGTTAATCTCTGCTTCCACCCCAGGTAAGATTAAGAAAATCCCTAAATCAGTTTTGTCTACAGCAAAGAAAGATTTAGATCTGATATTAACAAATGCTCAAAGACAGGGCCATTAGGCTTGGGGACGAGCTTAGGAGGTTGCTAATTCTCCTTCATTAGTTTCAAAAAGGGCAGAGAAGCATGCTTCAGGGACAGGCTGGGCACAGTAAATCTAGCTTCCAGGAACAGGATCGCACCATCCCCTTCCAAATCTGCCTTTCAAGGACTCCCAGAGCTAAGATCAGAGGAGCTGCAGCAGTGAGAGCAGCAGCAGGCACACAGAGGTGCTGACGGAAGAACCATGCAGTGCAAACACAACAGCTTCACAGGGCTTCCTCTCAAAGCTCCCCGGGGCCTGAGGCCCCGTGCTTTGAGAGGGATCCAGCGTAGCTCAGCACCCCCCTGCTGTCACACAGCCCTGCAGCCATCTCCCACAAGGAAAATGAGCAGACACACCCAGCAATACGTCTGCACCACGTCAGGGATGCTCTTTGTTTCCAGTGCAGCATCTTAAGAAGCCTCGTTGTTCATTTAAGGTGAAGCAGATGCTGTTCCTCTGGCCTTTTTCAAAGGGCTTATCTACGGGCTGGATTTCATTAAGTGTCTTGCTCTGCATTTAATAAGCTTGCAAGTCTAGACGCTTCGGTTCCCTCTCTATCACCCCTTTGGTGTACCAGCAGGTAGAGACAACAGAAGTTAAGAGGGAAATATTTAGCCAGTAGATTTAGATGCTATCAAGATGATCGCGTAATTTCACTTTGACTCACTGCAATTTCACACTCGGGGACTTTTTCGCTCACACAAGTGCCAACATCTTTTGAAGGAAAAGGGCTGCTACTTGCTGCAGCAGCAAAGAAGTCCTTGGGAGGTTCAAGGCACATGCTTTGGGGTATTGGTTCAACGTGGTTTTTCTACTAATGACCAAACAAGGGAAAGAAAAAGGCCCTGAGGAACTATGCAGTGGAATTGCCCCCTGCTAACAGATTGCAGTGATGCTGTGCAGGCATGTTGTCACAGTTCAGTCCTCCCAACTCATCATATATTTCCACGTGCATCTAGGCATCACCTCATCCCTGCAGCCAACGAGGACAGCCCAGGCAGACGTACAGTGCTGGGGCACACGGTGGGTACAGGACACTGGCATAGGTGTGTGCCTGCTACCTCTGCAGGGAGATTCTCCCATCAGGCCAAAGGGAAAGCACAGCCCTCCTGTACCCCAGCACTGCTAAGCTGAAGGCAACATTGAGACCAGACGTTTCCTTATCAGTCAGCAATCAGTGTCATTTGAGCGATGGGAACTCAGCTGAAATCTTGTTCATTTTGCTTCTGACCCTGCATCACACTTGAACCCTCAGCCTCTGCACAAAGACATCTCTGTATTTATTTATTTGCTGCTCTACTTAGCCCCAAAGGCTAAGTGAGCTGACACAAACCCTGTTGGTTCATAGCAGGCTGGGAAAGATCAGCATTTTTGTGGATTGGAGCTGCAAGATGTGCACGTTACAATTACATGCACCACAGGGATATACAAACAAACAGACTGCAATATAAGTTAACAGCAAAATAGTTTTTCGAAAGATTAATCATAAAGAGATCTCTCTTTAGGAAACAAACAGCTATAATCAGCAAATATTTCACTCACATGGGATTGCAAAATAAGCCATGCACTACCCTCACCACCATGAGTCATGAACTTCCCCAGCAAAGGGGGAGGCAGAGCAAAACAATTGCATGCAGAACAACAGGATGGGAATTTTTAGCATTTTATGCAAAGGAGAGGGAGTTCAAGGTCTCTGCTCTTACCATCAAACTTCTTGTAGCGGGAACTAAACATCGATTGTAAGTGATTGCTGAGCTCTACGACGGCGTTTCTGAAGTCCTGTTTGCTCTGTTGACTGTACTTCTCTTCCATTTCTGCAGTACAGCACGTGTATGCTTGCGAGCAGACTTTCAAGTTGTCACCTGAAGAACAGAGAAGAAAATGCCCTAAGTTAGAGGAATTCCCTTTGCAACACAAAGAGGTTGGGGCGTGAGGCCCCCTGGCAGCACTGTCTCCTTTCCACGAGCTCCTCCAGTCCTGTGAACATCAACCAGGCTCTGGCACACCAGAACTGAATTCTGCAGAGCAGCTTTAGAGCAACGCATAAACCCCACAACTTATCTTTCTGCAAGAACATTAAAAAGTGTCCTCTTATTTGTTCAGTTAATAAATCGAACAAACAGATACTCATCTTGCACTGCATAATCTGAAGAACCACCCATTTGATCTGTCTGTGTCTTCCACGAAGTTTCTGCTGAGTATTTTTATTACTTTGAATTCACTCAGTTAATACGTAATACACTATCAATGACAATGGTCCTTTTTGCACAGATAAACCCTTTTTCCTTAATCCCCACCTCCAATTATCACTGAAGTATTCTGTGACTCAAAGATAACACTGATAGGAAAATAAACTTGTTTTACATAACTGCTCATGAAAAGGCTTTCCATTTCCCAGCTTTTAATTTCACAGTTTTCTGTCATCATCTTGGGTGAAACTGGGTGTTTGTTTTGCAGAATTCAAACATATTTTTCTTCCCTCACCCTGAAAGATAGCTCTCTCATAAAAATCTTATGGCTCAAGTTTGCTTGGTTAGAGGAATCATAAAGGGCTCTGGTACCTCCCTTAACCCTGAGTGCCTCAGCCCAAGGAGACAGATGATGAGAATTCTCCTCCTGAAGGTCCAGCAACAACCTCCAGCACTGCTGAGCCTCAGCAAGACTCACTCCAAGAGCTGCAGGGCACTCATCAGCTCACTGCACAACAGGCTGTGAAAAATGCACCTACTGGAGAGCCACCCGACCTGCTAAAGCATCAGAAGGGTTTGTAGCAAACGAGAGCAATTTCTGCTCTATGCAAAGCATTGCGAGATTATGACCAACACAAGTGGTTGCTTCTCTGCCTGCCTGGTGCAAGTACCTGGCCCACAGCTGCAAGATTTGCCCAGCTATCAAAGCTTCACATCGCTGTGTGTGACTTTCTCACCTTGAAACCTTAGCCACTCTCCTTTCAGACAAGTCCTTTTAAAAACAAAAGACAAAAAACATGTATTGTTTAAACACACACATTCCATCTCTAAGACCATCTTCTCCTAAACCTATTCTTTTGTGCTACAGGGTTTGTTTGTTTTCTCTGGCGTTACAGAAAGACCTTGACCAACAGATAATTCTGCCACAACTAATTTATTGCACTAGACTGTCTGCTGCTTGTGAATTATGGAAAACTCCAAGTCCGGTACAGGAAACAGTCTTGCTTAGACAGCCTTCAGAAAATAAAGAAAAACCCCAACATCTCCATACAGACTTTTCCCCCCCATTTTGTGCACTCCTTTTCCTCCCAGGAGCACCTCCAATGACATTAGAGCTAAGTTGGGTACAGTGGTCACGATGCCTGGTCGTGCAGAGTCTGCCTCACCAGCCAGCATTCAAAACCAAGCAAGTCCCCAGGCAAAGCCACGCTATTTCACTTTGCATCCCTCTGCTCCAATCCAACACAGGACTAAGCCTCCTTGACACTACGGAACACAAATAAACAGCAGTGAAGTGATAATTACTGCTAGAGCGAGAGCTAGTCTCAAGGTGTCAAAATCATTTAATTTCAAAATTCTTGTATTTTTTTTCCTAAATTTCAGATGGAAATATTTTACCTGCTATGCATTTCATGACTTCAGTACCGTTCTCATTAAGCATTTCTTCATTTGACAATTACAATGTACATACTTGTCATTCTTTTGTGTTGGAGGGGAAAACCTCTACCCTACTTGGCAAGCTCAAGCCTACTGGCAGCAGGGTTTCTTTTCCTCGTTACACTTCACAGTCACATCTGAAGTTGTCCACAAATGCCTTGGGATCCCCAAAGCAGTGGTCTCTAACAACTACTCCAATTTATTTATTGATTTAAAAAAAAAAAAAAACACCTTAAAAAGCCCAACATATTTCATAAAAACAAGGAACAGTTTTGTATCTATTTACACTCCTGCAGTTATAGTCCCAGCTATCTGACAATGCCTTTTTCTATTACGCTACATTAACTTGCTACTTAATCACCATTGTAACAACGTCTGCCTGTGAGGTTATAAATAAACCCACTATTGATCCGATGCCTTTGAAAAAGAATTACATTGTTTTGTATTTCAGAGTATTAAATCTGGAGCTAACATTACAAAGCAAAAATGTCTCTCTTTAATCCCCTTTGTCTCAGATTTGCACGGTGCTTCTCCAGTACGCGCTGCAAAGCCGAGCCAGGAGAACGCTACTGATAGGATCTGCGCGAGCTTGATTTACTATTTGGTTGATCATTAAGAAATTACGCTCCAAAATGCAACTCAGGCATTCAAAAATGAATGACCAAGCAATCTAATTATGGAAGATATTTCTTAGTCATGTCAGCACTATGTGGTCTTGGCTTGCGATCAAGAATTAGCTCTGTCTGGAGCTGAGGAGCTCCTGCTACTAAGTGCTAATGCAGGGGAGGAGGCACTGCATCACTCGGTGGTAAAAAACAGAAAGTTTAGGACTGTGGGCTGCTTTTATTGAAGCTTTCTTATGCCACAGTGGAAGAGGCCAATGGGAAGCCACCCGAAGCCCCTGTTTTCCTGCAGGGAGGGCTGTCCCTCGCACCTGGAGCTCAGACCAAGGTCACACTCCAAGTTCCTCCTGCTGGCAGTTAGATCTCCTCCATGAAAAAGCAGTGAAAAATTAGGTATTTAGGCTCACTTAAGCAGACATCCAATGTTTATGCATATTATATAAAGAGCAATCATTGTGTGTGCTCACTGTCAAGGACACATTCGGCAATAATTATTTCTCAAGTTAAAGCTCATCAAACAGTGCCCATACAAGGCAACCCTTCATCTACTGTTGAGTGTCAGACTCTGCAGCTTTTGTAATTTATCACCATATGAGCCCAGCAAAATATAACTCTGCCACAGCTTCAAGTTACACTTTTTATTGAATTGTTTGTCAGTGTTTGCTATCATCACGTTGGGGCTGCATGGCAAAAAGAGTTTAAGTAGCAGAGAACTACTCGAAATATCTAGTGCATATGCACACCATACCTGCAACTTGTCAAGGACTTGTGACAGATCTTTTCCATAGCCTGCTACAGCAAGACTTTCTATCTGTATTATATATAGAGAGAGAGAACTGATGGACTAAAACTACAAGAGAAGCTTGCTCCTTGGCTAGTTAACAGTACACCTCTGGGGAACGGAAGGGGGGTTAAAGATAGAGATGCAATGGTACACGATGTTACCATCTGCAAATTTGAGGAAATGTACTCAGCAAGGTAATCTCGCAAACTTATGATTTAAGCCATTACAGAAATGCCACATTTAGCAGGCTCCAGGCACATGGAGTTTCTTCCAAATCAAGCAACTATTTTGCAATGCATCGGAAAACATGTTTTCATCGAATGAGTAAGCATGCAGTGCAAACTCAGGGGCTCCATTACCTTGAAAAGCAGTTCCCTTCACCAAACAATTTTCCAAGACCTTTTCAAAATGTTGTTTCTGGACTTTCAGGCTAAACATGCCATTCCCACCCTGCTCCCCGTTGCCTTAACCAAGTTCATACTTCAAGTACATCTGGCTGCAAAACCAACTTTCAGAAGCCGTTAACTGGGAGGCAGGGGGGTGTTATTTCTTGAAAACTCTCCTGTGCACAGTCTAGCCCTTCATTGCAGCTCAGTGAAGGAGCCAAAAGCACTTCATGGTTGGAGATGTTACTGTTGGACTTGGTTCCTATGTGCGGAAAGGGGCTGAGGCACGCCAGGCTGGTGGAGCATTTGAAGGCGAGTGCAGCTCCAGAAGGGGGGAGTGGGGCCACCAGCACCTCAGCCTCGCACCCTGCCTCTGCCCTATGGCACACATCAGCTCGTGTCATCTTTAAAAGAGCTTTATGACTTCCTCTGAACCAACTACAAAAGGAATCCCAGACTGTAATGCCGGACTCTAATCCGATTTCACACTAGACTTACGTTCTAATTATCACAGAATATTAGGCTTCCACCCATCATATATAATTGACATGCTACCGAGGCTTTACAAAACCCCCAACAAAGATGACAAGAAACACTAGCATCACCCCTGAGCACGGCTCCACTGCTCCGGCCCCATTTTAACAAGGGACAAGAAGAATAAAGAAAAGTGCAAGCCTGTGATCGACTCCCATGGAGCCATCAACAAAGACAAAGCTATCGAACCGTCCACCCAACCTGACCACCTCTAATTGCACCCACAATACCAGAAACTTCCCAGGTTTTTACAGAAGGAGAGGGGGATGCTCAGCACCTGCAGAACAGCCCGTAACACATGCAGGCTGTCAACACAGCCACACAAGTAAGGCTAGGTTGCTCCCATCGCTGCCTGTGATGCTTTTAGATATTTCCTAATGAAAAGTGCTACACAAATGCAGATAGCATCTTGGCACAGAAATATTTCCAAGTGAAATGACGTTAAGTTGCAAATAGCAAAGGGAGGAAAAAGTCCTGCTCTGGGGATGCCTGACACCCAGAGCAACCCTACTGCCTCCTCCTAGGTTGTCTCGCACATGCACGATGCTTAAAGGCACGCTTGCTGCCTGGTATAAGCAGCAAACTTGAATTTTTAGTGGGTGGCTCTTATCTGAGCTTTCCTTTTTCAGCAGTCGGTCAGACTTCGCTGTTTGCTTTAAAGCAGTGCCGCTGTGGCACTTGTGTTTATTTTCCTATGGAGAATACTCCTGCAGAGATGGTCGCGTGCCAGGAAGGAAGAGATGTAAAATAGCATTGAGATCCTGCTAACAGGGGCAATATGTCCTCCATGGGCTACAGAATTAGAAACTTCTGAGCTCGCATCCTGTGGACAACACAGTGCTGCTGGTATCCCCTCAGCAGGGACCACAGCAGGTCCCACCAGGCTGTGATTTTCAGACCACATCTCCCTGATGCTCCTGAGCACACACTGCTAATTCCAGCCTGAGCCTCAATTTCAAATACAGCTTGTACACTTCCACCAGAAGTGTTGTATGCAGCCACCTCCTCATTTCTTCCACATTGGACCCTTTCACAGCGCCAGAAGCCCTCTATCCATCTGAGCATTGTGGCTGTCTGCTCCTTCTTTCAGCCACCCGACAGTTTTGAAGCCAGAAGCCATCCTCATGCACAGCCAGCTCCGAGAGCTGCTTATGGAAGTACAACAATTTGGCAGCATATGCCAATGTGCAGTGTATTTAACGTCCCACTCAATTAGCAACTGTTTTATATAAATGGTTTATTTGCCTTATTAATATTAAAGCCACTTGTTTCCTATGAGTTTCCACTTAGGTTATCAATCAATGTGTGTTTCAGTTTTTTGCTGATTACTCTATTAGCACAGTAAAATTCCCCAGACTCAAAGAGAAAGCTTATAATATTGAAATGATTTTTTTTTTTCCTTTTGCAAACTTGTCAAGCAGTCAAAACACACTCTTTGATACCCAAACCAAAGTCCTTTCACCTACACTTAACAACAGTGAACTATTTTTGGTCAAGCTTTACTGCATCTGTTAACTCAGCTGCTAATCCATCTTGCAGGCATGGGGAATGCCAGTGCACACAATACCTCAGTGACATACCTCCCTCCAACACAACAAATAATCCTAATTATTTCCATCGCGCGTACCTACGGTTACTTAAAATATCGTACACAACCAAGGTCTGTCTGGCTTTTATTTTTCCATTTTGCTTTGTTGACAGCTTCAGGTTCACAAATTTACTGCCAAGAGGGTCAGGGACCGGAGAGAACAAGAGAGATTTATGTCTATGTGTGTACACTAAGCTAAATGCACATTAGGAGCCTTAATTTTTGTTCTGGAAAGAGCAACTTAGGACACAAAGAAGGCTCTTGCCTTCTTAACTTTGAGTCCAAATGGCGATGGCCATGCTCGTTCTCTGGCTGAGGACAGAGCTACGGCCCTGAATGACCAAACATAGGCCAACACTGCCTGCTGAGGCCAGCATGAGTGATTTTAGGGAATCCCAAGCTCCTAACACAGCTCTTCAGCCCAACACAAGAGGGAAGCTTGCCTCCCACCTCAGCTGCCCCTAAAACAACAAGAATTAACCCCACCGGGCCTAGGGCAAGAGTGAGGCCTAGGTGCACCCATGGAGGCTGCCAGAAGCCTCCAGCCCTGCACCAACGCCATCAGAGACCCCTTGAGCTGGCTCCAAGACAGACACCTGCTTACCTGAGGAAAAACACCATTGCCATTTCATTTCCACAGCAACTTCCTCCCCAGCAGGGTGGCCCGACTACTGCAAGGTTTTACACCCTGGCAAACTCTGCTGTGATAGAGCGCTTTCATTTCCACAAACAGGATATTGAGTCAATTAGTGGCACACCAAACATAAACCAGACAGATGAAGATAATGCATTTCTGCAAACATCAAAAGGGAGAGAAACCACACAAAGACCTGAATATACAAATAAGGCAAGAAAAAAACGTACATAATTAAACTTATTATTTAAGTAATTCTGAAGAGCAACATAGCTCTGCTTAACTAGAGGATTCTCCCTGGCTCCAGCTAAAACAGAAACCTTCAATGAAAACCTAGAGTTGTTTCTTAATTAAGAAAACAAAACCAAATAAACCCACATCACACTGCTGAGTGAGAACCTGGGAAATGCAAATTCTCTTTATTATCACTGAATTCTTTAGACATGAAATACTTTTCATAATGTGCCTCTGCATACGTGCCCTAAGTGAGATGTGTTACACAACAGGCAATTCGTGACGAAATTTATCTTTGTTTTTGTTGTTGTTGTTTGTTTACTTCTCAGGCAAGGAGAAGGATGCACAGAGTGCACAGATCTGTCCCAGGGCTGCTGAGACAGGCAGTGCCCGTCCCTACAACAGCCACCAAGAACAGCTAAAAAGTCAGCCAGTAACACCAAAAGGCAAAAGTAAAGCAGTCACGATAAAACCCATTAAAAAGCTGTGTACAGTCAGCAATCAAATTTCAGAATTCAACAGAAATTGTCCAGCAGATTTTACAGGGGTAACACGCACTCTACCACCACCACCACCCTCCCCTCCCAAAAAAAAAAAAANCGCAGTGAATATAATTTCATGCAATTAAAGGGGAAAGAAAATCCATTTGGAACAGCAAATACATAGAATTACTGAAGCCTCAGGCAAAAGGAACAGTAAATAGAAGAGATCTGGCTGGGAGACACTTACTTTCTTTGTAAGACTTCTCATTTTTTCCTCAAATTCCCCATCAAGAAGGCAAACAAAGCCAAAAAACAGCCTGTTTGTTTTTTTCCAGAAAGTTTCAGGATATTTGCCAAAAAAGCAGCTTTTAACCCAAATGGATTCTGCCACAGACACCGTTACGTGAACTGGAATATTTTTCATTCCTAACAACATTTTCCCGTGACACTTCCAGCCCCTTTCCTCCCACACTGCCCAGACCCACCGGCGTGCACCTCCCGGGATGCTCACCGCTCAGCGCAGCACCACACACGGGCAGGCAGCAGAAAACAGCAATACACCGGCAGCAACAGCTTTTCCAGTAATTTTTTTTTCCTCTTTATAAACATATTTGATTCCAGTCTCAATGCACAAAACCACACTTCAGAGTCACACAGTGGCTTCTTGTGAGATGCACCCAGCCCAGGCTATGCCAGCAGCCGGGTCATCTGCTGGCTCAGCTCAGCTCTGGCAGTGCCGTGCCCCTGTGGTCAGCCTCCAACACCTTTGGATGCCACACAGAGGCTTGAAAGAAGAAGTGAAGAGTTGCTGTTTGTGAAAGCAAAACAAGCACGCACCATCGCCCAAAACACGGCCAACGTGTCCCTGTGCTGGAGTGCACCGAGAGGAATAAGAGTGACAGCAACATGTGAGCCATCAGCTCCAACCCAAGCAAAAACGTAAGAAAGATCCAAAATATAAAGATGTTTTTAATCCCTTAAGTAAGAAAGAAAGTTCATGAAACTCAGCCACCATTTCCTGCTTTCGACTTAAAGTAAAATTAAAAAATTATACTGGACCTTATACAAACAATTGTCTAATCTATAAACTGAAACACGAGACAAAGGTGTTAATTAACTTCCAGAGAGATCATTCTTAATTGCAAGACCCATAACACACACTGTAGAACTTACAGCAACTCTAGGATAAACTTTTTCGGGAAGAGGACAAAAAAAAGAAACCCTCATACCAATTGCAAAGTACAGCATTCAAGGGCAGCATACAAATCCAAAATCCCAGATGCTTTTCATCCATGAGGATGCACTCCTTCATCCTGCCTTTTGCAGGGCTGCTTTTGGGCAGGGAGGACAGTGAGGGCGAGCAGAGGCTCTGCACACAGCCAGGGCCAGCCAAAAGCCCCAGTGACACAGAGGGACCTGCTCCTGCACCCGCGTGCTGTTGGCCACCTACAGTGCATCACCCAACACCACCCTTCCCTAGGGGAAAACAAATGTGAGCAAAAGCTCTGCATCGAGGGGAACTACTCCATCTCCTCCATCTGCAGGAGCATCACTTGTTTGCTTGGAGAAAGTATAAACAAAAAGGCAAAAAGCTTTAAGGCTTCAAGTGTAGCCAAGTCCAGCTGTACCCTAACACCTGGAAATGAGGCATCCTTCCCTGCTGCCACACATCTGCCTCATCCACCAAAAGGCTTCAAAGAGACAAAACCATGAGCTTTGAGTACTTCTCTCCAAAATGGTTAAAAGCCCAAGGAAGAACGAAAGCACTTTGGAACACTGCCCATCTACACTTGCAAATTTCCCCTTATTCAAGCCAAGGGACACCAGAGCCACCAACCTGAGCTGCAAGTGGAGGCAAGGTCCCCAGAACATCTCTGACAGTATTGCATCATTTCTCAAAATGAACTTACTGGCATGCAAGGTCCATCAGTGAGAGGGCCCTCTCAGCACCAGCTGAGGACCACAACAGTGGCCTGGCAGGGGAGGGATGTCACCTCCCTGCACAGAGCAGTGCCAGCAAGAACACAACCCAGCCGTGGTGAGAATCATCCACATGGAGTACATTTACCAGCGACTGCAGAAATACTTGCTCCAACACACTCAAAGCCTTTAAGAAGGAAGAAATGGGCCTTTATTTTACTTTTTTCTTTCCATTCCTTCACACGGAGAGCAAACCAACCAAACCTCCACACATCCTCCGCAAAAAAGACCGTAACCACTGGATTTTCCCCTTGCATCGCTCCCTGCATGGCCACATCCTGCCGCCCCTCGCAGAACGAGGCAGACAATTAGCCTTAATCCTCGTTAGTTCTGTATGTTTCCTTTAAATCCTGTTACTGCATTCCTGCGTGCAAGCGAGCGCCGTGCGAGTGCAGGAGGCTCAGCCCCCGCCGCCCGCAGCCTGACCCCGGGGTCCGGCCTGAGCCGGGGGCTGCGGTGCTGGTGGACCCAGCCATCGTCACCGATTGCTTCTGAATCAGAAAGGCAGGTGGGAGCAGAGGGCGTGGGCCAGAGGTAAATGAAAAGAGAAAGCAGGGGAGGATTGGAAAAATAAAGATTTGCTTCAAGGAAATGTTCTTCGCCGCTATAGGAGACAACTATGAAAACTTTGTCCAAGAGAAGTGTTTGAAGTCTAGCTGCTTTCATATGCATAACATTTGAGTCACTTCGCCAAAGGAGACTGAGTGGGACTGCTGCATTCATTTATTTTGGAAGTTTATCCAAGCCTCTGGTCAAAGATAAACAGTGTGCCTGGATGGGAGAGAACAGCAGAGCCGGGCTGCCCGAGCGGCAGGGAACTTCCACAGCTTTGATAGCACAAATGCATGAGATGGTGTCAGCACGACCCAAAGCGTCCTGCTCCGTCCCAAAAAGGAAAGGCAAAAATGCTGAGAAGGGACTGCTTTTCCTTGGGAGGCATTCTTGCAATACAAATGTCATGCAGAGGATTCAGCTTAGAAGTTTCAAGCACAACCAAGGCATTTAGACCTGGCTCATTAATAGCCAGCGGTTAATAGGCTGGAGCTGTAATTCCTCTGTCTGGGGGCTTTCTGGTGTTTCAGCCAAGTTTGTGAAGTAAGTATCACAGCTGCTCTGCTGAGCTGTTCCTGCAGGTAGGAAGCACCTCCCAGCCCAAACACCCTGAGAACCAACAGCAAAATTAGACGTTATCAGCAGCTCTCTTCAGCTCTTCACTTACCCCTGAAGCCAGTAAGTGCACCATTATTCTTAAACCTGCTTCTAGCAGGGACATAGAAAAAAGTTAAAGTAACACATCTGAGAAGTTGCAGGAAACACACACCCAAAGAAAATCCTCTCTGAAACTGAAGTTTTACAGAGCATAATTCCTTCAGGAACAGCACTTGTATGTCAAGACTCTAAATTCGTATTCACACCCTGCTCCCTTCAATTGAAAGTTTAATGCAAGAACAACAATAAAAACAAAACAAGGAAAAAAAAAATCAACCACATTCTTTCTTGTGAAAAGATTTTCTGCAAACACATGGTTAACATATTGCCAAATTTGAGACGCACCCCAAAAGAGTGATGATGCTAACTTTTGGTACTTCAAATAAACAAATTGGAGCTAATCAATCTGCAAGGTCTGTTTTCTGTTTGCGGGTTTGGGTTTGCTGTTTTATGTTTCTTTTTTTGTCTTTGCTGTTTGTTTGCTTTCAATTACGCGGCCCCTCCTCATTCTAACCTCCAAAACTCAACATGCCACGCTTACTGGGAGGCAGGCAACAACACACAACACCCATGCCATTTGCAGACTCAAACTGGAGGATGAGCTGCGCCCAGCAGCCTCTCAAGCACAGCCGCAGCCTCCTTCCCCTTTCCTCCACAATGACCAACGCTTTGTTCCTCCTCCAAAAGCCACTGCTTTGCTCTTAAATGAACTTTTTTGGGCACTGGACGGTCGCGTGCCCACGGCCAGGCACGGCATCACTGCATGAGGCTTCAGCATAGAATCATAGAATGGTTCAGGTTGGAAGGGACCTTAGCATCCTCGAGCCCGGTTATCTGCCTCCCTCCCAGGTCACCAGGAGGCAGCAAGCACGGTTTGCCAGATGTGGGTTTTATCACTTCAGGTATAGCTACCATTTTCTTTATGGGACTCCTGTTTTTTAAGGTTTTATCAGATCGCTGTGATTACAAAAGCTTCACGTTCGTGCTCAAAAGCTGCTATAAAACCTCTAGTTCAAGGTTTATTTGGTCTAGGTGTTTTTCAACTTGCAGAAATGACTTGCAGACACGAGTAATTTGTCCTGGGAGCTTTGAGTGACCACTTGTTCAGTGAGCTCGAACTGCGTCTGCCTTCTGAGCAAAATTCCAAAAAGTCATTGACCAAAAGATGTTCTTTTAAGAATACTTATTTAAAAGGAGGGGGAAAAAAAAAAAAAACTTGCAGCAAAAAGGAAGTTTCAATTACTTTGTGAAATCAAGCAGAAAAATTAAGATCCAAGCACACTTTATTAGCTCTGACAAGCAAATGTTGGTGCCTTTGTTTCCGATGTGCGCAAACCTTTTACTAAGGGTGTGCGTGCGTGTGTGTTTTTAGGCTTTTTTTTTTCTTTTTAAGCCAAAGAAACGTGCATCCTTTTCTACAAGACGCTTTCTTACAACTGGGTTTTGTAAAGACATCCAAGCTAAGGAACTGACCCGGAGCTATCACAAAGCAGCTGATTCTTCTCTAAGCATCCCCGAACATTTCCATGTGTCAATACTACTTCACAATCGTATTTATCTATGTAAAACCCACATGAATAAACACTTCCCCTGCCTACAGAGCTCGCCAAACACAGTGATAGTGCAGATAACTTAAGAATTTATAGCAGGTTAAGATACACTGGAAAAGGATATACAAAAGGCTGAATTTTTCAAATGCATTTTGCATCCGTACTTTTTTTCCAGGACAGCTTGGCTCTTGCGAAGCATTTAACACTCCGTTTGTGGTCTGCGGCACAGGGGCGACCAGAGGGGTCTGTGGAAGCACACACAGAGGCAGCAGTCTGAAGCCCGCAATGCAGGGGGTTGGGGCTCCCCTGGAAATCAGTTTTTGGGGGCCCACAAGCTTAGAGAGTTCAGGACAACCAGCTCACAGCTACCTGTACCCCAGGGCTGCAGGCGCTGCAGCAGTTAGTCTGCCCCTCTTCCAGGACCAAAAAGGCTCATTTGCTTAGAAAACATTTGGTCCAAGAGCAGGTCCTGGGCAGACATCAATGAAACTTCAGTTACAAGCAGAAAGTTTTCCATGAGACGTTTTCATAGCCAGGGGAAGGCAGGGCGCTCGCTCTGCTCCATGCCTGCATTCCCTGGCCATTTCCCCAGTTCAGCTCAGCACAGGACGAGGTTCTCAGCCCAGGCACAGCTAAAAGCCCTCCCCGTGGAACACCACACCTACAGCTTGCCCAAGGTTTGGACCCAGCATTTCAGATGGCATGCTCCACTTGCAGGGGATGCAGTGCAGCTCACCCTCTCCCAAGGCCACACGTACCAGGGGCTGTCACAACACGCAATGGGCTCTCTGCAGCTCTCAGGTCCTTAAAACCCAAGATCCAGCCTGAGAAAGCCACGGTTCTTCAGCAGAAGACACCGAGAGCCTATGAAACAAGGAGCATCCACGCCAGCTCAAAAGGGGAGGACATTTGTCCAAGGACGTTTCATTTCTCCACATTGCCAACAGCTCAGATAAAGCAGAACTCACCCCAAATTAATTCAATGACACACGCAGAGACTTGCACCTTGCTCCACTCACCAACAGCCACCTCAGCAGGCTGGAGATGGCCATAAACACTCCATTTCCTACACAGGACAGAGGACAGCCAAACCATCATTTGCCATCTCCACTACCTTGAGGTCTGCCCTCGCAGCCACAGCACAGCCCTCATCCAACCCAGCTGGCCGGGCCATCAGCAGGAAGGCGACAAGGGAAATTCCTGAGCAATCTGTGTGCTGCAGGGAGATCACCATGAGGAAAATTGTACGTTGTCATCTACAGCAGGACACTGCAATTCGACCCGACTTTCCAACTGCAAAGGTTAAAAACTTCACACCCTGTGTTATTGCAAAAGGCAAGAAAGAACACGCTCCTCAGAGGGAAAGTCAGCACCAAAAACAAGGAGGTGGGTCAGATTGAAATCTAAACAGGCCCACCGCACATCCATCCTAGGGCCACTGTTTATAAGCAGAGAAAGGCAACTTTATACACAAAGATTGCACATTAATGATTCCTGGCTTTTCCCAGGAAGAAAAGCTGCTTTTCAGCTGAACTTTCTGAGAACTGCTAGTGTAAATATGACAAATCTCCAAAAACACGCACGGCTGAGCCCGAAACGTTGCCCGGAGAAAGGCAAATAAGCAGCGCAACTGGAGACAGAGGAAGTCCAGCACCGAAAACACGAGGTGTAACTTTCCCAAGGCCTTTGAAATGCCCTGAAATTGGGCCATCCCTCCAGGCCCGTGCCACCACAGCAAGCCTCCAGAGATGGTTCTGGAGGCAAAGCGCTGGGACCAGAGCACAGCTCCCAGCAGCGGTGACAGCCTGAAGCACTGCCCACATCTCTCACATCTCGGCTTTATCTCCCCTTAAATAAATCACCTCGGAGCTAAGACCACAGCGGGGTTTGTAAATAAGGATTTTTTACCTGAAAAGTGTGTTTTCAAGCCCTTGACTGCTACTCCCACTTTTTTATCTGCTGGGGTATCTGTCGTCCAAGCCGCCCGGCTCACACAAGCAGCGCTCTGTGCTCAGCCCACATAACGTGACCTATGTCCAACAACCCATCTCACTGCTGGAACAGACCCCTCGTGTATTCCCCCAGCCTGGAACCAGGCGGCCGTCAGTATTTGTGGAAAAGGTTGAGAGGTTTAACCCATCCTGCAAGAGGCAAGAAGGGGGATGGGCGAGAGGGGAGAAAGGATTAAGATAAGGATATCTCAAAATTAAAAATTCCCCCTTCCCTCCCCCACGGAGCCCTATCTGCCACCCCACGCGGCCCTATCTGCCCCCCACACAGCTGTGAACACTGCGTTATCTGCCTGCAGGTTCACACCAGCACTCCTCCTCACATTAGCATAGATAGCTCTCAACATCCTTTCAACAATTTGCAAGCCAGCTTCGTCACCACAAGCTTTGCTGGAGCAAAATCCTCCCAGGAGGGACCAAGGGGTCCCAGATGGAGGATGCAGAGGATGGCCACCCGCAACGAGGGCTGCAGAGCACAGAAGGCCACTTCTAAGAGAAGCCCATCCTTCTGGTTTCCATGTCCCTCCTTCCAAACCCGTACTGCACCTCCTGGAGACAGTGGCAGGAGCTGTGCAGGGACACACAGCATCTCTCCAAAGCTTCAGTCTGCCTCCTGCCCACAGCCCTACATCCTTCCCAGGAAGGTCTCTTCCCTCTGACCAACAGCATCGTGGCTGTTGTGGGAATTCTGGAGAGAGCAAGGCTGGGAACCTCAGCAGTGAGTAGAGAGAAACCCAGGTGTCAGTGAGCCTTCCCACCACCGAAGCCGTGCTGTGGCCGCGTCACCTCGTGCTGCAGCTGTGACTGCTGTGGTTGTGCAAATGGCTTCAGCTGCTCAGCGTGCTCCCCGTCAGCGTGGTGGAAAAACAACAAGCCCTGCTGGAAGCACCTTACTTTAACGGGGGACATCCAGGCTCTTACCGGCAGGTATTGACTGGTACGATGTTGTCTTTCGAAACATGTCCCTGACCGGCCTGGCCCGGCTGGGGGAGTGCAAACAGGACCTCTGCCACCCTTCTCCTGGGCAGCACTCAATCCACTCGCAGAAAGGCAAACAGCTCAGGGCAAAGGAGCGCAAGCAGGGTCAGCAATGAGAAAACATCCTGCCTGCATACCAGGGGCTTGGGAAGCAAAGGGACATCAATGCCAGTGCCACCCTTATCCCACCATGGGACGCGCAGCGGTACCGACTGGGAGGCCGGGTGCTCCCCAGCTGTGTTAGCCCCTTCCGAGCGGGGAGAGGGTCTCCCTCCTCCCACCCCACGGCTGCTTTGTTACCCAGACACCTCCTGAGGCAGCAGCACTCTATAAAAAGTTTGCGGCTAAAAAAAGAGCGGAGGAGAGACAAGAAGTCCCCGCAGCAGGGAGGTGGTTAACGGCCCGACGCCGGCACGGAGCGATGCTGGCAGGGCTGAGACACGGGGTCCCACACAGTCAGGTTGTCCTCGTGGGGACAGACCTGTCCCATGGGTGCACTGGGACAAAGCACCCACAGAGGGCCCCTCTCTTGCTCCCTTTTCAAACAATGCCATTTTCAAACAATGCCATTTTTCCAAAACAAAGTGTTTTGCAATCCTTGAGCAACCCTTTCCTTTTCAAATAAAAAGTGAAATTCTCTTCATTCTCCTCCGGTGGTGACGCACGACCACAGCCACAACCACCAGCTCCAAACACATTCACCCCACAGCCAGCAGCACCAACGGCAGCCCCTGCGTGGGGCTGCCCCGAAGTGCATCCTGCTGCACCAGCAGCTGCTCGCAGTGTGCTTCCAGAACGCTCTGTCCAGAAAACCCGTCACCAGCTTTGTTGCCCTCCTTTGGACAGGCTTTATTCAACCTTCAAGCGTGCTTCCTGCGTTGTAGCTTGTTTCCCAGCAAGACATTGCGTGGTGTCTCAGAATATTGAACCACGTATAGTGCCAAGAAGCCAGGGTGCTGGAGACGCCCAGCTTCCCATAGTGACACACGTACTGCCAGGTCCCAGCAAAGGCATGGGAAAGCAGCTCTACATCAAAACGCAACTGAAGCCAATAACAATTTGCTCTGAAAGAAATTAAGATGAATCAAACCCCAAGGAAGCAGAATTCATGGCACAATCCTCCTATGTTAACTGCCCGGTAGTCTTTCAAACTGCCAGTCCAAAGGCAATATACAGTGAAATTTACATTCTGTGGTCATTCAGCCACACATCTGGTGCAAAGGCCTGCACCTGAGAATAAAAACTCATTGAAAACATTTCTGGAAGAGATTCACAGTTTTAAAAAAATAAAAAAAAAATAAAAAATAAAAAAATAAAAAAGGACACCCACAAGCTCAGTGAGACCAAGCAATTTAATCACAGCAAAGAGGGACACAGCTCAGCGCATACCTTGGATCCATCTGGGGAAACACAAAGGGTTAAAGCCTGCGGTGGCCTCATGCTGCAGGAGCATGAGGGGTCTATTTCAGAAGAAGAATCAGAAATAAGGAATTTTGCCAGTTTTTACCCCTGATAAATCCGCATTCCAATCTGTCAGCTATCTTGTTATCCCCAGAGCTGCTGAAGTGTCTCTGGCTGTAACCACGCATGACTCCGGCTCTGAGTAATGGAAATAAAGTATGTGCCCTGAAACTGCAGCACTCCTTTCCCAAACCCAGAGGAAGAAGTGCTGAGCATGAAGAGACCCAGAGCAGCTCGGGGACATGGTGCAGCCAGCAGGAATGCTGCACACCCCAACAACCCTGCATGGGACAGGATACCTCGAAGGTCTAAGGGAGATGCCAAGATTTAGCCTAATTCCACAGCTTTTATCATCTCCAATAACAAACAAATACTCTCCCAGATTCACAAGTCCACTCGGGTTAGCGATTCGTAACCTGCAAACATTTGGAAGCAGTATTGTAAAATTAAACAAAGCTATCATTTACAGGAAACCCTGCCTCGAGTACAAATTATAGAGTTGTTAAGTTTATCTGGCAATGCCTTGCCCCTGAGTGCTATATAATTATTCCTAAATCTTTCAGGAAAGAATGCAAATATTTTAAAGCCGTAATTCACTGACAAGGAGGAAGTCTCATTTAACCTTTTGTGCATATTTTGATACCTAGAAATTAACCCTTACTCGCCACAGCTGTTTCTGGTGAGCTCACCAACCTGTCTCTGGCTTTGGAAGTGCTGCCCCAGAGCCAGGCTGCCCGCACGGAGCCTTCCTGGGAAGGGAGGTTTGGGGCTGCTGAAAGGGCCGGCTGTTCTGGGAAACCTTATAAAGGAGCCTTTAATAGAGCAGAGGGCTGAGCTATGCAGAGTTTTGCTGCCACGGGGCTCTCTGCATCCCTTCAGCTTGGTGGGTTCAATGGGGTAGAAACAGCCCCGAGCCCCATCCGTTGACTCTGTCAACCAGCCACATCTCCTCCATCCGTGCTCACCAATTAACCCACGCTCATCACCTGCAGCCACACGGCTGAGCACAGTGCTGCCTTGCTCACAACACCCCCACTGTTATGTTAACAGACACCCAAACCCCAGCTTCTCTAAAGGCAGCACTCAGGCTATTGTATTCTCTGCCAAGTGACATTATTTATTTACAGAGAGCTCAGCGCTGGGCTGTGTCCCTCGGCACTTTCCAGGCACTGCTGCTCAGGTAGCAGCAGCTGCAGCTGCACCGCCCTTCCCTCCATTCACACACGGAGAGCAAACACGGCGGCACCCAGGTGAGGCTGCAGTGGCCAACCCAGCAGTGTCACAGAACAGCTGGGTTGGACGGGACCGCAGAGATCATCCAGTTCCAACCGCTGCCATGGGCAGGGATGTGCCATACACCCCAACCATGCCGGTGATGAACAGATCAGAGCTTCCAACAAACAGAAGATCCCAGGTTTTTCTCCTGGTGGATCAGGTCAATGGATTTCCTTCCTCGCCACCACCTAAAACCAAAAGTTCTTATTACAAACACAAGCACTGCACTGAGAATTCACCCAAACTGGATTTAAATCCCACTCTGTGCAGATGTTTGGATGATCCAAACCATCACCTGGCTCTTTCGGGAGCTGCAGCAAGGAGCTGTGACCTTGTCACCGTGCCTGGGAGGGGACACAGCCCAGGCTGACTGTCCCTGCACAACCTCTGCGCTACACTGGGACGTTGCAAAACTGAACCAACAAGAGATTGTGCTAAAGGAAAGCCATCCCATCACGAGAGCTAATGAAAGCCAACCACAATTATTATGTAAACAGCGCTGAATCACGAGCAGACGCTATCAGAGCCATTTTTCCCCCCAGCAAGAAGAAAAGCATATGGTCCCACGGCACCCAGAGCTCAGGGTGTGAACGGAGCCAACCGCCAGCTTGTTTGCCTTCCTGCACCCAAACACGACCAGCGGCACCGCTCTGCTCTCTTATCTGTGCACGGGGTTTGTGCCCTGCCGTGGGAACATGCCACTCGTCCTGTCCCCAAACCTGCTGCCACCATGGCACGGAAGCTCAGAAGCTGTCACTGGAGGGAATGGGCTTCCATGGGAATGCTCCCACCAGCACTGAGCACAGCAGTCACTGTGCTACAGGAACGCATCTTTGCCTGGCACCACTGGGCATCCCCTCTTCACCAGAAAGACCAGAAAAGATCCTTTTTCCTCCTGCAAGCTTCAGTGGGATCAACAAAACCCCACCCCACACAGCTCCATGCAAAGGCAAAGCCTGCCCAGCCCCAGGTACCCACACACACCTGGCAAGGGAATCACTTTCCACCAGGCTCCTGATTGTTCTGGTGCCTTTGATCACATCGATGCCCTGTCCTCCCGTGGGAACGGGCCGAGGAAACCCAAGGTTGTTCCCCCCTCGCTGCTATCACACACAGCCTCTCCCTATCACAGGGAAATTTCTTTGTAACCCAGTGGAGCTGGGCGAAGGCACTCGCCCTTTCATCCTCCATGGGGCAAAGTTACCCTTAAAGCTGACCAACAAACAAAAAGGCACCTTGTGAAGCAGCTCCCTGTAGCTGGCTGTAAAGGCTTTCCAACGAGATCCTCATGTTTGCAGGAATAGCAAAAAATCAACGTTTCCGACCAGTAAAATCCTGGCTCCATCTTCATGTTCCAAGAACTGAATCGAAACAGGCTCTGCTCTTTGGAAAGGGAACCATAAAGGACAGCACAAAGCAGCAAGAAGTTTGTATTAAAACCCATGTAATCTTTTTAAAACACCATTATTGGAACCTGTAGCACCAGCCAAGAGTGATTTATCACCGACTGTCATCGCAGTCTGCAGCACAGGGAATTTTATACCAACTGTCAGCGCTACCAAGCTCCAGCCCCAGTGCATAATCTCTTAAAGCTGGCTCTTTTCTGCCAGAAAAACCCCAAAATTCCAGAGTTTTGGGGGTATCGGCCACGCGGAGCGATGCGACCCAGCACCAGGCAGTGAGCACAGCGTCTGCAGGACCCAAAACAAAGGTGTTCTGAAGTGGGAGGATGTTATAAGTCAACGTAGGTAAACAATACAGGGACAGTAATTCCGGCTTCTTTCAAAAGGAGTCAATGGGCTGGAAAGACTCGTGCTGCACTTTCCAAAGCGAGCACGTCCCTTCGAGGGTGCCTGGCTGTCATGGAACCCTCTGAAAACCAGACACCCTGAGATGTGGGGTTTTCCTGTGAAGCTGTTGCTCTAACACACCCCACATCACCAGCAATTTCTAGAATAGCACTACAAACCACAAGAGGTTAAACCTCCTGCACAGGACTTAAACTAACCTAACTGTGACCCCTGGGAAGGAACAGCCATTGGATGTTGTGGTTCTGTAGAAACTCAATTACCAAAGCCAATTTCCTATGAGCATTTAAAAAAAAAAAAAGAGGAAGAAAAGCAGCAACAATGCCGACAATGTGTATGGGCCACATATTTTCACCTCCTGAAAGCTGCGGCCTAGCCTGCACAAGAGCAGTTCCTATTCCCACAAAAATGTTGAAACATATTTTAAACATTTCATCATTGTTTGCTCCCATCTGACTTTGCTTAAAATCCAGACAATTCTCAACTTCTAAACTGGAAACCTAAGAGAAACGCTCCCTCAAAATCCTCCGGTCCAGAGGGCTGCATGAGAGATGGAAAGCCCAAAATCTCCACTGGAACGGCAAAGTAGTTCATGAAATACTATGGAAAGTCTTTAAACTAGGAAGCAGGTAGGACAGGCTGCAACAAAGTCATACTTTTTTCATTAAAATGCTTGGCAATTAACAATAACAATAAAAGGAGCAGCAGCTTTCTTCCAGAGATGCACAAATCGCAGCCAACGGAGTGGAAGCGGTTGCTACAGGGGAACTTGTGGAGCTCCCAAAGTAATTCAGGGAGCAGGGGGGAGAATTCAAGAGTTTTCCTGGGCTCTCACATTGCTTAGCAATGGGAGAAGGAAGTTATCTTCATAATCTCAGAAGAAAGAGAAAGCGTGAGGAATGCCAGGAATGCGAGGAGGTTATTGCCCCGGAGACCGGCGCAGGCAGCCCGGGGGCTGGAGGGGGCACCCGGAGCTTCGTGGTTAACAAGAACTTCCTTGGGAAGGGAAAAGAAAAAAAAGAAAGAAAAGGCAAAAAGAATAAAAGCAGGGAATGGGTCCCCGAGGATCGCTCTTTTTTGGGAAAGCTCCATCACAGTGCTGCCCACACCTTCTCACAGCCTTCACATGGCTGGATGAGATGATCTTAGAGGTCTTTTCCAACCTTAACGATCCTCTGATTCTCCATCCACACAGGCTCTGGGGTCACTCGTTGCACACAATCATTGCACAGGAGCCACCAGCCCACACCAACACCATGGAGCAGGCTGAGACCACATCCACCAGCACTCCAAATAACCTGGGACCCTTCCAGCCTCCATCAATTGGCATCCTGGCTCCACCAGGAAAGAAAAGCCTCAGCTGGGTCCTTCTCCCACCAGACCAGCTTACACCCATTGCTCACAGCAACATTCATCCCTTGCTCCTCAGAGCCCATACGGGATGAGCAGCGCAGGGCACAGCTGCTCCGCCCGGCGCCTCGCTCTGCTGCAGTTTCAGGGAGGATAAAGAGCCTGTTGACATACGAAAGCCACAGAAAATCTCCCTGAAATTACAAAACAGTCCTAAAAACATTGTGCAGCTCAGGCCTCCCGCGCAATGTACACACTTCTATTCAGCCTCTTAAAAAACAGCTACATGTCTAAGGAAACATCTGATAATTAAGGCAATTTTTAACAATAGATAATAATTTGACTATGAATCGTACAGAATGCAATGACTGCTTATTCTGGCAGAAAAAACAGAACTTTCTATGAAGCGTCTGCCAAGGAAAACGATACTCCCACTCAGCCCGGACCACTGCGCTGCTGCTGCTAACCACAGCCCAACAGGACCCAACGGCGGAGCGGCCCCAGGGGTGACAGAGGGCAGCGGAGCCCCGGGGTGTCCCAGCTCCCAGCCCGGGCCGAGTGCTCAGTTTGAGTGCTGCCAGCTGCCCCCCGCTGCCTCCAGTTGCTCGATGACATTAGAAGGGGCTAAAAATACTTTGCAGCGCTGTTCTCAGTTGCTTCTTGCTGCAAGGACGTTCTGTGACGGGTTCCTCCCTGCCCACGGACAGTGGCTGTATGAACACACCAGGAAGCACCACGGGCGGCTGACGAGCGGGTGACAAAGGTCACTGGCACAGCCGGCAGCCGCACACCTTCGGGTGAGGAGCGCGCCGCGTTCCCCAGCACCGTTCTGTCTCCCGTGGCCCAGGAAGGCACATCCAGGTGACGGCGCCCAGGTGACAATGACAGCCACACTGAGGCACGCCTCCAGCTGCTGCTTTGGGCAAAACTCCGTAACTCAAAGCCGAGGGATGCCTTGATCACAATGAAAAGCTCTCCCAAGCACTGCCACCAGGCGCAGCTGTTCCATGAGTTTGGTTTCAACAACAGACAGAAGCATCTCTCCTGAGGTTGTGAATGGAGCACTGTCTGCCTCCAGCCCTCCACAGAACCCGACATTTCCCCACTCTGCCTCAAGCAACCCCCAAAACCCACCCCCATGTGTCCATGGGGACGCATCACACCTCTGCGGTTACCCACAGGGTAACAGATGACACCTCCCACCGACAGGCAGCAGCTTTTTGTCTTTCTAATTGGGAAAGAGAAACAGCCATTTCCCACAGTTAGCAGGAAAAGGGAAGGCATTTCCATGTATTTAACACCTTGCAGCATGAAGGACCCTCAGCTGGAGGGAATGTTGGGTTTGTTTTAAATCACAGCCACCTCCAGGGGTCCCAGGGATGCTCCCACCACCCCAGAGCTCACGGCACCTCGGGAGCAGCAATGCTGCAGGACCAGGGCCTGTCCCAGGAAGCTTTTAAAGGAAACTCAGGGGAAAAAAGCAGGCACAACACACTGATGCTTCAGGGTGAGCCTCCCCCCAGCGCTCCCCACTGCCTGCCCACGTGTACCAGCTGCAGGCCGGTGCTCTCCCCATGCCACTGATTTCCTATACAGGAGTGAAGCGTCCCAAACCCGCCCTCCAGAGCAGACAGCTCTGTGCAAGCACTGGCCTCTCCCACAGCAGCAGTGACATTGCACATCATCGCTGCCGCGGGCTCTGGGACACAACGTGCCACAGGCCCATGGGTGCAGAGCTCTACAGAGCTCTCCTGGTGCAAGGCAGCACCCAGGGGCTAGGACCTACCCAACACCTCCCTGCAGGCTTCTCCTGCTAGTTAGTCTCTCTTCACACCTCCAGCACCAAGGTGGAATACAAGGAAACAGTTTCTCTGTGTTCCACCCTACAAAGAGCAGGGGACACACCTCCTACCAAGCCAGCAGCCAGCTGACCAGCTGTGCACTTCTTTCAGAAATGCCCACGTACACCTGGAAGATGTCATTAAAATACGCACAAATGGCAGGTTGTAGCATCTTCTAAACTGAATCTAAACAAATATTAACTCCAACTCCTGGGTAATTACGCACAAACAATGGCCATTTAGTGCAACCAGAACAGCGGTGACACAGATTAAAACAATCCAGCCCATCCCAGCAGAACGTTGCACTAACCCACTGCTCCAGAAGAACATAAATATGGCAAAAACACCCCCAGGAGCTGCCACCGTGTCCCAGAAGGACTCCTGTGCCCATCAGGGAGGACATGGCCCACACGCTGTCACACAGCTCGCTGCAGGGACGCGGCTGCCCACGCTGCATCACGCTGACAACCCAAGGCCACGCATTGTGCAGGCTCAGGGAGCCCGGCTCTGACAGCACAGACATCGCCGCGCTTCCAGAGAGCGGAGTGCCACGGCTCGCAGGCTGAGCCCACGTGGAGCAGTGCTGGGAAGCTCCTCTGTGCACTGCGATCTGAAGCAAGGAGAACAGCACACAGCCTACCAAGGCAGCACAAAAATGTGAAGCACAACTCAGCAGGCTTGGGACAAGGGAGAGCCGTGCTCCTGGAGGTGCCACCAGCACCACAGCATGCTGGGTGCTCCCCGACCTGCTCAGGGTGAGCTGAGCCCCATCCCTGCCCAGTACAGCCCCCACACCCCCCAGACCCCCGGGCAGCACCGCATGCTCCCAGCCAGGAGCCAGCAGCAGGATGAGCCGTGCCCATCTCCCATTTGTGTACAACGCTGAGGAGCAGCCAGAGGGGGGTCAGGGGCCTTCCAGAACCACATGCACTAAAACCACTGAACTTGTGGGGGATGCAAAACTGCAGCAGGTGTCACACCCCACCCCGGGTTTCATTCCTGGGGCAGTCGTACTCGAGGTACGTTTTTGGGCTGTACACTGCACACTGCATTCAGCACTTTCCACCATCCTCTTCAAAATAGCCCGAGGGGGATGACACTCAAACATAACTTCCAGGACCTGTTGCTTTCATACAAGGATAGAGGCAGAGCTCCCCCACCTCAGCACGGCGACAGACCCCGGCTGGCACTTCCAGCACAGCACTGCACAAAGCCCTGCTGCAGGCAAACCCGACCTCGCTCCCCACATCTCTCTGCCCCCCTCCTTGCAAAGGGTCAAACCCACCACAGCCTCAGGTGCCCGAACACCGGGACCCCAACACCCCGCAGCACCCACCGACACACCCTCAAGAACCATCTCTGACATCAGGACGGGGCCAAACCCCACAGACACCGCCTGCCCGCGTCCCCACCCCCAAATCAAGGCAGAGTCCATTTATCGGGGACCATTTCACAGAGCAGGGAGGGGAGAGGGGATTAACTGCAGCCGCTCAGACGTTTCTCATTAAAATATTTCTCGGGGATGTACGCAGAGCCTCGATTTTACCCAAACTGATGCGGGCTCAATGCACACCGTTGGTCCTACAGCCCCAAAGTGCATCCCACCGACACCAGTTTGCAGCAAAAAGGAGAATGCCTGCACATCTGAGGGCACAGGGACAGCGAAGATGAGCCCAGCTTCCACATGGGCCACCTAAAGGGATTGACTCGGGGTCTGTCTGTGTTGTGACAGTGTCCGAGGCTGCAATGAATGCCTCTCACGCTCCCCATTTCTGAGCCGTTCAGTCATGCATTTTTGGTATTGTTGAAAGTAGTGCAAAACTGCAGCGCGTGAGCCGGAGTCCTTGGTGGTCTCCGAGGATTCCAGCTAAAAAGGCACTTCCTTTGTTCCGCGGAGAATGCGGTCCAGTAGGTCATTCAGAAGGGGAAATAAAAGCAGCGGCCCTGGGAGGGAGATGAAGGATGAAACAAAAAGAATAAAATGTTTGGGGTGTGAGCACATTAGCTACCATTTCCTACTGCCGCCGCCTGCGAGCACTCCTGTCCCCGGGATGCGCGAGGACCTCGGCACGGACGTGGAGGGAAAAACGAAGGGAAAGAAAAGAAAGGAAAAGAAAAATCAATTCTCCGCCACTTGGCCAGCGGGGCGCGACGGCTCCGCCGGGGGGGGGCGGCCCCAGGGGGCAGCGCTGCGGGAGAGGAGCGGAGCGGCCCCGGGCGCGGGGCCCCGGCGGGGGCGGCTCGGAGGGAGCCGCGGACGGGACCGGCACAGAGCTGCGGACGGGACCGGCACGGAGCCCCGCANCCGCGGCCGTGCAGCCCCCTCCGCTCCGCTCCCGCTCCGCTCCGCTGGGCCGGTGCGCGGCGGTGCTCTGCAAACTTGGCCCGGCAGGAAGCACATGGGGTGGTGGAGGAGGAGGAGGCGGGAGGAGGAGGAGGGAGAAGGCGGGGAGGGCGGCAGCCAAGCAGGATCGCGCAGGGCTGGGACAAGCCTCTGCAGCCCCCGGGAAAATCAGGAGCTGGGATCCACCCG
>WBMW01004220.1:657511-804708 GCA_013396635.1 Penelope pileata
CCACCCGCCCGGAGAGGCGGAGCGGAGCGCTGCCCGCAGCCTCGCGCCGAGCGGAGCCCCCTCCTCCCTCTCCTCTTCCTCCTCCTCCGCTCATCGGGGCCAGGGCAGCCCCCGGGCGGCAGCGGGCGGGAGCCGGGAGCCCCGCGGGGCGGGGGCAGGTTCCCAGCTCCGGGCTGGAGGCGGCCGGGCCGGCTCGGCCGTTCGCTTGCAGCTGGATGGAGGTGGTGCAGCTCTGCTCCAGGTTTAATGGATTCGCTAAGCCGATGAATTTTGACATTGCTGTGACAGGTTTGAACTGTGCGCATGAAGTACTCGTGAAAACTGACTTTTTTTTTTCTTTTTTTTTTTTTCTTTGGTCACCGATCCACTGTCTGCCAGAGTTTGGCAGGAGGAGGCCCCTCCAGCACAGGACATGGGGCAGTGCCCCCCCCTCCTTCTCGCAGCCCGGCATACCCCGCAGCCCAGCCCAGCCCAGCCCAGCACGCTGTGTGCTGGGGCACCTCCAGCATCAGCCCAACCACTGCAGCTTTGCTGCAAATCACAGGAACAGTTCTGCCAGAGAGGCACCATGCTGATTTCCCTGGTTGCAATGTCACCGAGAGGTTCTGCTGGAGCCCAGCTGAGGATGCTCTGCTGCTAAAAGCACTTTGTCAGCCTCCAGCGCTGGCCGAGGATCCCTAAAAGCAGGAGGGATGGGGAGCACCCTAACACCAGGTGCTGCTCAAGGCAAACCCAGCTGTGCCCAGTGCTGTGCTGGGACAGTGCCCCAGAGGGGAGGGGCAAACAAAATCAAATAAAAGAAACACATTTGTACAGGCTCATTTACTTTGCAACAGTGGGTAAAGACAGGCTGGAACTACAGCGAAGAAGCTGCCCGCTTCCCAACAGCCACCCCACCAGGCTCCGGGGCCGCCCGCGCTCGGCCGGTGGGATGCTGGGGGCCCAAAGTTCTCATGAGGTTCTAAAGTGTCCCCGAGAGAGAATAATCCTCCAGGATGTGGCCCTGCGATGTATGGCCGAGTGCTGGTTTTCAAAGTGCCACCTCTCCCTCGCAGCCTTTATTTGAGGAGACAATGTGAATTTTAAAGAGAGCTCAGCGGGGAGCGCTGCATTTTTTATTCCAAAGCAAGAGAGAGAGAAAACGAGAGTGAGAAAGTCTGTGGGGTTAGAGACAGCTTGCCATTTGTTGCTCCTCATAATCCCACACCTCGGCAGGGTTTAAGGAACCTCCTGAAAAACACGGAGGGTTTTGTCGAGCGCCCGATGGAGTGCTTGAATCAAAGGCCGCGGCCGAACAATGGGACCGCCTGAAATTTGTCATGAAAAACTTTTTATCTTTTCTTCTGAAAGGAATGGAAAAGTGGCCTCTCTCAAAGAGGAAAATTTTCCCTGCGTTTTTCTCATTCCGCAGCGCTTCCTTGCTTCGGGCAGAAAGAACCTCCCCAAACTTTGGAGTTATTCTCCTTTCCCGTTTCTCTCTGTTTCCTGGGAGAAAAGCGGATGGGAGAAGTCACATTTCTGTCTGAGGAAGATGCTGAGTGGGGCTTTTTCAGGGCCAAAATTCCAACTTGCATCTCCCTCCCCATCCCCCCAGGTCTCCCGTTGGTATCTCTGCCACCAGCCTCAGTTTCTCCTCCAGCCCCAGGCACCCCTGGGGTGAGCCCAGAGAAGAGTCCATCTTCTCCTTTGGTGGAAAAATGGCAGATTTTTCTCACCAGCTTTTCAGAGCAAAGAAAGGGCAGGGAGGGAGAAGCCAGAGGAGCCCCAGTTTGCCCAGCGTTCCCACTGACCGTCCTGCAGCCAGCCCCGTGCTGCTATCACCTGCTGCACGGCAGCAGCAGAGCTGGGAGGGAGCTGCCCCCAACACCGCTCAGCAGCTGGAGCCCGGCTCCCCGTCACCCCAAACCGCTTTGCTAAAACCCCAAACACCACAAACTCAGAGGGTGTTTAATCCGGGGCATCTGTCACGAGGGTGGGGGGACTCCACTTGTTGCAAAATGAGGCTCTGAATATGGGCTTTGAATGTCAACGTCTGGGTATTTGCAGGCAAGCAGATCTGGTGTTTGGGCATGGGCTGATGTCTCCATTTATTTCTGTCGCTTCTTTCTGTCCCGGGAGTCCTTCAACCCATGCAGGCAGGGAACGTCTCGCAGGAGCTGCCCAGTGCGGGGCTCAGCTTCTCTGTGCCTCCTGCAGCCGGGATGCTGGGTGCTGCCCACGGCTCTGCAAAGCACAGCGAGGTGGAGGGGTGCTGGGGTGCTGGCAGCAGGCTGGGTGCTGCTTGGCCCCCTGCTCCAGAGCAGCCTGCAGGGCTCGTGGCGCAGAGCTCCATCCATCCCCATGTTCAGGAATGCAAGCACATCTCTCCCCCAGCTGCACAAGAAGTCGTCTCTGCCCCGTCCCCAGACACCCGTGGAGGGGACATGGGGACACAGAGCTCTGACGGGCGCAGGAATGCGCTCCTTTGCCCGGATTTCATGGCTGTGCTTCCCAGCTCTCCCCAGAACGCCTGTGCAGCAGATGGCTCTGACGTGCAGCGCGCTCACACCCGGCGGATAAAAATATTCCCCAGCAGATCCCCTGTGAGCTCCCGTCAGTCACTGCCAGCCCGGAGCTGGCCACAGCTCTGCGGGTCCCGGGGCTGCGTCCCCTCATCGCCAGCACCTGGGTGTCCCCGCTCCCTGGGGTCAGTCTGCACTCGCAGCCAGCAGTGCTTCGGGTGTTATTTTTCTTCTGCCTGTCTCCTGCACAGGGAGAAAACACTCTTCTCTCAGCAGAGCCCCCAGTCTTCCATCTCCTCCTGCTCATCCCATCCCTGTGATGCCCTGCCCCAAATTCTGTGACCGGTGCTGGTGGGACGCGGTGCCAGGAGGGCACTGGGGGCAGCGGGGATGTACCCCCCCACACCCCACAGCCTGGGCACGCGTGGCTGGTGCAGGGCTGGTGCAGCACAGCTGGAGGTGTCTGGAGCAGCAGAAAATGATCTCAGCGTGGAGAGGAGAGACCCGTTGGCAGCAGCGGGTAACGCAGCCAGCTGGCACTGCCTAGAAGTGGAAAACGTCCCTGGGTTACCTGGGCTGGAGGTGGAGCAGAGAGGTGAAAGGTGGCTCCTCGGACCGCAGATAGGCCCGAGGGTGCCAGGCAGAGCGCTGCCCGTCCCAATGGCAGTGCCCAGCACTTCACCCAGAGCTGGGAGTCCCCCCAGAGCGCTTTTTGTTCAGTCTTTGTCGCTCCCCTCCACTCTCGCCCCTCAGCCCCCGCTGTGAAGGGCTGGGAGCACTCAGGCTGTAACTGGGGGGAGCGAGCTGGGGCTTGTGAGGAGAGCGGGGAGGGGGGAAGGCAAAGATCTGCTCCCAGCGCCAGCCATTGTTTTTATCCCTTCCAGATGAAGGGGAAAGATCACGTTATGTGTTCAGCGCCAAGTTCCAGACTTTCAGGAATTAAACCTGAGAGCACCATGTCAGGGCTCCATCTCGGGAGCGGCCGTGGATGGCATCCTTTGTGCCCCATGAAGTGGCACTGGACGGGCCCTGTTCTCACACTGTGAAGCGGTGCCATCAGACAGCAGCCAGAGAGCGGCCCAGCGCCCGGCCCCGCGGCTGCTCCCCCCGGCAGCTGGCTTTGATCTCCTCACTCATTTGCTTCTGCTTTTTGCTGATGGTATTTTTAACCAATATTGTGGTTTGGGCATTGATTGGGGAGAAAGGAGGAAAAGCGAAAGTCGTTTGATTGCCATAGGAGGAAGAAGAGGGGAGAGAAAAAGGGAAACGACTCGGCCTTTTGTCACCCCGCAGCCGACGTTTCCTGCCGTAAATCACGGGGCCGCGCGGTCACACAGCTGGAGGGACACGGGGCGCCCGCGCCAGCGGTGCCAGCGGCCATGCAGTGCGGCCCTGAGGCATTTGCACTTGAATCCATGGGGACAAGGGGGGAGATGGCGGGGTCAGGGGGCAGCGGGGTGCAGGGGTGATTGACATGCGGGCGGCACGGGTGGTCCCTGCCACAGGGCCAGGAGCGTGCCCCACAGCGTGCCCCACAGCGTGCCCCACAGTGTGCCCCACAGCGTGCCCCACAGCGTGCTCCACACAAGATGGGGATGGCGGGAGCGCTCCTGCCCCTTTCATGTGCTGCCCTGGATGTCCCCAACATAGAGGCATGGAGACGAGGCCGGTGTCCTCCAGCTGCTGTGTCCATGCTTTGCACCACTTTGACTCTACCCTGGTCCCAATGGCCAGGGGTCCAGGAATGTCCCCTTGGTGAAGAGCTCCCCGCCTCCTCCTGGCAGCACACTCAGCATCCTCCCAACCGTGGGAGGCTCCCCTCCAGCCCCTATGGGTGCACAGGATGGATGCTCAGCCCAGGCTCTTAGATGAGGGGAAAAGCATTCTGCAGTTCCTGGTGCTGATGGCCAAGCCAAAGCTCCCCATGGGAAGTTTCATCCCGACTCCCAGCACCGCTGCTGCAGCTGAGGGAGCAGAGCAGTGGGTCACAGCGATGCGGGGCTGCAGCGAGCGGTGCTGCTGAGCTCCTGCTGCTGGGTTCCACAGCGCTCAGTGTAAGTGCTCAGCACTTCAGTTGTTGGCTTAGCTCTTTAAAAAGAGGTTGTTTTTGTTTCTTCGTTTGTTTTCCTTTTTTTCAAGTCCCAAGGCTGCAGTGGGAAAGCTAAAAACTCGCACCCAAAACATGCAAAACCAGATGGCAGGAATGGAACTCCAAATCAATTATTTTCTAATTTAGAAATTCTTTTCAATGTAATTTGGTTCCTAAAGCAGCCCTGTCTGCCCTGGAGGCTCGCTCACCACTCGCGCGCTGCCGGGATGATGACACCGTGACATTTACAGCTGGCAACACGTTCATCCCAGAGGCACAGACACACTCCTGAGCCACATCCCAAGCTCAGGAGCGGGCACAGCTGGGCCCTGGGGTGTCTGGCAGCACTTTGGGGGATCCCAGCACCCCCAGCACTGGCAGAGCCGTGCATGACCCCAAGCATTCCCTGCTTGCAGCTCACCTGTGTGCTCCCTGCAGGTCACAAACTGAGCAGAGCCCACCCTTACCAAATCACTGGCTGTGCACAATAGCAGAATTTCTGACTGCTCCATCCTCTCCCCTAGCACAGTCCCTAGCTGCTCACCACCCACTTTGGGATTTTCAGACCCCGAGCAGGAGGCAGAGCCAGCAAATAGGAGCCGGAGCTCCATCCCTGGTCCCCAAGGTTTCCATCCTCTCTGCAGCAAGGAGCCTGCAGCTGGATGGGCAAAGGGTCCCTGCAGGCAGCCCCTGCCCAGGGGGGTTTGCTGAGCAGGAGGGCAGGAGGAGCAGAGCTGGGAAGGTGCATGGGGAGCTTCATGCCCTTGCGTTGCTGGAGCCATGAGTGTTTCCTGGTGAAAGATGCTGCGATGCGCAACGGTGATGCTGGGGCTCCAAAAGCAGGAGCAGCGAGAGCTCCAAGGGTACTTTCTAGCGGAGAAGTGGGAATGCTTTACACAGCCAACAAGTCAGCACTGGTGCAGTGCCCAGGGCTCAGCCCCGCAGGCAGTGAGGAAATTAATGCTTATTTACCATTGTGGCTAACTGTGAGTCCCTTGGCCACACAAATCCCCTGCCAGATGCTCCCAAGCACAAGCAGCACTTGTGGCACTTCTCAGGATGGCAACACCTCGGGACACCCCCCAGAACGTGCCAGACGGATGCACTCAGCCCCTCCTGTGCTGGTGCCATTGCCCACAGCTGGGTGCCACCTGGGTCTCGCAACAGTGGCAGTGGTGGGGGCTGGAGGAGAGCAGCAGCAGCAGCACCGACAGCCCAGATCCTGAGAGCAGCGCTGGAAAACAGCTGCACACCCACCCCACGCTGCCAGGAACGAGACCGGAGCAAACAGCACGGGGTGACGTGGGAGCTGCGTGATGCAGCGTGAAAGAGGCGGTAAGAGCTGTCTGAGCAGCACCTGGAATCCACTGCTCCCAGACGGGCAGTGAGGAGCTGGAGATGGGATTAGCAGGTCAGGGCACAACAAGAGGAGCCGTCTGGCAGCCCGGCCATCCGTCGCCTTCAGAACAAACAGCTGCTGTGTACCCGGCCCGAGGTGATCAGCTCTGAAGCGCTGTGAAAGGTTTGGGGCGAGCAGCACCGCGGCTGCACAGAGCTCTGAGGCAGCGTGCAGCCTCAGCCACACCAGCTATTACTGGTACTGCTGCGGCTATTCCAGTTATTACTGCTGTAATTATTGTTATTACAGTTATTACTGTCATGCCAGCATGCACGAGCACTCCTTCCTCCCCAGACGTGACCGCTGTGACTGTCCCTAAGGAGGTGACAGCTGGCACGTGGCACCCACCTCCCCCTGCATGGCTCCTGCACACCCTGGTGGCAGAATGAGACCATCCCCGACCTCCGTGGGCTCCTCCATTTGTCCCTGGGAGAGACAAAAACCACTCATGGAGAAAACCTTCAGCCTTGTGACAGTCGAGGGGAAGCGGGGCTCAGGCAGTGGCCTCCCCTCGAGCATCGCCGCCAACACTGGAGCTGGGGAGCAGGCGACAAGGGGTTGCCTCTATTTCTGCACCCTTTTCATAAACTTTTTTTATTTTGAAGTTCTTTTTTCTTGCGGTGGCACATTTGGTGTCTGCAGGGCGGTTTCTGTAAACACCACACAGCTCATGTAACACTAAATAAAGCAGCATGCAAATCCCATGCCCACAGTTGCAGCCTGCAGACACGCAGGGTTTCAGAGGTGTGAGACCCACGTCTCTGTTTCTGCCTCCACCGGCAGATACACGACTGCTTGCCATTTGCATCCAAGCTGCCGTACACAGCCACAGCTCATTTCCCTGTCTGGCCTTCCTGCCCTAGCAGCACAGGTCTGAAGGAAATCCCCATTGTGCCAACAAAATTCTGAAATTCTGCAAACTTCTGCCGCGAAACGCCATGTTATTGCAGTGTGGGGCAGAGCATGGAGCACCCTGCTTCCATACAGAAGTGGACCTGGACCAGCCCTGGATGAGACACACACTCAAGCTTAAATCACTTTCTGCTCAGCACAGGGACGAGCTGTTTGCTTTTCCTTGCCAGCCTTAAACCAAAGCACAGCCCACACGAGAGGTGGGAGCACAGCACAGCTTTGCTCCTGCACCGCTGCAGCATCACCCCAGGACAAAAACACTTGCATCCTTCCCACACTGTCACACAAGGGCAGAACCCAGCAGCTCAGGGCTGGGGACAGGTGGGGGGAAGCACAGCCTGTGTGAGCTCCCCCAGATTTTCCCCAGTGTAGGGATGGAGACACAACCAAGTGCCCTCGCAGCACATCCCGATGGCACGTGTCTCCATGCTCTGTGACGGTCCCACGCACTCGGGGAACGCAAGGACGATGTCAATGAATCCACTCTTGCCCCCATATGTTTGACTTTAGAGAGTGATTCGTGTACTAATTCTCATCTTGTTCCTATTGCAATGACAAATCCTCTTCCTAATGGCTCCCATGGGACCTGGAACAACAGCCCACAGCAATGAGTCCCAGCAGTGCTGCTCTGAAGTCCCAACCCTCTACCAGCCAGGTGCCAACAGGGACAGTCCTAAGCAATTTTGGCTGAAGGAAAAAGAAGAGGCATTTATTCTTCTGTGCACCTGCAAGTCCAGCCCACTGCTCCCTGAAGCCCCACTGGGCATGGGCTAAGGGTGCTGCGTGGGGGATGGTGGGTGTAGGAAACTGCACGCCCAAGGCATGGCTCCAGGGCTGTCCCAGGTGAAATGGCCGTGCCACGATGGCACAAAATGCAGGAGCCACCCCCAGCAGGGCAGGGCACAGCCCCTGCTGCTTGGGCTGGGCTGGGGGCAGAACCCAGCAGCAGCACCTGTGATGATGAGATGCAGAAATTAAGGCAGGAGCACATGCACAGCGCAGCCCCTCAATGCCAGCAGCCATCAACTACCAAAGCAGTGTCCTGAGCCCCTCTGCAATTAGCTGGGTGCCAATTAGCACCCCTGCTGCTCCATCAGATGGTGCAGCATCCCCTGTGCTGCCTGGCACCCCGTGCCCCATCCCAGCTCATGCCGCAGGTTTCACATCAACGTTATGAGTCACTTTTGCCACCATTCTCCCTTCAGTATTTGTTTTTTCCAGAAAAACATTGTTTTTCCGTCAAAGGGGAACAAACACATCCAATACCAGGAACTCTGCTAGATAAAGTCCAGATGACAAGTTCTCAGAAAACACTGTCAGCTGCCGAGATTCGGCTTGGAGAGCCGTCATCCAACGCCAACCATAAACAACGGGGGCAAGGCAACGTCTGGCTGAGCTCGGAGCGCTGCGAGATGCCTGTGCTCCACAGCAAACCCATTTCACACCACGGGAAAGGTCACCACTCCAATCCACTTCTCGGCGGAATGTACACAAACGTCATCCTTCTCCACATCTGTAATTAAACAGCCTCTTGCTTCGCTACCCGCCCCGTGTTTGTTTTCCCATTTGCTAACACGGCGGATGGCACTATGATATGACACTGAAGGGATACAGGCGGGTGGTCCAGCTTTTCAGCCATTTTTCTGCAGAGAGCTGGGTTTGAAGGGTGGTTCTGCTGCTGGGACCCAGCAGCTTTTTCCTTTTTGGATGGAATAATGACAGCAAAAAGGGCAGAGGCTGCTGGCAGAAATTCCCAAAGCGTTGACTGTTAGAAGCAGATCTTTAGGTCCGTGCTGGGCTCCACGAAGGAGGCAACAGCCTCAGGATAGGGGGCTGCTGTGGGGGCTGCACGGCTCTGGCAAAGCGTGGGTCTCAGTGCTGGGAACGTGGTGGGGCAGCCGTGTGCCTCTAGCCAACAAAGGGCATCAGGAATGAGGGTGGATGGTCCCTGATGGTGCCTTTTCCTTCCCATGGAGCATTCCTGGAGCTTTTCATGGATGGGTGGAACACGGCCCCTTCCAGCTCCGGGCTGGATGCAAGCATCAGCTCCGAGCATGCTTTCAGCAAAACAGCATCAAGATGTTTATTTTCAAAGGGATACAATGTTTGACAAAATAAACGATATTTGATTAATGCCGACTGCTTTTCTGTTTCTTTCAAATGCAATAAACTCGCTGACTGTATAAACATGCCAGGGCTGCTTCATCTGCCTCTATCAAAATTTCAGTTACCTCATCTCCAGGGAATGTCCTTCAGTAACATTTTGACGAGCTTATTTAGGGGTTTGTTTGCTGCTTTTTTTGTGGTTTTATTTATTTCCTTCCCCACTTTTACTTCTAAGGTCTCCCAAGCCGTGGGCTGGAGCCCGCTACATGAGCCCAACACAACCCAACACCTCTTCCCATGGACATTTTCACCCTTTTTGCAGTGTGCAGCATGTCTCCAACTCCATGGTTCTTCACCACATCCTTAATGAAAGGCAGAAGGAGCAAACCCCATGCTGAGGACCAGCGAGCATCCTCCTGCAGCAGCATGGCTTCGTGTGCTGCCCCTCCAGCTGCAGATTTCAGCACCTGTAGCCCTGGGTCGTGGCTAAAGCAACAAAAAAGGCACGAGCAGGGTTTGTAGCTGCTGACACCCACCCGGGTCACCCTCAGCTACAGATCTGGTGCTGCTCATGTGAAAAACCACTGTGTTTGTGGGAACGCACACCTGCTCCTGGGCTGTGGCTCGTGATCTGGTAAAGCTTCAGCAGCTTTGTCAATCATTAAGCTGCAGTGCTGCTGGAAAGGGCAGGAGGTGGCATCTCCCCTGCCCCATCCATGGATCAGCAGGCTTGGACTCCATACAAAATGAAAACAGCTGGCAGCATGCGGTTACACACGGCTCCTATTCATGCTGCAGCCCCTGTGCAAGCGGTGCTTGGTTTTGGTAGGGAGCACCAATGAGCCCCATCCTACACCCCTGCCAGCTCCCCAACACTTTGCTGGCAGAGATGAAGGAGCAATCCTGAAAACCCCCCCAAAAAAACAAAACTGAAGCACTGTAGATCTCACTTCTCCAAATAACAAGAGCCCCGGGCGCCAGCTGTTCCACGCAGCTGCTCAGGGCGTTCGATCGCAGCGTCCCCGGCTCTGAACTATTAGTCAATTGATTAATGAACTGGGATTTCTCATCCAACAAAAATATTTTGGTTTTAAATTATAATCTGATGCATGGTTAGCACAGAAATACATCACACATGCGAAGCACGTGCTTGGATCTCACCCTACCCCAGACACTGGCATAAGGTTCTGGCTTTACCACCTCCTGCAGCCACCCCATGGCAACATGAAGGATAGATGTTCAGAAACAAAAATTCCTTATCTCCAATAGCATGGGAGTACAGCAATGCCCAACTGTCCACGTTTGAAGCCTGGCTCCCCTGCACCCTGGTGCCATGGGCTGAGCAGGGCTGTGGTCACAGAGCAGTCTGCTCAGACCGAGGTCAGCGGTGGGAGCCCACCATCAAACACTGCACTGCAGCACTTCCAGAGACAGCAATGTGGGGATCGTGGGCAAAACAGCTCTCAGTTCTGGCTAAAAAAATAATAATAATAAATTTTGCATGAAGCTTGTAAACTATTGCAAAACCCTTGTTCAAACACACGCACACAAGCCCACTGCAGGGTATAAATCAACAGCTCTTCCCAAGTTATCATGCGTTGGTTTAGAAACTTGGCAGATAGAAGGCTCAAGAGCTGGGTTTTGTGATCCCTTTTCATAACAGAGTCTCAAACAACATAGCTCTGCTAACATGTCCACGCAGTGAGAAAATGGCTCAGCATGCTACAGAGGGGCTTTCTGTTGACAAGCACCAACATCACACTGCACCGACGCAGAGCAGGCAAACCATCCTGCTATTTATCTGAAGCAGCAGCACACACAGTATCTTCAGCATGGTGTTACAGCAGGAACATCTCCTGTGCTGGTACCGGAGGGACATGCCGGGGCAGCCATAATGCATCCATCCCTCTGAGCAGAGACAGTGGCCCTCCCGCTCCCACCCCCAGCGCTCCGGGGGGATGAAAGGAAATGATCAGAAGGGAAGCAGCGATGGGAGCTCAAGTGGCTCTAATAAAATATTCCCTTTGGTGGAGCAGAGGCTCACGGGCACAGCCAGCTGCGGTGCTGAGAGCAGGGCTGACGGGGAGAGCCGGTCTAATGCAGGAGCAAACAGCAGGAGGGTTAGGAAATTCCTCTGCCAGCAGAAACCGGGCAGCAGCACTGCTCAGTGCTCACCCTGACACAGACAGGACAGGCTCTGAGGTCCAGAGGAAATCTCCTGGCTGCCAACCAGCTCGTCCTGCTCCCTCCATTGGGAGCTGGGAGCCAACGTCCCCATGCAGAGCCGCGGGGTGAGCAGCCAGGTCCCCTCCCTGCCATGGTGCCTGCATCACAGTGTGAGCATCACGGTGTGTGCACCACGACGCAGGCATCACAGCGCAGCGGCCACAGGGAATTGAATCCACACCAGCAAGATCAGCCCCACCACTTCAAAGTGAGAAGAGGCAAAGTTTCCCTTCTCTGAACCATTTGGTTGTGTGGTTCGGATTTACGTGCTTTCTCTCAGAGATACAGTTCCTTTTTTTCTTTTATAAGGTCAGAGGCACTAAATATTTAAAGCATGCACGTGCGTGTGAGTGTGTGCGTGTGGACACACACATCCTGCAGCTTAAGATACTGCAGATACAATCACTCCAGTAAAAGCAGCATCTTAAACTGAAATATGTAATCATTTTGGCCAGAAACCAACCCAAACACTCCCTGGCCCCTGCCCACCCACTTAACCAGCCTCACCCCAGGCTCTGTGGTGCCCCAAGCCCCAGGCTGGGCTGCCCAACAGCGCCGAGCATCACCTTGCACACAGGGGAGGTTACTCGCTGTGCACCACTATAGAGCAACCAACCTTTATTTTAGAGACAGGTTAAGCAAAGTAACATGCAAAGAAACACTTGAGCAAGAGTCTCATCTGCCTCTGGGCTCCTGCAAATCCTTTTCTTCTCCTCCTTTGCAGCACAATGCGCTGGATGTGTTGTTCATCCCTGTAAAGCATCCACGCTGTCCGTCCTTTACCTGCAGATTTCCCATGCGAACACGGCTTTGCTTCCAAGAATGCTGCACTCAGGCATTGCACACACAGGACCCGTGCATCCCTGGTGGGCACCTGCAGCTCCAGCCCAGGGAAAGGAGATGCTCCTCATCCTCCATCCCCATCCCTGGCTCCTGCGTGGTCCCCTGTTGCTGTCCCCCTGGCCCAGGAGCACTGGCTGGGGACTCGCAGTGGTATGGGGGCTGGTGGCAGGGGCGCAGCACCAGGAGCCAGCCAACACCTGGTTGTCCCAGTGCACGGTCGCTGTCCCAGGGCACCTCCAGCAGCACAGCTCTCCTCAGCACTGCTCTTCACAGCCCCGCTGCATCGTGCCGGGTTCCTAGGGGTGGCTCTCGAGTTTGGAGGGAGTACAAAAATTGCAACAACCACAGAAAAATTCTGTATTAAATCAACTTGGAACAGGGGTCTGATATTTGCTGAGAGTATTTCATAAATCGTAGGTGTTCTTCACCCCATGCACATTCAATCAACTCCAGATGAAAGACGCTCTTCGATTCAACAGCAAGGCAGAGCTCAGCCTTCAAAAATTGCCAGGGAGAATTTAATATCAACCTTCATATATTAAACAGGATTATCTTTAAAAAGCACCATTATGTATTTACCATGAACAAACACTTTTTTTCCCTTTTTTTTTTTGGTGAAGATACCGTATTATTTTATAAAATTGACTCAAGTCCCTTGCCCCTTCTTTGGCAATGTGCATATATTCCAGGGGAGGCTCTGAACGTTTTCCTCACTACAAAAAAAGGGACGGGGAGGCACTGAGCATCGCGGCAGCACTCAGGGCCAGCAGCCCAGCAGCAGGAGCAGGACGATGGCAGTGGCAGGGCCGGGACGCGGGGCCACGCTGCTGGGGTCGGTGCTGGGCACGGTGGCCCCGTCCTTGCTGTGCTGGTTCAGCAGCTGCTTGTTGGCCGAGGTGTCGTCCACGTCCAGGTCGTACGCCAGCTCTGAAAGCAAAAGGAGAGAGTTGGTTAGCAGGCACATGTGGCGACACTGTGGTGCAGGGAGCATCCAGCCCACCTGCACTGGGGCAGCCTGGCATGGGTGAACAGGGCCAGAAGGGCTCAGAAACACCTCCTGAGTCCCCCAGCCAGCCCAGGTCTCTGAGCACCTCCTGGTACCTCACAACAGACCTGAAGTTTGAAAGATCAAAAAGTTACAACTATAAGGTGCCCCAGAAAGAAGAGATCACAGAGTGGTTGGGTGGGAAGGGACCTTAAAGCTCACCCAGCCCCAACTCCTGCCGTGGGCTGGGTGCCCCCCAGCTCAGCTGCCCGGGGCCCATCCATGGCCTTGAGCACCTCCAGGGATGGGGCACCCACAGCTCTGGGCAGTACCAGGGCCTCACCACCACCTGAGTAAAGATTTTCCTCCTAACATCTAATCTAAATCTCCCCTCCTTTAGTTTTAAACCATTCCTCCTCTTCCTATCACTATCAGACCATGTAAAAAGTCAGTCCCCCTCTTGTTTATAAGCTCCCCTCAGGTACTGGAAAGCCACAATGAGGTCTCCCTGGAGCCTTCTCTTCTCCAGGCTGAACATCCCCAGCTCCCTCAGGCTTTCTTCCTAAGAAAGGTGCTCCAGCCCTCTGAACATCTTTGTGGCCTCCTCTGGACCCACTCCAACAGCTCCAGATAAGGGGATCTGGCTCGCTGAAGAGATACTCCCAAATATCAGCCAAGCTTCAGAGTGCGTGCTCAGTGAAGCAGAAAGCGTCAGCTCCCCACGCATTGCAAGGATGGGTGCAGCAGTGAGGAAATCCTGACCAGCACAAATATTCCTCCAAACCCACAGCCTTGCTCATCATGCACCTCCTGCTGTGAAGACCTGAGGACCTCCGCATTTTGGAGTCTTTTGTAAGCATGCACAAAATACGTTCCTTACAGCACTTTCAACACACCCACCCCATCCCCTGTCCACCTCATCAAAGCACCAGAGAGTGAGGAATGTGAAAGGATGTCACGCCACCAGCCTGCTGGTGTTGCAACAGGGGGACTTTGAGAAGAAGCACATGGAAGCTCCCACCCAAGAAAACATTCAGTGTAAAAGCTCTGGTGGTCCCAGCAGTGCTCACAGAATCGTAGGGGTTGGAAGGGACCTCTGGAGATCATCCAGTCCAACCCCCCCTCTTAAGCAAGTTCCTTACAGTAGGTTGCACAGGAAAGCATCCAGGGGGGTTTGAGTATCTCCAGAGAAGATAATCCACAACCTCTCTGGGCAGCCTGTTCCCATGCTCTGTCACTCTCAAAGAAGTTTTTTCTCATGTTCAGATGGAACTTCCTGTGTTCCAGTTTGTGCCTGCTGCCTCTTGTCCTGTCACTGGGTACCACCAAAAAGTGCCTGGTCCCACCCACTTGACACTTGCCCTTTAGATATTTATAGGCATTGATAAGATCTCCCTTTGGTCTTCTCCAGGCTGAACAGACCCAGGGCTCTCAGCCTTTCCCCATAAGGCAGATGCTCCAGGCCCCTCATCATCTTTGTGGCCCTTACAAAGACCAAAGAGGCAATGAGAAAGGGCAAGAAACCAGAAATTCTCAGGACCAACAATAAAATGCAAAAGGTGTTTTAAGATGCCACTGGCAGTGTTGCCATGGGATGTTTGTACCTGCAGAGCATCGGGACCTAGAGGGTGCACCCACTCATGACCTGGGGCAAGGGGCACTCGCTCCCTTTCTGATGTCGCTGCCATCTCCCTCTAAGACCCACGTTTCTCACTTGGATGGAGTCAGCTAAGCCTGACAGTCTCATGTCCCGACCTTGGCCCTTGGAAGTGAAGGGAGGTGGTGGCTTCCATCAAAAGAGACCTTGGCTCAAGCGTTTCACAAGCCTTCGTGGATCACCAGCATACTCGTGGGTTTGGATCATCCCACCCCACCCCCGAGAAAGAATCCAAGAGGCTGAACAAACACTCCAGCTAAAAAACGCCATATCGATCCAACGAGGACCACTGCCAAGGCAAACACTCGGGCTGTATTTCTTAATCAAAATACCCAAACGCTGCAAAACAAAAGCATAACAATATCAGTGTGACAAGCGAGGTGGCGCCGGCCATCAAGGAGGGTCAGAAATGGCTAAAAGGAAGCACACATCTCCTGAGGCTCCACGTGCTTTTCCAGGATCCCATCCCTGGTGGGGGGACAAGGACAGCCCCTGTCCCAGCAGCCAGCCAGCGGTCTGCAGCCCATGGGCAGAGCTTTCAGACATCAAGGCAAAATCAAAAAAATCCACTGGAACTGAACTACCACCATTGCCCTCAGATCAGAAAAGAAATTTGGAACAGAAGAGTAATTCAGCAGTGTCCGTAGCAGCACAGAGGGTTTTGATGTCCCCATTTGAAGTCTCATTCTGTGATGTTGTAATTTATGAGATCAGATTTTCTGCCTGGTTCAGGGTGCAGTGGTTGAATCCTGTTGGAAACGTACAACCCAAGTGTATCAAAATGATTATTTCAAAATTGCTTTTTTAATTCTTTTTTTACAGGAGAAATTTTCAAATGCTGGAATTCCACCTAAACTTGAGCAAAGACAATTTTTCAAATTGTGAGATCTCACCCCAGTGAGAACGCTGATTCTCTCATTCATTCTTTCACCAAATGAAAAAGAAAGGAACAGAAACCCTCTTGTCACCAGGGATTTGAGAGATGCTTTCCTATCTCTGTGACACTGCTTCAAAGCTCTGTGTCGGGTGTGGTATTTGTTCTGAATGTTCCTTGCATTGCTGCCTTCCCTGGGCTTATGCTCCAGTTTAGCCATATGTCTTTTATTTTGTATCAATACTGGGTCCATAACGATGCAGATCCATTTCATTTAACTTCTAATGACCTTTGGCATACAGAGGGAAGAAATGAAAGACACCACCCCCTAAGTGACCAGAGGCCAGCTGATAACAGAGTCCAGGCAACCAACAACACTAAAAACAAACAACAATAAGAATATTTCAAAACCCAAATTAACAAACGTTCCTAACCAGGGACTCCCTGATTGGGCTCAGCTGTGGGTGCCAGCCTCCAGCAGGCTCCCCCTGCCTGGCGGGTCCCCATGCAGCCCCGCATGGTGACATTCTGTGGGCAGCGATGGAGCTGGAGCTGCAGGGAGCTGAACTCCCATAAATGCCATTTTGGTTGTTTCCATCCCAAATTCTGCCTTTAACAATGCAAAATGACCAGAGATATGCTCCTCCTCTGCCTGCTCCCTTTAAAGGTCTGAACTGACCCAGCTGTGATGCCCTCTCTAATATGCAACAGTTTCTGCTACGAAATGGCCCTTTGGCCTGCAAAGTTTTTTTTTTTCTGGGAGGGGGACTCCAAAAATCTGTTTCTGTTTATAATCAGTTGGAGCCCAGAGGGTACTGCCAACAATCTGTGCTAATTACGTATTCAATCTGCACTCATTCTGGCCCCTCTTGTCCTCTGAGCTGTGGATTAGATAATCCCCTTAAAATAATAGTCAATCATTAGCCCTGATTAGTTTTTTCTGCCTGCGAGCTGATCATATCGTGCTGCTTCCTGGCCAAGGAAGGCCCCAGCCCAACACAGCCCACCTGAAAGGCCCTGAAAGTGCCTTTTGTAAGCAAAGCCCCTCCAGCACGGGGCTGCTGCGTTCTCCTCCCAGGCAGCAAAACTGCAGCACTCCTCCCCAACCAAAACCACTGAAATGCACACTTTGCATGTCCCCAAAATGAAGCTGTGATGTTCTTCCATGGATTGTGGCCAGAACGATGTGTACTGCCTCTGCACAAGCTTATGGGGCACCAATCATTGCAAAGCTCTTCTTCCTGCACCAGCTTTGGACACAGCTACAAAAGACAGCGAAAGCGGGAAGGGATTGTTTTGCAGTTGGCATAACAAGTTCCACTGCAGCTGGCACAGAAAAGAGCCAGGAGGATAAGCACCGGCACGCTGGGAGCGTTACAGCAGGCAGGCACATTCCTGCACAAAACTCACTGATGCCTCCTGAAACGGCCCTTCCTGCCCCTAAAAGGGCAGGAGAGCCTTAAGCAAATAGCTGATAGCAAACCCCACTCCTGCAAATGACATCCAGGCAGGCAGTGCCTGGCTCCAGCGGGCAGCTATGCTGGCCGAGCCAGGAAAGGAGAGCCCTGAGCCTGCAGCCAGGGAATGTCATCCTGCCTGCCAAGGCAGACAGCTCAGCAATGGACCTAATATAGTTATGTACTCATAATGGATGGCCGTGCACGAAAACCGCTTCATGTGCCCACTGGAGAGCCCTGCCGGAGCCCCGTGCAGAGGCTGGCGTTGCAAAGAGCATGTGAATACATCACATACAGTGCAGTGTGATCAGGGAATGGGGCTGCCAGGTGGGCCAAGGGACCCGGGGGGATGTGGTGATGGCCCTTGTTTGCAGATGATGGAAACTATGGTGTGAAGGGAGCAGGGATGGGATTGTGAGCTTGTGCTTTCAACAAGCACAGAATGCACCCAGTAGGAATGCCAGAGCAGCATTCCCAGCTCCTGCAGCTCTCATGGTCAATTGCGAATATTTGTCTGTGTGTGCCCTTCAGGTCTGGCCTCAGAAAGCGTGTGCTACCATCATGGATGAGAATTGCCATCACTGGAGTGCACTGCTTTGTTGAATTTTTTAAGCAGCAAGGCTCATTAGTCTGGGAAACAAACGGACCATGGATGCAGGAGACCGTGGCTGTCTCCAAACCAGGACCAGATTTCCAAGAGAGATGTTACCGGGCCCAAGAAGCCCAAGTTATTGAGCTCACTACAAGGTGAAGCAGAAGACCCTGGTACCACTGCCTAACCTTGGTCCCTGCTCTCTCCATCTCTATAGCACCAACCAACCCAACAGCACAGTGTTTGCACCTGAAATCCAGAAGAGCAGTCCAGTTCCATCACAACCCAGTCCTGTCTGAATGCCAAAGGCTCTGCTCACCCCAGCTTGCAGTTACCTGGCTTCCCCATGCAAACAGCTCATACTACAAACACCTCTGCCTCCACAAAGGCAACATCTGAGCACATCCATGGAGTTACAGAGCACACACAGCCACGACTACGCAGGGTGCTGGGATCTCCAGCCCTTTGCTTCTCCAAAACACCTCTGAATGCCCAGCCAAGCATGGTTTCATCTCACCAGGGAGGTTTTGCCCTCTGGGTTATTACCACTAAAATCCTGGAGCACCAACAGGTTTGCCAGTCTCCTCCTTGCGCAAGGAGCAGCCCAGCCGTGTAATTACAGTGCTGAGCGGTGCCGTGGTGCTTCTGCTGGCACGGCAGCGAGATCGCTGAGATGGATGCACAGCATGTGCATGGTCTTGTGCCTCTGCTTTGCTGCCTCCTCCGCAGCAATTTAGGAGGTGCGGCTCTTGGCAATATGGATTTGAAGGAAAAAAAAAAATCCGGCTCAGCATCACCCCACTGCCACCGGCAACGTGGCTAAGGGAGCTGGCACAGCACAGCAGCATGCAGTAAAACCAACTTCCCAAGCAGAAACCCAAGGGAATGGGGTTTGGGATTGCTGATTTGCAAACCAAGGCATTGTCCCGCGTGCCTGCCTGTACACCTCTCAGCTGCAGCACGTGCCTTCATGGCAAGCTGGAGAGCACGTCCACCACTGCAAAGCAGCACCAGTGGGGAGAACTGGCCACAGAAGGGGGAACCAGGCAGATTCTGGGGACACAAGCACATGGAGGAGACAGGCTTTGGAGATAGGTTGGGAAGGGTGCAGGGTTCAGCACAGAGAGGTGAGGAGCTCCAGCTCAGGACACAACCCAGCATGCGTGGGGCAATTGGCCATGAGCTCTGCAAGACAGCCATGACACACACCACAGCCCTCCAACCCCCAGCACCACCACAGAAGTCTCATCCAAGGATGTCCTCAGGCTTTCAGTGGGACAAAAAGCCCAACACAACACATGGCATGGGGCAGAAGGGCTGCACTGTGACCCCAATTCAAGCAACTGCCCCTCCACCCTACCTTGGCCAGAGGCTGGAGGGGAGGAAGAACTATCATTTGCGACCCAGGCCTGTGTTTACCTCAAAAACATACTCATTAAATTCCTCTTTGCTCCTTGGTACACTCTAGATTTACCCTGAAGAGAATCTGGCGTCTGCAGTTGCATTAATCATTTTTCCTTTGGCAGCAAGTGAAAGAGTTTCTGAACTGTGCTCGCAGAGCAGAGCCACAAAAATGTGTTTAGCAAAAGATGTTCATGTAATCTATTAAAAATTAACAAATCTCATTAGCGTTATTAATTGAAAGCGTCAGAGTCCTTGTACTTTGATGACGAAGCAGCATTCTGCTGTCCGATATCCAGCTGTACTGTCCAGGAAAAGACCTGTTACCTAAAGGAGCTAGGACAAAGTAACTGAAAAATAGGGAGCTAAGCAGGGATGGCCCAAAGCATCCACAAAGGCAGGAGTCAAGAAGAAAGAAAGGAAAAGCTGGAAGCAAAAGAGCATGAACAGATGTGAAGTGAGGCAGGAATACATGACAGGGTCGATGTCCCTCCAGATCCCCCATCCAGATGTGGAGTCACCAGCACTGATCTCTGGAGACCCTCAAGGTCTAAACCCACAAAATGATCCCTTCTGATCGCTCTGCTGTCACTCAAGACATTTAGGACAGTCTTGACTTTGGGAGGGAACATTCTTGGTGTCAGCAGAGCAAACTGAGATGCCCCAAATGTCTTCTAATGATCAAAACCAATTCATCACATCAATCTTCATCTTTGCTCCCTCAGACACTGCTGGCACAGAACTAAACGGTCAAATGAGGATAGAGCCCTTTCCTCTTTCACAACGGGACTCACTTGGTCTTCAAACAGACACTTCACATCTTTTCCACACGCATTACTGTGAAGTGAAAAGTGCAACACATTGTTTTTCAACTGTTGTTGGCATGTGTAGCAAAAACTCTTTGCGATATGACCACGACAGGCAGCTCTTGCTGACATTTGGTTCTCCAAGCTGGGGACATTTGGTGACATTCATACACTACAAAGACCCACCAAGACACAGACCTAAGGGGAATGCCCACGTCCTGGCTCCCGGACGCCAGCCGCTGAAAGAAGCCCTCAGGGCAGGGAGATGTTTCTCAATGCTTGATCAGAAAACTCACGGCAGAGTTACGGCACCCAGGGACATCTGACATTTTCGTTGGTGACTCACTGCATGTGGAAAACAGGCTTGAACCATGCCCAGGCCTCAGAGATCGGGGTTCTCAGCACCAAGGAGGCAATCGGAAACGTGCCTCTTCAATCAGAGCTTTGCGCAATGCGTGCGCTCACTGAAAAACCAGACTCCACCAGGCCACCGCTCATCTCATGATGCCAAGGCAAACACTTGGAGTGAGACTCCAGGTGACAGCCCAGGAACCTAGGCTGGGCACTGCTGTATGGTCTCAGCCTACCTGTAATGGGCAGGTAGGGTCACACACAGCGCTTGGCACACTTCTCTCCTGCTCCAAAAGCAGCAACCCAAGGCTTTGTGCTGCTCATCCACCCGGCACGGCCAGTGTGGAGGGAAAGGCAGCATGCACAGAGCACGGGTTGAGCTGAGAGCGCTGCCCAAGGAAGAGAGCCGAGAGGCTCCAGCACTGCCCAGCATTCTTAATCGCGTTAAGCTGCTAAAATAAATAAATAAGTGCATACTAACCTGACTCTGCATTAAAACTGCACTAAAGTAACTTCAACCCATAAAAACGGAGTAACGCAGGAGGCCCTGGGAAACATCACCGTGAGTAGCTTTCCCACTTTATACAGGAAAAGAAGGGTTGGGTTCACATACTGGAACTTTTTAATGGCTCCAGGTCATGTTCCCTGCACTCTGTGCTGGAAGGAGCCCTGAGAACAGCTGCTGAAGCCTGAAACCGGGACCTGGCTTTGCACTTCTGCAGCAAGAGAGACCCAAATTAAACCCAGCTGCTTACCGGGTGCACATGTCTGACGCAAACCCAGGGCTGTTCCTGCTCCCCACCTCCTCCCTGGACCGAGAGCAAATTCTGATCCCAATGCACCGCCAGAATGATAGTGCCCAAAACTTGATGGGGGCAGCAGCTCCCACGGGAAGCCCAGCATCACCCCATCCGAGCACCAGGACACCAGGGCTGCACTGCAGCGTTGAACCCAACCCATCCCACTGGCTCTTTCCTAGGAGCCAAGAGGCTCCCTGGGCATGGTCACACAGGAGCACCCAAATTGCTCAGGGACACTGTGAGCAGGCACGTACTGGCCCAGCAGCAAGACAAGGAGGTGACAATGCAATAGGCTCCAACGCCCAGGTCCAGGAACACCTCCCCCTCCATCCTATCTTGAGCACTTGCAGCTCGGTCTCAGGAATGTCACAATCGCAGTGGAAAATCAAAATAAAAAGGCTACGTAATCCAGTTTGTAAATCCCTTGAAAAACATAAAATCCTCTATAAAACGGATTATGGAGATTAATGACAGAAGATTCCTGGAAATCAAGAAGGGTGTTTCAGCCTCCCTCCTCTCCATCCTCCCAAAAAAGGGAAAAGAAGCTCATGGTGCACGGCTCTCCTCCTGCACACGATGCATAACCAATGCTCTCCTAGCAGCAACCTGTCAAGCCCTTCTGTGCAGATGGCAAAATGAGTCTTTCTTCCTGATTTTGCTCCTGACACTGCTTTGGGGCATTATTTGCTGCATTCACCCAAGCCTACGGGCAACATGCATTGGTGGAAATGGAAATGCAGGTGGAAATCTCCCTCTGCCACAGAGAGGGGAAATGCCTGCCAGCCTCCCGCATGCTTTTTTGGTTCATCGCTTTCCAGGCAGGCCCCAGCAGGTTCCAGGGAACAGTGCAATGTGGCTCTGTGAGCTGCAGGAGCCCAACAGCAGCCACAAAGGGACTTTCACCCCGGCAGCACACACAGCGGGCGCCCAGCAGGAAAGCGTCCTCTTGAATCAAGGCAGTCTTCTAAAAACCCAGATGTTTCTCTCGGCTGTGCCAATGGTGACAACACGACCAGCTGGAGGAAGACAAACACTCACGTGCCAACGACAGAAAAATATTTAGCAGCAGTGCCATTATTATTCTAATAGATTAAAATCAACTTTTCTTTTTTAATATCTTGACTCAAAGTATCCAGACACAGTGGCAGTGGATCAATTTTTTCTGTTGGGAATTTTCATTTTGTGAGAGTTTTTGTACTGTCATTCCTGTTTGGAACAAGTAACACGATTGCAATATTAGCATTCCCGGCAGAGCACGCATTCAAGTTCCTGACCTGTTATTGCTCAAGGACTTCTGCAGCTGCAGATGCCTGTTCCGACCTACAGCTCGGTCACTTTGAGTGATGCTCATAGAATAAGGATCAAAACACTTACAGCTTGATCAAAAGGATGTTTTATGAACGTGGCAGCCAGAGTTAAGTGCTGATGTGAATACTTACATTCGCCTTTATATTAGCTCAGCTCGGTTCTAATAAAATTAACACCCTTTTAAATAATGCACTCAATTTTTATTTGTTTCATGGTTTTGTGCCTTATGGCTTTGAAAACACATCCTCAAAACCTTTCCATCACTCTGGTAATGTCTAGCCATGTTAGGATCTGGAAATCAACTTCTCTGGAGGAAGAAGTTGGGTTTTTGCTTGTATTGTTGCTTCACCTCCTTCAACCTGGACTTTTCCAAAGGTTTTTCTTATTTTTTGTTGGGGTTTTGTGTTGATTTTGTTCCCCACAAGAGAGGCTAAACCAACCAGACTCCTTCTTTTCCCAGCAGAAATTACTGTCTGTAAATAAACAATTAAAAACCGAACTGCAAGCACCAGCAGGATCAATGCTCCTTTGAAAACAGACAACAGAAAAAACAAAGCAGTGAAAAACGTGGTCTCTTTTCTGCTCTTACACTTACACACTAGAGGAAAAATGAACTTTCCAGTCCTGGACAGGGAATGTCTTATTGGTGCAATACAGCCATTTAACTGTTCTTTAGAGATATCCATCTCAAAAGCCAGAACAGAAAAAGCATTTTACCCCCTTTTATTTATTTATCTTTTTTGTGCCAACTCACCTTAGCTGAAAAGCACATTGAGATTGTAATTATGGGAAGGCCTCAACTAGTAGATTTGTAAACTCAGCTATCAGTTTGAATTACTGGAATTAGCAAGGCTAATTTAATGTCACTGTTCAAAATAGCTCAGATTTGGAATTTCTTAATGGCCTCAGGAGAAGGAGCCTTTATGCATACGGCAATCTAGGCTTCATTCTTAGACTAAATTCCTTCTCATAGATTTTGTGAATGCCCTGTTTTGTAGCCAACACAAACTCTGTCCAGTAAAATAATGTAAGGACTCAGAATGAAAAGAGATTAGCTGTTCCCTGCTCCTGTTATTTTAAAGCAGAAATAACTTTGGCTTCTACTGATTCATAGACAAAGCTTGAAATGCAAAGCATGCTCAACTCCAGATTCAGCATGAAAAGGACCTTAAAATATTCCCGAGTGCAAGTAATGGACTTATTAGAGGGATGAAAAGAGGCACTTTTCACAGAATCCCAAGCTCTTTAGTCCTGTCATATCAATAATCTTGCTTCAGAATTTCATTCTATTTACATTTCGTTGCCTTCAAAATATCCCGCTCATACGAAATCAAACATTTACACCTCTAAAGAGCTGATTTATTTCCCTTAGTGCTCAGTGGCCACTGTGGTAAAATGTCACCCAGAGGAGCGTGCCAGCATCGGGACGGCGTGTGACAGAGCCATCCCACCCCGCACACACACCTCCATCTGACAGCTTAGAAATGAGGAGGTGATTGCAGAGACTTGGTTAAAAGCATCGTCTTTAAATAATGACAGTCGCTGTGCTGGAACTCAGTGTACCTGCAATCTGTTCTCCTCTCCTTTATGTTTAACGCCCACAAAAACAAAGCTGACAATGAGAAAAAGAAAGCTTTATAGATATCAGGAAGGAAATCTGCCCGGCTGTCTTTAAGCTATCAAAATATACTATTTTTTATGGCTTTTTTTTACCTGGTTTGCTTAGATTTTGCAGGACGGTTTAACATAAAATCAGCACTTAACAGCTAGGGATAATTTTGCCTCTTTGTTTTGAAGAAATGGCTGAAAACCAAAAGTATTTCAGGAACAAATTACAGAAGCCTGTGTAGAAGCAACAGGAAAGCAGACGGAATTGTCCCTCGCTCCCTCCACTTTTAGGAGCATGTGGGGGATTTTCTCCCCTTGGCTCCACGATAGGCATTGGCTGGGAGCAAAGATGCATCAGGCAACAGAGACACAGAGACTGTGACAAGCGGCCTTCCCAGGACAGCCCCTGCATGGCACTGCCCAGCGATGGCTCCCACAGACCCAGCCATGTGGTGCTGCTCTGCACAGGCAGAGCACAGAGACCTCACGCTGCCTCTCACCCAAAGGCCTCACTGCACCAAAGGCATTAATTACGTGCTCTGCTTTGCAGACATTAATGAAAAATTGCAACCTCACGGTCCCCAAGAGCTGAGCTTCCGTTCGCTAATGACTAAAACCGAGCTGAGGTTGCAACGTGGATCCATAAGCATCAATGGAGAGCTGGGAAAGGCACCCGAGTGCCCCCAAGCTGCCCTGCAGCAGCATCCCCCTCCTCCTGGGATGCTTTTAATTCCTCCAGACAGGTCCCAGCAAGTCCCCTGCGAAGGGGAATAGTCCCCTCTCAGTGCCCCCACCCAGCCCTTATTTCTTCAGCACTTGCCTTGGGCACAGGTGCCAAGCAACAGTGGATTTAGGAGCAGCCTGCAGCCCCACCAACACAAGCTTTCTCCCCAGCTCCTACAGGAAATCACTCTTTCTTTAGGAACAAACACCCAGATAAAGTAGGTGACAAGTGCATAAAAAATAGGATATCTGCACAAGGAAGAGCTGGATGGCAAAGGGGGATGGCCAGCCCCTGCAGCTAACAAAAAGTGCTCGCTGTGCTGCAGCTGTAGCCTGGGAAACCCATTAAGACCACATGGGGAGTCAGATTGTGTGTAACATGAGTGCCGGCCTCGCAGGCACCGCGTGACGGCAGCCCCACAATGCAGCCGGGCAGAACACGGGCCCAAAGGGAGCGGAGGTGGCAGTTTCTCAGCACATGCACAGCTTCACCTCCCAGAACACGGAGGAGAAGGTGAGCAGGCACAGCCCTGTGCAGCCCCAAGGAAATGCAACACTGTGGGTTTGCCTCAAAACACGAGCTGCAGTTGAAGGTGGGGGGATTACGTGAGATGCAGAGGATGCTCTGACACCACAAAGCCGTGGTTTAATAGCAAACCAATAAAAACCCCCTCACCTGCTGCAGGATGCAGCAGATCAAGCACTGGGGTGCACAGAGAGAGCAACTCTCCAGCCACGCTCCCACCCAGCACCCAAAGCATTTTCCTTCCATAAGCAGCCAAGAGGGAAGCACCACTGTTAGGTGCTAAGGTGGCATCTTGCACAGACCTGAGCCACCCAGCACAGCCATTGTCACCAGGTATCCTCCAGCTCACTCTCCTCCGTCCCAGGGAGCCCCAGCAACAGCCCAGAAATGCTGGGGAGGACACGGTCGCCCACAGCAAACTGCCCCAGGTCCGCGCTGCCTGGGAGACAAAGCAGAGATTAACAGCAGTGGGGCTGCCTGGAGTGGTTCCAATGGGATGGGAGTGATTTAGGAACCCCCGGGCAATCCCACACAGCAGCCTCAGTTACCCCATATCCTACACACCAGGACATGGATAAGTATTTTTACAGACACACTTCTGCTCCTTAATGTATGCAGCTGGTCAGGGTTACTCTTACTGCCACCAGCAACTCAAATCACGCTCAAACCTCCTGCTTCCCAACACAGCCGTTCCTTCTGAGTATGGAAACACCTCCTTACTATCTGCTTATTTTGGGAATATATTTTATCTTTTTGTTGGTACACAGAACCTTTTTTCTTTTTTCCACATTTTCTAATGAGCTCTGGTGGTTGGAAGCTGTTTGTAAATCGCGCAAACATTTGTTTTACTGGAAACATCTGCTTTAACACATTTGTCTTGAAAACCCTTTTTTTTTTTTTTTTAACGAAGGTATTAAGCTGCAATGTAAATTGGGCACATCTGTTTATGAGTCACTGCAATAGCACTGCCTCCAGTGCACCAGATCACACGGATCTCCAGGGGCCTGATCCAGCAGAAATTGGAAACTTACAGCTCTCTGCAACCTTTTCCGGCACTACTTCCCATCAAGCACTGCTGGCTGATTCAATAAATTAAGGCCACTAAATAAGAAAGACCTTTTTAGTGCCTGCTGAGGGCATGAAGCACCTGGCCCTGCTCAGAAGCACAGTTAAGCAGCACCCAGCTCCACGCACACCCGGGGCTGATTGCAGTGGAATCGTTTGTGCGTGGGGCTCCAGGTTGCTACCTCTGCCTGCAGTGCCCTGCTGCCTCTGGCCATTCAGTGCTGCTACTAAAAGAGTTTAGAGATGTGGAGCAGAAGGATGGGCAACAGCTGAACCTCCAGGATCAGAGCCTGGCCCACAGGCTGGTATTCACTCCCTGGAAACACAGCAGTTGGCAGCCCTCAGGCACTGGTCTGGGGTCCAGGAAAAAAAAAGAAAAAAACAGCTTTGTTTTCTAGAGTGGCTCAAGATCAGATGAGCCTGATGTTCACCACTGCCCCACATCTGGAAACGCGGGCACATCGGTGGCAGCCCCCACAGACAAACCAGGCACAGCCCCACATGTTTGCTGCACCTTGAGCATCTTTTCATTTTTGCAATGGCAGAAATAAGGCTACAAGTGCCACGAGTGGAAACTGAACACAAGAGCACATCAGCTGCTCCCTGACAACAGACACCAAACCACAACGAGACAGTTTCCCCTTAGAGGGGGGGAACAGAGAGCGTTTCTGGTATAAATGCATTCTTTCACATCCCCTGCGCTTGCCTTAGTGGATGATTTATGTGGACATGGGAAGAGGACGAAATACTGCAGGCTGCGTTCCGCTGTGACTTTGGGGAGCACACAACAAAACTTTTTTCTGTACTTTTTACTGGAATGACGTACACAGAAACCAGAACAGGACAAGCAAATGTACCAAAGCTGCAGAGCAGCCGGAGGAGAGTTATCAGGGAGGCAGAGGATATTACTCAGACTCCGATAATAACCACCAGCTCCCACCTGCCAAGTGCGGTCTGCGTAACACAAAAGTCCAAAACCACGCTGCAGCAGATGTCTGACTCCCCATGCAGGAAGCATCTCCAGCATCCGTGGGACACAAGCAACCCCAAAACAGCTTCAAGTCCAGCAATTTTACAGAGACTCAAGATACTGAGTGCATTTGAATTAAAACAGGAAGGGTGGGGGGGGGGGAAAGCATGTGTATCACATTGCAGTTGTGATTTACATTTTAGAAACGCTGCTGGGACTCCTGTGCTGGACCTGAGGTGGTGACATACACCCTGGCAGTCTGTCCAGCTGCCAAAGCAGGGTCCCACAGCAGCCAGCATACCTGCACCACAGCCATCCTCCCAGCACATCTGGCCAGCAGCAAATAGTGGCACAATCATGAAGGGAGCAGCTGGCCAGGGGATGCAGCAAGGCATACAGGTCTTTCAGCTGCCTGAAAAGGACAACCAGACAGGGCCTTTGCACACAGCAGGGTCTGGGAAGACAAAGGCAGTGCTGGCAAGCCATGTCCTTGGCTGGGTCTGCATTCATGACCTGTGCTGGGCACAGACCCAGCCTTCTGCTGCAGCTGCCCCATGCAGGGGGACCCATGCGGGGAGCACCCAGGACAGCAAGATATTGTCAAGAGCCATAAATACCACTGAAGTCATTTTCTGAAACAACAGAAGCTGGTCAAAACGCCAGATTTCCATTCCCACAAAAAACGTGGTATGCGCTACTGCTCCAAAGCAGAACAAAGGCAAAACGTGTCCAATTCTTCTGTTGTTTAAAAAAAAAAAAAAAAAAAAGGCAAGTTGACATGGGGAGGCCAAAACATACCACTCCAACAAAGCCCAATCAACTCATTTGGATTTCATCTTTCCTGTGGTATAATTAAAAACGTCATCTCGTGCACACTTTTAGACAAAAAGCCACTCTGGAGTACAAGCTGACATTGCTACATTCCAGGATGGGCAAACAGGCTGTTTCTGCATTTCCCTGCTGCAGGAGCAGAGAAAGATGCTTCAATTTATTTCCAAAACAAAAGACCTGTCCAAAATCCCAGCATATTGCAGTGCATCTCAGTCCCAGCAGAGACATTTTTCAATCACAAACCCTCCCCATCAGAAAGCTTCCATCCTGCCCTAGAAGCACCAGGGGGGGGTGGTTAAATGTCGGAGTCAGCCCCAAGTGAGATAAACCATATACCCCCAACAGCTGGCAAGGCTGATGAACTTGGCTTTTGCAACTCAGAAGCATTTGGCTGCATGAAACATGTTGCTGTAGAATAAACCCATCTGGGCTCCCCTTCGAGCCATGAAAGCCCTGGAAACAAGGGCTGGGGCTGGATGGTGAAGGCAGCACGCAGCCCACCAGCAGGGAGGAGGACATCTCTCCCCCAGCTCACAGCTCATCCATCTCCATGCAAGGGGTCGGGGCGCAGGCAGAGGGCCATCGGGAGATCGTTGGAACCAGCACTTGGACACACCTGGCTCCGTTTGTGTTACTACTGGTGTTGGCCTGGTAAGGAGGGCAGATGTGTGCACACAGGTTGCAGCTAATGCGGAACAGTTGAAGAGAGCTTCTTCCTGATGAATGATGAATTCCCCTGCTTCTGAGGCGCACTGAAAGCGAACAGAGCAGTGTTGACTCAGTAATCGATCGCATCCTGGTAATACACGAACTGACGAGTGATTTGCAGCCAGACCCAAATGCAAGCTATTTATACTTGCAATTACAGCAAAGCAAGGGATGGGGAGAAGAGCAAAAGAAACAAGAATTAAAAACACAGAGTCCCGAGAGCTTTCTCTGGAGGAACATCCCTCTCCCTCTTTCCATTATCTTTTCAACAAGGGCTAAAAAGGCAGGCTGCTTTCTGGTGAGCATCAGCCACTAGCACCCAGCCCCAGGATCAGGCCCATGTACATATACATGTATTTACAGAAGGACATGAAAACTACTTTTCAAGAGTGTGACGCTTCATTTCCAGCAAGTAAGAACCTGTTGGATATTGGGTAAGATCACGGCCGTGTCGGCCCTCACTCAACCACATCTAAGCAAACACCAGCTCCCCAGAGCCTTCGCTTGCTGCTATAATGCAATGATGCAGCTCAGGCTGCTATGTCATTGCCACAATATCCTGCATAAAACAAATATATTTGTTCAAAGATTGGAAATGAAATGACAGGATTTTTTTAAGGCAGTCTGGAGAATTTCAGTGTTTCTCATCTTCCCTTTAGGGCTCAAGGGTGCTCTGAAAGTTGTACCCAAAAGTTTTCCAATAAGAGGTGATTTCCATGGTCCACCTGAAACAACATCTGTCCTCTTGGACGTCTCTCTTAGGCCAAGATGATCAACAGCAAGGCAACAGCCACAGCTGAGATCCTAGGGCTCCCTCCTAGACCCTTGCAATGAGATGGAGCCACCTGGCCCAATGTTGACCGCTTTTGCACTTTTTACACAATTTTCCCAGGATGCTTTCTGGTCAGATGTGTGTCAGGGACATCCTGAGCCAAGCTGTGTTTAATAGTCCCTGATGGATCTTAGTTTCAGGAGTTTCTTTTCCTGTACTCTTGACTCTGTACAACCTCCAGGTGTCCCTGCTGGGTAATGTCCCTCCTTTCAACCCTTGGTTGTAGCCCAGTTCCCAGCACCATGGTGGCATGCTCCCAAGGATCCCAGCTCTGCACTCAGCTGGTGGCTGCGGTTTCTGCATGCCACCATTTTGCAGGACTGCAGCCCCAGCTGAGCTGTAGTGCTGTCCCACGTCTGCTCTCCTTCGGTGGTGGTCAAGTGGTTAAAGAACCCTGGCCATTGAGGGACAGACAGGATAAGTTTCAGCATGATCCCAAGGATGATGTGTGATCCCAAGGACAATGTGTGATCCCACAGACAGTCAGCACTCGCTTGCCTTTGCACTGCACCAGGGCTGAACACGAAGCAGTGAGGTACTCTTACATGGCAGTCCCCAAGGCAAGGATGCAGCTGTGCCAGTCCATCCTGGATTGCAGAGAGTGGAAATGCTACCAGGCACAAAAGCAGCCCTTCTCCACACAGAACACATCTCTCATTTTCTGAGACCAGGAGCCCCAGCAGCTGTGAGGCAGGACAGAGACATGGGACAGTCCAGCCCAACACACAGGGATGCTTTGCAGCTGAGGGCCCCCACACCAACACAAATGCTGGGCACACACAGCAGCCAGCACAGCTGGGGCATCCCTGGGGCAGGAGCCCTCTCACACCACACCAAGAAGGGTCGCGTACCTCAGCCTCATTTATTACATCCCCGTAACCACTCTTATCAGCTTACCTGCAGTAAGGCATTAGTAAAAGCCAAGCCACTCACGAAAGGAGCACCCTCTCCTACATGAAAAGTCCATCAACACGTTGTATTGTTATCAGGCTCGCAGACAAACCTCTCTTTGTACGGCAAACGGCACAGATAGGATGCCCTGGCTATCGGTGTAAGGTTATCTTGTCAGTCCATTAGCAGGTACCACCTGCTCCGCTTCTGTCTGAAATATCCCTTCATTGTCACCCCTTAAAAAGAAATCCATTTAAACTATTTTGTCTTTCCTGGGAGAAAAATGGCACAAAAAGAAGTTTGTATTGAGTCAGGAAGTGTGTTTCCCCTGCTTCAGAAGAATTCATGCATTTTCAAGCCACAGAAAAACAGATTCATCATTCTTAGCAGATAAATATGACCATCACTATTGCAACTGGGCAGATCTTTGCATACTTGAAATGTTTCAGATGCGTTCAGTCATGTAAAATGCTGCACTCAGTAACGCTTAAAGATACATCAGCTCCCAAATTACACTGTTGAAAAGAGTCTCCTTAGACTCTCTGGCATAACACAAACTGTTGCTCAAAATTGCAACTGTGTTCAAGCACAAACAGAAGGAAAACCCCTTGCCAGAAGAGTGGCATTATAAATGCAGAGGACTAGAAGCAATCACAGATTTACAAAGAACTGTGCATTCGTACAGTATAAGAGCAGCAAATCATCTTGCCTGACCTTCAGCATATCTCAAACTGTTAGATTTCCCCCAGTCACCATATGCTAAGGCCAAGAACTTGCCTCATCTCCACGGATTTGAGATTCCAAAAGTATTCAGACCACCAACTTCTGCTCACATCGTGATTGTGATGCAGATGATTTATGGCCAGGCAGCTACCAGGGATTTAAATGTCCTCCACTGAGCCTACTTTAAAAAAAAACTGGTACGTTATTCTTTGCTTTGGGTCAGAGTGGAAGCCAGCACCTGAAAACGTAAGGTACAAATTGCTCAGCTAGATTTAGACCTGTAACCACAATGCTGAAAATGCTTTAAAAAATACATCAAATAAAATACAATTCAAATCCAGAAAAATAAGAGCACGGGATTAACATACGCAGGGGATTTACTTGCTGATTTCATAGATGTTTTTTGTAAATACATAGCTTACCTTGAAGTGTATACTTATTTTAAAAGATAAACTTCCTAGTTTTTTAGGCTTACCACTCCTATGGAGGAGCTCTCAGCATAAAAGTTGCAAGAAACCATTAAAATGTACACATTATGTATGCTGTGAGGCCTGGAAGAGTCACATCACCACCAGCAGCCAACTGAAGGATGCTCTAAACAAGCCCACTCTGAAAGCCACCAATAATTTTCTCAGCCTGTCAAAAAAAATAATTGTTGCAGATTTCAATAGCAAATTAATGAACTTGCCACTCAATTACATCTTCAGCCAACTGCTACCGTTTTTATATCTTCTCACTTGTATTTCAACAATGACAAAGAATACTTGACTCCCGACCAGATTTTCATTAAAAGGAGAAATTTCAACAAACACAAACCCTTGAAACAGAAAAGCAATAATCAAGCTATTGCGCTGTTTTAGTTGGTACAATTCCAGCTCTTCCATCAGGATAATCTAGCTGACATTTGGCCTTGTCATTTTTTCGCCCTGGGACAGGATGAATATCTTGTAAAACAGCATGTTTCTGCTACCCTTGCTTCAGTCAAGCATTCAACAGCACCCTCACCGGAAAAAAAAAAAGTTGCTGGTACAAAAAATACAGTTAAAAGTTCTTTTATTAGAATAGAAATAAAAAGGAGAGGGATGCTGCTTCAAACCAAACCCTCTCACCTGGCCACAGGAGCCAAGGACAGGGCACCTCTGCTGAAGGTGGAGCACAACAAATGGGTCCTGCAATAGATGTCTGCAGGGCTGTATGGCAAGAAGGCATGACAGGCACGTCTCCCCACACTGTTAGCAAAATCCACACAGACAGAGATGTTTTCCACCCGCTGAAGGAGTATTTTGAAGTGAATCTGGGTATTTGCAAATGTCTTTCTCAGCAGACAGATAAACATCCAAACGAACTGGCTGCCCAGGCTCAGCGCTAGATCAGGCAGAGCAGCATCAGCAGATACCTGCAGCTCAGATACGGGCACCCTGAAGGCATTTACAGAGAAACAAGCACCACAAGAAAGCTTCTGAAGAGGTGATCTTGTAAATATTTTAAATTTTGCTGGTCTGCCTCCAAGCACAAGCAGTGAGCGAGCACCAGCAGAAAGAGAGAAAGTAGGGTAATGAGAGGAACGCGACCAAAGGGATTGGACGAGGTTTCCTGAAATGAGCCTGCAAAGTGGGTGATGCATTAGTGGTCAAGTCAGAAGTTGTTAAAAAGTTACAGATCTTGGGAAAGCAAAGGACACACTGTGCCGATCATGACTTCCATCCATTGCTGCCAATCCCCACAGCTGGGCAGCAGGAGATGGAGCAGAAAACACGAGGAGGACAGAAAAGGTGCATCCCGAGCACTGAGCCAATGGGCTACAAATGCCCTCTGCCCTTACAAACAACCGAGGGAGATGAGAAAGGCAGCACTCAGCACAAGCCGTGCAGCCAGAGCAGGCAGGCAGGGGAGCTGTTTCACACACACAAACTGCCGAGCCATCTTTATATATCTTTATTGCACACATCCATCCTTATACATCTCATGGGATGAGGCCAACTTCCCTTCCCAGGATAAACTATTTGTACTGAATGCTGCCAAATCCATCTGTTCCCAAGACAACTTTTGTTGCTGCCTAACACAGATATTTTGGAAGGGTAAATCTTCCTCCCATCCCCTAACCCTGGTTGCTGGATCACTTGGGATGCTCCTGGGTGATGCTCCAGCCACTAAAAGGGGTATTTTTACCCAAAAAACTCCATGGTAGCCTACAAGCTGCTCAGGGCACAGTGTCCCCTGCCCTGTTTGCATACCACCAGAAAAAGCTGCACCTCCTCTCTGCTATTCCCTACTAAATCTACTCAGCGCAGGAGCGTCTCCAGCACCCATGTTTTATTTTCAGGCTTACTGGCAACTGGCTCAGCAGTCATAAGTGGCACCTTGAGTGAGAGCTAATTAGTGGGTGGCTGTCTGGAGCAGCAGCGAAGCGCCAGCTCCCCGGGCTCTCTTTGCTTTAGGTACACAGTGTAGGATGACTGATCTCAGCCGTGTGCAAGGACATTCATAGCATAGATTTCTGGCATACATTTGCACTGACTTGCAGTTTGGGGGAAAATACTATAATTTATTCTCTGGCATGATTTGCACTGGTGCTGCATAAATACATGCGCGCGTATGTACACATCTCTATTTTTGGAGCTCCGTGCACAGGGTTCCACGGTTTCTCCATTGACAAACAGGAAACACTCTTCACTCAGCTGGAAGGCTTTCAGTCCTCCTCTTATTGTAAACATTATCTGCCTTCAAAATCCTTAATGTGTTGCAGATGTGACAAACAATAAAAGACCTATCATAAAAAAAACTTGCCATCCCCGTGTTTCCCACCGGAGCAACATCAGAATGAATTTATTAGCATACAGTGCTCACCAACACATGTTTATAGTCACTCGCAAACCTTCGACTTGACAGTTTACAAGTGTGTTTAAATCATTAGCGTTTAAGTTGACTGTCCAGTTATTACAGGGTCATTATAAATAGGAAACAAAGGTTACATTTTATACAATTGGCGATAAATCAAAACTAGACAGTATTCAAGACTGACTTTGTTTTGTTGGGGTGTTTTTTGCTCTTAAGTCTCCACATTTCCCAAACCTTCAGAGACCCACGCTGGGGAGCAGGAGGCACTCTGACTGCCAGCACAGATGCATCACCCAAAGGTGCTGTGTTTTGGATGGGATGCTCCTGAGCCTTCTCGTGCAAAGACCTTGGACATGGCCAACTCAGCCAACGTCTTCACTCAGCCTCCAGCCAAACCCAGCACCTGCCTGCACACAGCTGGAGTCATCCACCTCTCCTCCTGCCCAAGGCATCACTGTGGGATGCGCAGAGGGACCCACATCCTCATGCACTCCAGTTTGCTGCAGTACTCAGTGGCAGCATGATGTTACGTGTCTCATTAAAGCCGTTATCTCACAGAATGATCCCACTGCAAACGAGATTTTAAGGCTAGGCCAAGAACTCGGGGCACGCGGCCCAGACGTGGCCCACAGCCTCACTTCGTGGGCCCACGTGGTGGTTGCCGTATTACCCCTGGATAACAGCAGGACACGTGCTGCAGAGCTGCCTGCCAAGTCCTGCTGTAAGGCAGAGGCAGCACTCAGCCAGGGAGGAGCTCTCTGCTGCTATCACCAGCAATATTTCCTCTCAAGTTGAACCAGACCTCTGACAAAAAGAAAACAAAGCTCGATCACCCCGCTAGGCCCCATGTGCTGCCTGCCCTCCAGCCACCTCGCTGCCTTCACACAGCGAAAGCGGGGACCTCAGGAGCTCAGCCCCCGCCGCTCCCAGGCTCTGTGCCTCTGTTACAGGGCAGCCATCTCAGGAAGGAGGGAGATAAAGCCACGCTGGATGTAAAAGTTCATTGTAGAAAGTATTTCCAGATTTCAAAGCCTGGCGTCATTTCAAATTGGCATGCTAACCTAAAATTTAGAATTTGTGGAATGGGTTGGGGGGTGTGGAATGGTTTCTGGTCCCTTTTATTTTGTGTTATGTACACATGATATGATACGATGGAAAAAAAATAATTGAAAAATACCCTTTTCAAAGAAATATTCTCAAAATGTTGAAAGTGAGTATTTCCACACCATCAGCAACTTTTCCTGGGCTCGTTTCCAACATAAAACTTGAGCAGAGTCACAGTTTACATCCAGTACCAACGAAATACAATTCTGTCACTGTCAGATCAACTTTGCCTTTCTGCTCTAAGGAAAAACACATACATAGAGGAAAAAGTATCACAGCACGCACAGCTGAGGAAGAACCAGAGGTTCCCTCTGGCCACCATGATGGCACAGCACCATCCTCCAGGCCAGCTGGTGCCTAGAAGCTGTGCTGGCCAAACCCAGCTCTCCCAGCAGCCAGAGAGGCTTAATCTGCCAGGGACACAATGCCCCAAGCCACCGCTGCTTTTTCACTATGTAAAGTTAATATTTACCCATTCTTAGCAAAGTCAGCAGCAAACACCCTCCAGCAGAGTAGCACAGGGAGGATAAGCCCTCTTTTCATGTAAGGTGTTCACAAACTGCAGTGACAAGAGAGGTCTAAACTGCTAGACAGGCAGGTTATCTGGAGATCAATACAGTGATTAAACCAGCCTACAGAGATAGAAAGAGGCAGAGAGGATTATACACACAGCTTCAGAGATCACTGATGATATTATGGGGAAGGCTACAAGAGGAAATTAGGAACACGCTAAAACAGCGTGGAAGTGTGACACAAGACCTTGGAAAATGAAACACGTATCTCTGCTCGCAACTCAGGACAATGTGATCACCTGCATTTCCTTAGCATACACTTTGATATTTAGTTCTTGGATGAAATAAAGCACATTTTATTCTTCTCTGAATTACGTATTTCTCTTTCAGACCTGGCTTGGAGAACTTAAAAAGCCTTTTCCTTCCCTTAACCAATATTTGAATATATGTATTTTATATATTTTACATAATGTGTCAATAATCTTTGATATGAATCTGGCGTTTAATATTTCAGCTCTCACTTCATTAAGGATATTTTAATTATCCCAGACCAATGGAAGGAAATTTATAAACATCTGTGCTTTGTTTAAGAGCCCAAATTTGCCTCTTAAACTTCAAAGCTGTAAAGCTGATTTTATCCAGGTTCAGTTGTCTGGTCTCTCCAAGAGGGAGCACAGCGCTGGGACCAGCACTAATTGGGCCAAGCCTCCAGGCACAGCCCCACATCCAGCAGACACCAGGCATCCACCATGGGCATGGGCATGGCCTGATCTCCTTGTGTGAGCTGGAGGGAGGGTGGCAGTGGTTAGGGGTCAGTCACACAACCACATATCCATGACTGCCTGACTCACAACTGGACCTTCACTTCCACCTCCAGTGGGTGGTTGGGAAAAGGGAACCTTGCTAATAACGTAGCCACGAAGCATCAGGATGCCCCACAGGCATCTCGAGAAGAACTAAAGACATGAGTCATACTGACAGTCAATGCATTTTTAGGCTCTTCAGTACCTAAATCACTTCTGAAAAATGGAACTGAGATTTTTGGGTTTTTTTGTTTCATTTTTAAATTACCCTGGGTCTCTAAACCTGACATCAGAAACAACCAAGAGGGTTTGCTGCAGTCAAACCATCTTTACTGACTTCCTGAAGCCCTCCAGAAAGCAGAAAAGCTCATCTTCATACTCACACAAGTGTGGGCAGCATAGGGAGTGAGAGAAGAGCGTGACTGGTACCTGCAGCTGGGCTGCTCTCAGCACACCCCTGCAAAACCCACCTGGAGAAGCAGCAGCATCACTCCTCCAGCTGTCACCTCAGTGGCACTGGGGCCAGCCGGCACGACACTGAGTGCAAACAGCCTCTGGGCCATGGCAGTGGGAAGCTGAGCAGACCCAAGGGCAGCTTCCTGTGTTGCCACCCAGACCTATGAACCCCAGAGGAGCAATCCCCGCAGCATCACCATCCCCATTCATCACCTGCTAAGAAGCGGAGCTGGTTCCTCACTCGTAGCTCTCCTTCCCCGGAGCCTCTGCTGCAGTCATCTTCATCATCGCAGTCTCCACTCTCCTCTTCCTCCTCCTCCGGGGTTTTGCCTGTAGCTTTTCGGCGGGGCAGAGCCATCCCTTTGAGCAGCTGGAAAACAGGATGTGCCGCAGTCATTAACAGCTTCTCCTGCCCTCCCTACCTCCTTGCCTCCTGCTTGCAGGAGTGGGTGACAAGAGGGGGACAGAGCTCCATGGAGCCACAGTGGTGAGCCAGGACCCTGGTGCATGCCTCATGATAAGCTCTGAAGGGCTCAGGTTCATTCATGGGCAAAACTGCACAAAAAATCTCAGTGGGACAAACAGGAGGAAGAAACAAAACCACCCTGAGAAGCTCTGCCTCTTGACTTCTCCCCAGGAGAAGGACATCTACAGCCACCGAAGGTCAGCAGCAAAATGCATTTCCAGAGCTGAGCCAGATGAGCCCAGTTCGGGGGCCAAATCCCCCCTGGAAGTCGGGCATAGAAGGAATGGCACAGCTGAGGCCCAGCCGGTGGTAGAGGGCAGCAGAGGCACTCGGGGAGCAGCTGAGCTCTGCCCCCAGGCTCTGTTACTGCCGCACCAGCAGGTCTTCATGCTGTCAGTTCAACACAAGGTGATCTTCTGCAAAGCAATGCAGTGCTGCTCTCAGTGCCCTGAGAAGTAACACAAAACACTGTTCCAGTGACAACCTCAGCATTTCCATGGGCATTGGCACCACTTGGGCAACAAGGACTGCTCTGTATGCCACAAACCCTACTGCAGAGAGCCCGTGTCCAGCATCACCCTGCTGGGCCGGGCAGCACGGAGACAGCGGGAGCACCCAGGGGATGCTCACAGAGATTAATTCCCAACAGTGCTGGATTAAGGCAGGATTTGACTTCACTAGGCAAGACGAAGCCATGAAAGAACCCATAATCCACATAAAGCAACTCTGGTATTTGCAAGCTGAAAAACAGCTCCAGAGCTTTAACGTCAGGTCCTAATGACTCGTGACAGGTTGCACAGCCCTGAGCTGGGGATGTGAATGCCTCCACTGAGCCTGAATACCTTCCTCCCTGGGCCAGGGCTGCTTTCAGCCATGGGTGGGAGCGCTCAGCACTGCCCCTCACGTGCAGGATTAGACACATCTCTAAGATATCAGCCTCTTCTACCCGCTGACTATTCTGATTTTGCTGTTGCCGAAAGAACCCAGCTATTTCATCACAAACCCAGCTTCACTCTGAAAAAGTGTGAGTCAGCCCATTAACGTACGCTGAAAATTTCTATCGCTACCACTCCGCTGTTAAAGGCCTCTTGAATTTAATCTCAGCATTAAAAAAATAATGAAAAGGATAAGTAACAGAGAAGATATTGCAAAATGGGAGCCTTCTGCTTACTTCAGGGCTTTAGCTGGTTCCAGCTATTGCAGCAATATGCGTGCCTTTCAAGGCATTTTTTAATATCTGAAATCCAGGTTATATTTTTAAACTATTAAGCTAGCCTTAGAAAACAGTCCCTAAAATATTTAGCTGCTGAAGTTTATACAGCCTTGGAGGAATGCTTTCAGCATCTGGCTCTCTGTCCACGGCAATGTCCACATACCTTATTGTTTATAGTAGAGCAGCATAACGTAATGAAAAACAAATGGCTCGACGTGAGAGCTCTTGGGCTCCCGGCTGTGCTGTTGGAGCACTCTGTGCCCTGCGGGGAGAGGAACCATGGCACAGTGCTGCTTCAGGCCCTGCACATCATCCACAGATGACAAAAGGATATAGCAAGGATCAGGATTTTCCCTGATGTGCGTCTCCCCCAAGGCATCTTGTAGCCCTGCTCGGGAATGCCTGGAAGAAGTGTTTCCATAGCCTTCAACAGGCTTTGGCTGAGACCATCCAAGCTTGTTCTTCAGGAGCTTTGTTTTGTTTAGATATTTACATGCCTTTCCCAGAACATTGCATGACCACAAGAAAAAAAAAGAAATGCAAATACAGAACTGGGCATAACATGGGGAAGACCTCACACAAACCAAGCATAGTGGCTGCTCAGCCCTCATCACTCCCTGCATTGCTACCCTCCACAGTAAGCCCACAGTGTTTATGAAGTGTTTGAAAACACGAGTGTGTCCCACACCAGCGAGGATGCAGTGCCCCAGTGCACTACCACTACAGGATGCTCACTGTTCTGCAGCTAAGGCATGGAGCAAAGCAGCAGGACCTCACTGTGTGTCTCACCAGCACAACTTTGATTACTTACCCAAAACAGAGCCATAAGTAACTTTCTAGCAGAGAGAATTAAGTTTTGGGATAATTTCAGATTTAATAAGCTCAGCAGGGGCAGGAAAATACCAGATTTTTTCAGTTGTTTGCTGTCAAACATTAGAACTGCTGAGTATTTCTTGCATTAGTATTATTTTTTCTTGGCATGCTACAAATTAGCAGCTTCATTTCTCAGCCTTTGTAGCCACAATAAAATGGGAACTTCCTGAGAAACACCGCATGGGCCTTGATGTGGCCGAATGCAAACTGACCATAGTGTGTGATGGGCACAGTGATGCTTGCAGGCATCAGGACAGCCCCAGCCCTGCTGACCTGTCTGGGCATTAGCTCGTGCCTTCCTCTCAGCCAGCATCTTCCCTGTAGGAGAGGGGATATGCAGCAGCAAAAAGCACAACCAGGAAAAGTGTTTCAGGAAATAAAAAGTTAGGGAGGAAAGATGATCCAGGGAAGCAGCAGAAACTCCATCCTTGGCCACACGCTGCCAATAACCACAAGAAGGTTCAGTGAGTCACATTTTGCAGCTGGCTCTGGTAGAAATTAAGCCCGCAATAGGAGATAACTCCTACAGCAAGGGTTGTTGATGTGCTATGAAGCACGAGGAAGCCCTACCAGGGGATAGCAGCATCCCCCACCAGGTCCCAGCCTGCTGGCATGGTCAGGAGACCCAGAGACGGGTGGAAATCCCACAGCACTGCCTTAGGGCATCCAGACCCAGAGCACTGTGAGGTGCCCTGGCTTCAGTCAGCACAATGGCCACAGCCACGCTCAGCCACCATTGCACACCCTCCACCATGGTCTCCACACCACACGAAATTATATTCGGTGGGCTGAACATAGCTTCTCCATCCTTAAATAGCAACCAGAGCTGAGTGTTACCCTAACATTACAGTTTATTCATGTCCTGTGGTTCAAAGCCTATGGTAAGAGGCAGGAAAATACATAGTCCAGTGATCACTAAAGTAGTATGTAACAGCGAGATAGCTTCAACTTAATCACAACTCGCCCAGCTGCAAGAGTTTACAATCATATCTGCCCTTGTTTGCTCAACCATAATGGCAAAAACACACTGTAATGTACCCAACGTAAACTAGAGGACTAATTGTGGGAGCCCGTGCGCATGCACACATCTCAGAGGTGTCTGGGGCATCCATCCCATCTGCTCAGTAACCACGGGAAGAAGCATGCAGGCCACATCCTTTGCTCCTGACTACAAGATTCACCAGCCTGAACATGCATCAGTTTTATGCCCAACCTCATTGCTCAGAAGTCCTCTGCTTGCCCTGGAGACAGGGACATCAGCATGAGGGACGCTGGGCTGTCCCAGATGGTTTCCACACAAATATTTGTTCCTCAGCTTGTCCTGTGGTCCCCCTGGAGTTCAAAAAACAAGTGAGATCTGAACAGCGTGCATTTCTGCAAGGAAAGCTCCCCAGGGCATCCCAGCATGATTTATACCATTCTTCATAACCATACAGTGACCAGACAAAAACAGATGCAGCAACGCAGGGCAATGACTCAGCTGGATTTGGATGGGCCACCCTATGTTGAAATCTTTATAACTCCTCATTCTTAACAACCACTTCACTCAGAGCTCACCATCCCGCCAGCCCACTGAGCCACCTGGCCTTGTTTTTCCAATTTTAACATAAACAGTGAGAGCTTCAACATACTTTTTATCATTAATCTCCTGTCTCCGAAAAGAAATCAACATTGTGTTCCTTGGACTGTAGTTTAACAGTCGTTTTCTCATTTTGGAAACTATGCTTGCAGTGTTGCAAATACCAATTTGAGCAATACCAAAATTGTGCCCACAAATTCAGATAAAAAATCGGCAGTGAGATACAAGCACTGTGCTCCTTTAGGGCAGAAATCATCCCTTTCAACATACTTCAAAAGTATGTAAAGCAAAGAGAACAGCCAAACAGATTATTAAGGGGAATAGAAGACTTTTAGAAAAACATTTAATTCCTTCAAGAGTTTAGGGGAGAAGTCTGATTGATATTTGTAATCTTTTGGTGGACAGAGCTGTCATTTAATTTAGCTTGCATGACTGAAAGAATTTAATAAAACTGTTCCACTGAGTTTTGCTGAAATTCTTCGCATGTTTTTAGTAAGCCTCTGGAATACGATCAAACCTAAAAAGCTGGAGAGGACGGAGACTGATCTTGCAGCTAAAATAATATTCAGAATTGCAATATACATTTAGTAATCAAGCACTCACATCCAAAGGGCCTTATTGCAGAAACTGGGTGCCCAGCCACGTGCTGCTCCCCATCATGAATTGAACCCAGGAGGGAAAACAAGCTTCTGCCTCTGCTAGAAACCTTTCAGAAACTCATCCCACACCACCAGCTCAGGGCTGTCCACAGAACTTTGGGTTCCATCCTTTGGAAGGCTTGGTAAGGAGTTTTGAGGAGCAAAGCTCTTCTTTCTCTGCACGTTGTGGAAGCTGCATGCTCTGGCCACACGCTTCCAGACACCCATCACAAAGGCCACCACACTTTCCACACAACTCTACAATTCTCAGCAGGTCAGGTTTTTCTATTTTAAATTCCAGCTTGCTGAAAACATTGTCTAAGGGGAGAAAAATATATCTTACAGCCAATCCTGACCTTTAAATTCGCAGCACTGCGTAATTTATGGGTGGCTTTTAAATCAGGGCAGCATCATGAGAAACGTGCAGATTTTCACACGATACTGTTCCCTGTTAACAGCTCATTACAATGTACAGAAGTATATTCCCATTATGAAATACAGCTGGGGTTGTTTTGCTTACGAAGGTCATTATCTGATCGCCAGTGAGAACCAAGGCAAGGAACCCATTTGAAAAGCCTGAAGTTGTGGACTTTTTGAAAACTCATGTGTTTTGAATTTTGTGGCCTGATCATACACAAGCATGCAACAAGGAGAATCAATTCTCTCCACTTCCTTTGCTTATTAGCCCTAGAAATAGCATGGAAAAAATTATCTTTTATTAGCAAATACTTCCTTTATTATTTAACCAGCCCTCATCATTGGATCCAATGATGTCCTCCTCCCCACTTTCCCATTTCCCAGCTCCATTTCTTTTCATCTTTTCTGTGGACAGAAGGCCTTGGCAACACAGGAGCATGTACAAGCCAAAACTCAATGCAACATCAATAGCATCAATTTTACTTGCTTCTTCCTGAGCTCTAGAGAGCTTTCTCCATCTTGGGCGGCAACAAAATGCAACACACATTACAGAAAAACTCAATGTTCCCTGGCACCAAGCATCAAATGCCATGAAAAATAAGGGAACTTAAAATTTTAAAAATACTTGTAAATAGTAGGATCTGTCTTGTAAGAGTGAGTGTGTGTGTGTGCGTGTGCATACAGACATCACTGCCCCTCCAACAGCATTAGCCCATGGACAGAAGGGCCCATTTTGGCCCAAATTGTGGTTTCCTTTGGGCCCTTCCAGTTGGATACATCTTGGCAGTGCAGATGTGGCAGAGGAGAAACCTGTTCCTAATTGTACTCCTATTTCGAGCTCAGCACAAGGAGCGATTGCTAATCAAATGTTAATAAAGCGGAAGCAGGCTTTGGACCTGGAAAAGTCATTTTCAGTGCTTAGAAAAATAGCAAGTTGGGCATGTCAGCTGTTTTATCAGCTGCTCAAAAAGCAAATTCTGCACTTCTCCACGCTGCCCTGCTTCGAACCATGTCGGATTTGTACTGCTGAAGCCATACTCAGCAGACCAAGTCCCAGCCGGCACCACAGGACAAGGAGGGCTCAGTCTATATTGTGTTCTTCAGCCAAAACCCCAAAGTGTTTTACTCTATTTCCCTCAAAATGCTGTTTCCTGGAACAGGCAAAGCCCCTGCTGTGCTCACCTTGTGCTGCTGGCATAGCAAGACCCTCTACTGCCTGCACAGACTCCAGAGGAGATGCTCTCAGCTGCCAGTAAATCAGATTTCTGGTCACCCTCCTGATAGCAGGAAGAAGCTGGTGACAGCAGTGAATTATTGGCCAAAGGGTGGCCCTACTTTATGGATCATCAGCTTAACTCCAGATTAGCTATCGAAACTGACAACATCCCTATGGGTAAAGGAAGACAGATAAAGACCCCTAAATGTTGGCAGTAATTAAAATGAGTCCAGACTGGACAGTAAATCTCTGTCGGCAGCAGAAGGGGCTGCCAAGCTGTTATGAATCGCTGAGGTCTTGGGGCTACTGGCTGGTGCCCGGGGCAGGATGCTCCCACGGACACGGAGGTTAAGGCCTCCCTGGCACCAGGACAGGCAGAGGGATGGCTCCTGCCTGCTGTCCCCACTACGGAAAGTGCCACTTCCCCAACATGAACAAATGCTCATTCATCACGGGGCACATGTGAAAAAGATTACTCGGGCTGCACGGTCAGCTCATTCACCTTGTAGGCAGTTCCTTCCCTTCCACCCTGCAGCTATTTATGGCTTGTTTTTCTGCAGCAATAGGAAGGACCAGAACAGCATGGTGCTGAGCGGGGTCCAGCCCAGCTCGGACCTGGGGCCACGTCAGTGCTGTGGAAATAGTGCTCATCTCTCTGTAAGCTGCCACAGTTCCTTCTCCATTTCTCTGCAAACTGCCACTGGTACTTCACCATCCCTTCCTACATGCCTCTGTCCATCTCTGTTAAACGCAGACTCCAAAGTCAATCATTAACTTCAACATGCCATTGCATCATGTAGCAAGCAACGTCTCAGCACCTTGCTGGAGCCTGTCTGGATCTTTTCCTGCCAGGATCAGACTCCTAAAAGCTACCAAGTCTCTAAAACTAAGGTAGGAACACAACTTTTCTGCAAAACCCCATTGTAGCCCTTCTTCACTTTCTTTGGCTCACTTGCATCTATTCCTCAGTCTCTGTCACAGGATTTGTAACTGCTCCAGATTTGGTGCTGCTTGAGCCAAAGCACCTCCTGCCACATGATGAGCTTGCTGAGGGCATTTGGTGCCCAGGCCAGGAAGCCATTTGTGTTGATATCTGTACCTGGATTAAATGGGAGCAGAACTGCACATTAATCCCACAGTTGGGCCTTTAAACCTGCATGAGGGAAGAACTAGCATCTCAAAAGATCACTGCAGTGGGCTTTCAGACTGCCTGGAAGGATGAAATGAGGAAAGAGCCACCAAGAGCCATGTCCCCAGCAGGCAGATACCCTCTCCTTCCCCACCACTCTGCATCACTAGACAGGAGAACATGGACCCATTTCTCCCCATGCCAAGCAGCCACCCCTGAGGGTGTTGGCAGCTGAGCCAAGGAGAGGTGTGGGAGCCTGCGTGGGCCAGGACCCGTTGCTGCTGTTAGCCACATTTTCCGTATTTTGTTTAGTTGTGTTGGAGCACAACCCTGCTATGCCATGCAAAAGGCATCCAGGAAAGCCTAAAGCACGTGTCACCAGAAGATAAAACATCAGACAGCAAGCAGCAACAAGGCAGGAGCACAAGGAACAAGATGACAGAGGTAGAGCTACCAACCACCTCATCACCATCCTGTTGTTCAGCAGCAAGGCAGAAACAGCCTGAAGGAAGGTGCCCTCAGCCCATGGGTACCAGGTCAGGATTCAGTGCTCAGTTTGAGGGATGGGTGCTAACAGCACAAGGCAGATGTGTGTGCACAGCTCAGGAGCATGGTGCCCTTTACCTCTCAACCAAGCACAAACCAGGGCTTCAGCACAACACAATCCCACATTGGAGCACCCAGGAGGACAGGTAGGTGCTGTCCCACCAGCACACCCTGAGACCTCTTAGGAATGTTTCTCTTGGGGTCTGCACCACCCTGCCCAACCTGTGGCTGGGAGATTTCCTCTTGACTCAGGCTCTGGCACACGTGGCTGCTTCTCAGCTGTCAGCGATGTCTGCCGGGGCTGCCTGCGAGCAAACATCTCGTCCCTGGCACCAGGTAGGGAACAGCAAGCTGGGAGCTGTGCTGGAAGGATTTCCCACCCCCCCTTCTCCGTCTGCCAGTCCACAAACAAATCTCTGTCCCAGCAGTTTCCCTCTTTCCAAAGGGCTCCCAGCAGAGGGGCACTTCTCAAACCATGTGTTTTTGTGCACAATGTTGACTTGCACAGAGGCTGCTGCCAGAATACGCACCCCTCTCCCCACAGAGCTGCCCCAGGGATGCCCCCACCCCTCAAGGGCCTGCTCTTTTTAGCTTCACTTCTGCATTTGTTTTGTCCCAAGGCACTGAAAGCCCAGAAAGCAACCACAGACATCTCCATGGGGCTGTCACAGGGGCTGAACAACCACCTCAGAGAAGCAGGTACCTGCTAGCAGACGAGACAACCCCAGAGCAAGGTTAATTACTGAGCTATTGACTTCAGCAGAGATTCAATTCATGCAGGAGGAAGAGGATTTCACAGCAAACATCCCCAAACTCAGTTACGGAAGAGAGAGCAGCCACCTCGCCCTCCCGAGGATGCACCAGGGCAGGCAGTGCCTGGTTGTGCCCCTGGGAGCTGGGGGCCGCCTCCAGCAGCCCCTGCTTTGTGCCCCAGCCTCAGGTGGATGCAGAGCGAGGACACGGAGCGGGGCTGTGCGGGCAGCACGGGGCCAGTGCTGCTGGGGAAGGCACCCAGCTGGAGTGGGGAGCCCTAGGCCCCCAGCCCGGCTGCCACAAGTATTTATGCACTTCACATTAAACAGGCACTCGAGTGAGACAAACCAGACCAGAAGTAATCCCAGGAATGGGGTCTCTCCAGCCTCCATGATCCCTAATTAATGGCTGAGGGCTGGGCTGGCTCCTGGGCAAGGTCACCGCTCTCCACTGCACCCAGAGCATGGCTACTGCTGCTTGCTAAAAGCCGAAGCGGAGAAAATTTAATTTTGGGGATACAGTTTTTCAAATGTCAAGACTGGCATCTGCCTGCTAGGATGGGTTCACAACAGGATGAGATCCAACATGAACACTGCTGAAACATCAGAGCACAAATCATCACCGTTATCGACTGTATCTCCCAAAACCAGAGCCCGCGAGGCTCGGCAACCAGGGAGAGCTGCAGGCAAGAGGCACGAGCAGCCCTGCTGGGGTGGTTCTCCCCCGCAGATGCACAGCCACCAGCTGACACAGCTCACCAGCTAAATTGGGTTCAGCCTCAGTGACTTTATACCCTCCCAAGAGAGACCCAGCACTTGCAGAGGAGGCCCCGACACACACCTCCCAGGTCTCACCCTCCGCATTTAGGAGCGATGTGCTGCCTGAAAAGGTCAACACGCTCCTTCCCCCCTCACAGGCAGGAGGCACTCGAGAGGTCCTGCCAAAAACACAAGGCAATTTCCTGCCCACCACCATGGGTCCTGGTTACAGGACACCCACCCGCAGCCAGCTGTCCCCAGTCCCTCCCAAGACAGCTCTCCACCAGGCAGCATCTCCTTACATGTGTCCTGAGGAAGCAGCCGGGCACATTTTCTTCCTGTAAACATTGTTCCCTCACAATACAGCCAGCCAAGGCCGTAAGCAATAAATACTGCTGCAGCCTAACCTTCCATGTTTGCTTTCAAGTTTTATGTGCTGCAAGGGCCATCTTTTGCGGCCCATGGTACAACAGTGAGAGCACTAAAACATAACCCAGCCTTTGCAGCTAGCTACGTGTCAGAAGCAAGCTCAGAAGTTTAATGAGCAACAGCATCAACTGGCAGAGCTGTCCTGAGCTGAGGGTTATTTACAGGCACCGACACACTCAGGTTAAAGCAGCCCCATTGAGGAGGGGAGCGTCGTGCCAGCACTGCCTAATTACCGACAGCTGCTTCATCAGCAGGTGCAACTAAAGGAGCAACATCACAAATTATTCATTGCTTAAAATATACAAAACATCTTGCACTTTCCGACAGCAGCATGGTAGGCTGAAAGCTTGCAGGGCTGCAGCAGCCCATGCTGGCTGCTGGCTCCATGGAGCTGGGACAGAGCATGGGGAGAGGCCCCATCTCCTGCTGCCTCATGCCCGGGGCACAGCACAGAGCAGGGCCCTTGCAGGTGCCACAGCTCACAGACACCTCACGCACAGCATCATGCAGCTCCCAGCAATGTCTCCTGAAAGCTGGGCAAGGAGGACAGAAGGACAGTGCTGGCCCGTGGCAGATCCGGCATTGCTGCTTTTTCCTCCCACCCTGCTGCTATGCAGTTGAGCGTCATCAAGCTGGAACCAAAAGTACCATAATCATTCACAAGTCTTTTTCTAAAGAACAAAAGCAATCTCCTTGGTCTGTGGCCAAGGAGACCATAGGTGAGCTTCTGAGCCGGCTCTGGAAGATAAAGGTCAGCTCCCACGGCCCCAGTCCGGACCACATTCTAGAAACCTTGCTGTTCAGTGAAATTTTGAGCAGAAATGCACCAAACAAGAGCCCGACCAGAGCACCCTTTGGCAGCACCGAGCACACTGCTGCACCATGGGGACCCCAGGGACTGCAGGGAGGACACCCACCTCAGACACCCCTACTGATCCCCCTCCCAGGATGAGTCACAGCATATGGTCATACTCGATACAACTAACGAGGCCCACAATAACTGTAATTAAGCGTTAATTTCGTATCAACAGATCCACTGCGTCTTGCTACACAAGGATTCCTCCAGGTTTGTTTCCTCCACAACAGGATGAACTCCGGCGCTGGTACAGGATATCTGGTGTTTGTCTGAAAGCACTGCTGTGCATCAGCTGCTTGCTTGGGACACAAAAGAAAATGAGTCCCTTCCAAAGGTACATTTTCCCAGCTGATTTCCAATGCATTGTTTGAAGGACACACCTGAGGCACCTGTCTCCTCACACCGTCCCCTGGGGCTGAAGTCACAGGGGCAAAGTTGAATCCGTCTTCATGCATAAGACCACAGCAACCAGGGAATTTCGGGGAAGGAGAGCAATGAAATACTATTTATGTCACTTATATACTCTGAACACCAAACAATAAAGCAGTGTGGAAGCCACCCAAACCCCGACCCATCCAAGCTTGGCCGCCCAAGCTTCCTGGTCTCACTGAGAAAAGCCAGGAGCAGACTCAGAGCCTGGGAAGGCTCAGCTGCTCCTGGTCACTGCTGAGCTGCACATCCCTTCCAGCCCCAGCTCAGAGACTGATGAGCAACACCACTGATAAGCAAAGGGACCAGCAGATAGGGAAGTGGCACTAGCAAAAAGGAGGTGCGGCTGAGGCTTTCCGTTTTCACACATTTTCTCCAAAAACTGGCTGATATGGGGCTCTTGCATACTGGCAGGAGTTCTGCCACCACCTTTGATAAAAGCAATGGGTCAGGGACAGACAGCAGCTGAGGCACCCAGGAGATGCTCAGCACCACCAGGTCCCAGCATCACCGAGCACTGCCAGAAACACGGCTATTTACCACCCCTTCCTTACCTAAAATGGGAAATACCTCACATTCCTCAGCAAATTTAACTGCTGCAAGCAGTAAAAGCGTGGGGCTCAACAGCGTACCCATTACACTCCTCCATGTCATGCAAGACCATATGTGAACCTGACAAGAACCTTCAGCAGACGCAGCCCAGGTTACACGTTAGCCGGTCACCGTCTAAAACCACCCGCACAAACACACCGAGCTCCATTAATCTCAGGCTGTTAAGGAAAACCCACTGAGGGTGACCTGCGGGTGCAGCGTTCCCACAACAACCCCGATAACACGGGGATGTTTGCAGATAGGGCCCTGACGCACGATAGCTGGCGCGGGCGTGCTGAAAGCGAGACAGAGGGGAAGAATGTTTGGTGACTTTTTAAATCCAAAAACAATAAGATACGTTCAAATTTCCTTGTGTTCTAGTTCGAGAGGGTCACACTTGCCCTGATTTAACCAGCCTGGCAAAATCCCATAATTGCTGCTTCCATAGAGAGCATTTGCAGTGGTGCATTAACAAGAGCTGAAGCACGGCTCGAAAGGACAACGTCGTCACTCCTCAAACACCAGGCCCAGACTTGGTGGAGCTATGCATTATTTTGTGCAGTAAAAGGGGAATTAGCTGATCCATTCCAAAATGAGTTTATCATCAAAATAAAAATCTTCTGTCATTTTATTTAATAGCCTTAGTAAGAAATAATTGCAATGTCTGGTTGCTTTCAACAACATGTGGTTTTAATATTTTAATTGTTACAAACTGTTTAATAATGTTGAACAAAAGGCGTGTCCAAGTAATTATTGTGTTTATTAACTTTTGTTTTGAGGACTTGATAAATTATATTACACGTATACAGCACTTCAGATAGTGTAGTGTTAACTTATTAAATTTAAAAGTGGAAAATGAGCCGAAAGTGACTCGTTTTGGTGCAAATTAAGTATTGTATTTTCAAGTGACGAACATTGTGCATCACTTCATTTAACAATCTGGTAGTTTGCACATTTTTCTAATTATTCTGCTGCTCCATTCAGCTAGGGAATTAAAAGATGGTGGGAATGATAAACCTCACCAAGCCCAGCAGGCCACAGGGAGACGTGATTCCATCAAATCTGCAAAAGTCATGGATTTTTTCTGAAGGGGAAACATAACCCTGAAAACTCATCAGCTCCCCAGGGTCTCCCACCACAGACCCAATGGTTTTCACCACTTCAAGCCACCCAGGACAGCATCCAGCGAGGCTCTTCCAGCCCTGCCCACCTCCCCTGGCAGCACTGGGTGGGATGGGACACCTCCCTGCAGGACAGCCACCCCCATACCCCTCACACAGCCCATTTGTGGGTTTCCCTGCACAGGGACCGGATCCGACCCTCTGCTGCCCCTGTCACCGGTCCCCGGCGCTCGGACACACCGTGCTGTTCCCAGGCCTATGTTGTTTACATTTGATTCAATCAAGTTGTGGCCTTTTGGCCTCTTTCCAAATTAACTTCTGGGTGACCTCTGCCGTGCCCTCTCCCAGCAGCCAGGCCTCCGAGAAACAGGCCATTAAACCTACAAACAAATATCAGATATATTGGTTGATCAAACCAGCTTCAAAACACAGCTATTTAACCTCTGGCACATGCTTTTGCAAACTAAGTATATTTTGTCTTCAGTCATTCACCTCTCTTTTCCTACTTTTTTTTTCTTCCATCTAGAGCTCCATGTTTTACTGCCTCATAAAACTAGAAATTTTGTTCTCATCCTCCCGTAAGCCCCACGAAGAGCAGCGCGGGGCCCGTTCACACGGCTCCCGCTGCAGGGCTGGGTCTTTACACGAAGGAAGGCAGCGAGATCCTGCCCAGCCGTAATACGCCAAGAAACTGTGTGCTCCCCTTATTTCCAAGGAAATAAATCAAAGTTGGTTTCTCAGGGTCTGTGAAAGCATGCTGCCTGGATTCCAATCCCCAAAGGTTTTTTTGCTAGGGCTTATATGGTAGTTAGAGTTCTGGCTAGAGAATATGCAATATGATAAAAACACAGTCCCTATACAGGGCAATAAATTACAGATTGTTTGATGTGGAAACCAAAGAACTGTCAGACTCTAGTATATCTGAAATATTCTAAATGAGCCCTTAACTCCAGTGTCTGGAAATGTACAATATGTTTCCAGGCCTTTCAGTCTTGTAAAGGCACATCTCCCTCACTTAATTTTCCTTTTATGGATTTTGTTCTTCATTTTTTAGTGCATTTTTTCCCCTCCTCTTCCAAAACCATGCTCTTCCTCCTAGATATGGTTCTATGATAAACAGTAGGATTTATGTAAGCATAGGAAGGGATGGGAAATGAGCACAAGCTTCAATTTCAGGGGAAGCCGCTCTGCCCCAGACTTCGTATGGGATGTCACTTCTCCACTTCGTCTGCCCACCTGCAGAACACAGCCAGCCACTGCCCCAGCTCACCATGCCATTTTGCAGGCAAGTGAAAGCTTGAACCTCACTCCTCTCTGTCAGCCCATCCCCATGGCAGGGAGAAAATTGAGTGACCAAAGGAAATAACTCATTTGCACACTGCTTTTTGCCTAGGGATGCTACCAAGTCACAAAAAAACTGAGCAAGATCTCATGCTGACAATGAATAACCTTTCAGTTTCAATATAGTTTTGCATGTGGGATGAGTGAAAACCCTTCTAGGCAGAAACAGACCCCATCCACTCTGGGAAATAAAACTTAGGAACCAATTCCAACTCATTTTCCTGAAGGTGACCCTTGGCCTCCCAGCTGAGATAACAATGTTAATATTTATGGATGGGCCATTCGTGCCTCTGGGCACAGAGCAAAAATAACTCAAATCACAACTTGGTAGACATCTAACAGAACTGAAAAGGAATCCTTACTTCCAATACAGCAATAATAAACCATCTCGCCCACCAATGCATAAGAAAATAGCACCACCCACAATCTCACATTCCAACCAAACAAAAATGGTCTGGAGTCGCGATGTGATGAGTAGGCACCGCCGAGTGTGACTCATCCAGAAGGAACTGACCTGAGACAACACACCACTCAGCCAGCCATGCTTCATTCATTTATTTATTTTAGCTTGATAAAAGGTGCTTAGACCAAGCTAACGCAATCCGGCAAACTTTTTGACTTCCCTTTCTCTCTGGGTTAAGTTTACTGCCCTCCTTTTAGTCTCTGTGCATTTGGTTCCGATGCACAAATGACATTCTCATTTCAAACTGGAGAAGTTTGAGGAGAATTTCTCGTACGCACGCTCACACAGATTCAGTTGGAGAAGATACAAACTGGTGAGTGAGCATTATTTCCTCACACAACGCATTCACCAAACTCAAGCAAGCTTGAAATTTGGTGAACTGCTGAAAGAACACATGTTTTTCAGTGGTGTTAGTAGCATGAAGTAAAATGAAGCCAAAACATCAGCACATTGCAGACATTAGCAAAAATCTCCAACAGAACTGCACCACCGAGCACAGCTCCTGAGTGTACCCATATGCATGGAGTCTGACCTGCAAATCCAGCACAACAAACTAGGAGGACTTCATTAAGTTGTACAAGACTCACATTGTACTGGGAGTCACATGGGAACCCAGGTTAGAGCTCTGAGCACTACGAACACTCTTTTGTCCTAAAGACTCGGGATGTCTGAAAAGCCTCAGAAACCAACATCCATAGTGCTCATCCATATAATATTTCTCAGCCCTTCCCAGCCTGGGAGCCCACACTGCTTCCCAGATCTGGAGCCAACACCTGAAAAACAACTGTAATTCATCCAGAACTGCTCCTTGCACATTTCCTACTCTTCAGTGTCCAAGATGTGTTCCAGATGTGAAGGAGATCACAAAACTTCAGTAGGCCAAGAAACTAAGTGTGATGGTGAGCTCTGACACCCAAAATCCCAAGCTGAAGTAACCTCCACAGCTACTTTACCAGGATATAAGTCACTTACCATTGATCTCAGCACTAACAGCTAGGTTCATAAATAACTTTCACAAATCGCTTTCCATTTTCTCCTGATTTTATTCTCCACTCTCCTCTTTCTCAAACACAGCTTTCCTAAGGGATGGATTTTTTCAATCTCTTACAATTTATGCTGCTAAAAGCAAACCAATTCACCCGCTCCCCACAATACTACCACTTTCCAACCTGATACTACAAGCAAACAAGCGAGAGTGCTACAAAGTCCAGGAGCTGCCCATGTTCACCCACTTACCCTGTTTTTCTCAGGGCAGGGCTGGCACAGCCTGCTGCTGCACACAGCCAAGTTGTGTTTACCCAGCGTCTCTCGTTCTGCGAATCTTAGCTCCTCAGCAGCCTGAACTGTTCAGCAAAGACCTAACTTGACCTAATCTGGCAGCCAGCATTTCACAACCGCTTGATGTCAGCAGTTTCAAGTGCACTAATAACCATGTTTTGTTCGGTGCGACTTTCTCACTGTGAACGGCAAAATATCATTATCACCTGCAGGTTGAAGCCTGCCCTCTACCCCATTTAACAGGGAGCTGATTATGCTATTTCCACCTCCCCCCCCTTTAATAATGACGTGCTGTTGGCAGATGACACAGCTCTGTGCATGAAGGCAGAATGGGCTGTGCTGCCATCGCGGCTCTGCGTGCTGGGGACCCCGTGCACCCCACTGCCAGGCAGTGGCTAGCGAGGCGTGCTCGCACCGCAGGGCTCTGACCACAGGCTGCTGTCACAACAGTCCCCAATGGCCACAGGAGCAGGAAAGCAGAGGTTAGCAGAATAGTTGCTAAGCCAGCAGTTTTGGGCAGCTCAGCCCTCACAGCGCACCGGCCCCAGTTCGGCTGGGCTCAGCCCCAGGAAGCTGCCACTGCCACTCTGCACAGCTCACAGCCATCGCCACCTGAGTGCAGCCCAGACCTGCATCCTAACCCCATGGCAGCAGTGTTTGCAGACTTACCCTGGCCTGGCATGATGAGTAGAGACAAGATACTGCCTGTCCCTGCAACAATGCCAGGCCTGAGACCATGGGAAGGAAGCTGCCAGCACAGTGGAAAGGGTCTCCTCCAGCTCTGCCACTTCCCCATTCAATGGGGACATGTCCCAGCAGCGACTAAAAGTTGACTTCTGAGGACATGCAGCAAAGAAATAAGTAACCCTCCCCACCATCAAAGCCAAAGGGACTTCAACTGGAGTTGATGTCAGGCATGTGCCACATGGACCTGCACCAGCACCTCGTGCTCAGGGACATCACGGCAGCACCATCTCCCATTGTCAAGGATGAACGCCCAGCAGAAGCGCACTATGGGGATGCATCCAGCACCAAGGCACAGGCTGAGCCCATATGCTCCCGTTTTGCTCACAGGCTTGAACCACGACCTGCTAGCATGGCTGGTACCAAGCAGGGCCAAGGTGGCACCAGCTCTGCAGCCAGCTGCTGAAGATGGAGTTGCCCAGGGATGTTTGGCTGATCCCAAAGGCAGTGTGAGGGAAGTTAGACTGATTTGGAAACCACCCACTCTGGAGCCATCCCTGCTGGCATGACTGCAACAAACCTGGTTGATGTGCTTCAGCTTGTCAATAATCTGGCTGATCACAGGCTCAGGACCTTTCATCTTCACCTCGTGGTTGCCAGGCTGAGCTTTTGCTCCGTTCCTTGGGATCTGGGGTCTGTACCTGTGAGAGTGAGAACAGAAGAGACCATGATCTGATGGGCTAATGCAAAAGAGATCTTTGAAAATCAGTACAAACAAAAGTATTCCCAAGATAAGTACCAGCCCCTATCAAAACAGAGAGAATAAAACAGTTAATAATGACACAGAAAAGACAGAAGATTCCCATAAATATTTCTGCTCTGCCTTTGCAAAGAAGCAAGATGATGTACTTGTATCACTTGAGGACAATGAAGTCCTTTCCAGTCCATTAGTAACCAAGGAAGACGCTAAACAATGTACAACAGGGATAAATATTTTCACATAACTTGCACCCAAGAGTCCTAAAAGAGCTGGCTGAGAAATTCTGGCTTGCTCATGTTTGTTTAAAATAAATCTTGGCAGACCAAGAGACTCCAGTACAAGAGTGGTAGTGTGCCCACAGCCAAAAAAAATGAGTGGGATGACCCAGTTAACTGCAAGCTGATTAGCATAACATCAACCCCTTGCAAAATAATGACTATCGCTGAAGTGTGATTTCAGTAATAAAGAATTAAAGCATCAGAATATAATTAATGCTGTCAACATCGCTAATGGAAAATAGGTGTTGTCAAACAAAACAGATTTCAGTCTTTGATGAGATCCAGCCTTAGGGATCAAAGTAACTGCTTAGGCAGAATATACCTCGAGTTGGTGTGGTGCTGGGCTCTGCATTTACATGGGTACCATGTATGCCAGCAAAGCGCAGGCAAAGCAGCTTGAGAGCCAGCTGGGAGACCCCCAGGTGCAGCCTCCACAGGCACCGTCCACAGGCAGCTTGCAGGGATGCTCTGCAGGGGAGGATAGCCAGGCTTAGCTTTTTCATCAGCAATTAGAAAGAAATGCAAGCTCACTGCTGCTAAATTTATAGAACGGTAAAGTTCATCAGAATTGTAAGAGTGAGGAGGGAGGCATGGTACTGGGGTAACACCTTGTGATACTCAGGACATGACACAAGTCAAACTGGGCTCCAGGACTCCAGCACGAGGCTGGTACCTCTCACTGCTCATGGCCAGGGCAGCAGCACGCTGGTGCCTTCCTGAGCTGTGAGCTGTTTGTACTCACTGCAGCCCCAGTGACGGCCCCGGCACTGTACAAACACAAAACAAGTCTTCATCTCTGAGAGCTGACAGCCCAAGCACACGCTGCCAAAACCCAGCACAGCCTACGAAAGCAAGATTGCCAAGATAACGCCAAGCACAGTCTGCCTTACTGTATGTCTGTTTTTCCAGTGTCATGGGTAAACCTGAGGAGTATTTCTTTCAGTGCCTCATCTCCTGCATGTCGAATCCATACCCAACTCTCAGCCCAGTGACTGTCTTCATCCACCAGCTCCCCTGCCCTGCTCACACATCATAGAATGGCTTAGGTTGGAAGGGACATTAAATATAATCTAGCTCTAACTCCCCTGCCACAGGCAGGGTTTCCCCAGCTGCTCAGGCTGCCCAAGGCGCCATCTAAACTGGCCTTGAGCACCTCCAGGGATGGGGCATCCACAACATTGGTCCTCCAGGTAGTGATGGCTCTGGGAGAGCGCTCTGCTGCTGGGGAAAGCAATAGGCATGCGGACATTCATCCACAACAGTTGTTGGGGTGCACAGAGGTTTTTGGGAACACACAAGAGGTTGGCTACACTTTAAATCAGCAATGAGAGAGTCAGACATGTAGGGATACGAAGGCAACTCTGGATTTACACTGGTGGAGCAGGAATTTGCCCCCAGCCTGAAATATTCACATCACTTGAAAACACAGTGCTGAGGTTGATTTCCACAGTGAGGGTTTTCCCAGCAGGAGTGACCTGCACACGAGCGCTCAGCATCCCCATCCACATCCCACTACACCAAGCACTCCCCTTACAGCAGGGCGTTACCCTGGCAAGCACAACGCACAGATACACCCGAGATACAACAGCTGCCAGCTCAGGAAGGCACTTAGATGCTTCCAGGCTGAAGGCTCAGCAGCCCCCGGCCAGGAGCTGGCAGGGACCGCGTGCTCAGAGCTCCATCTCGCGGGAAGCCAGCGCTGCCGCAAGTCCTGCTCTGCCAATGTTTCTGCCTTTAACCTTTTGCACGGGAATAAAGCACTGGAAGCAGCGAAGCATCCAACCTGGTACTTATTCATCACAGAGTCACTACATGCCACCATGCCAATCTGAGAAACACATCTGGCAACAGAACACAATCGTCCATAAAACGCGCGACTGTTTGGATGCCAAAGAAATTACCATTTTCGGTGTCGCTGTGAATTTAATTTAAAAACACTTTAAAGTGGAAAAGTCTCCTGTGGTTTAAGCGATTTAACTAGCAGGGTAAATCCCCCACAGGTTTTAGTAAGAGCAGAACTGAGCCCCTGTTTGGTGCATACCTAAATTATTACAATCTCTCCTAAGCAGCTTTATACAAAGAAACTCAATAGCTTTGCTTTGAGTGGGCGAAACCCCTTCTGAAACCCAGGCAGCAATTGCCAGAAAGGATTTCTGTAGCCTACACAAGGTCATGTGGGAGGGAGGAAGGCAGCCACAGCAGATCAAGGTACCAGGTCCCAAGACACAAACTGTTCTGGAGAAGGCAGAGACCTCGCACATCCTCAGAACTGTGAGGACATCAGATCTCACTGCCCAGGGGACAAGTCTGAGGTTTGCTTCCTTCTCCCCCAGAGTGTTTGGTGACTGAACTCTACCAAAGGCGGTCATGTTGGGAAATGCTTTCTCACCTGGCCAGGTACAAGAGTGTGTAATAGCCCAAAATGAACATCTCACATAACTGCACAAGGCATTTGCAGCAACAAGGCAGTGGGCTCTGCAAGCTGCACATCTCGGAGCAGAATCACAAAGCAGCAGATCTACAGGGACACACTACACCCAAAGAGATGGAGATGAGCTCCTGCATGGCTCAGGTGCTTCGGGACATGCTGCCTCTGCACTGCTGGGACCCTGGGGGAGAGGTGGACACTGGCTGTCCCGTGTAGGAGAGGGACATGGAGGATTCAGGCAAGCAGGACGCAGCCAGACTGAGGGTTCAGGACTTTGAAATGTAGCTTCAGTGAGGGATGAACATTCCTGAGGTGCCAGAAGCAGCAGCTGGCATCCCTCTCTGCAGCCTGGGCCAAGCAGCCAGGGCTCAGAGGGCCTTAACAGGGCAGGGAGATGTCTCTGGAGACCCCATAGGGCTGGAGAACGAGGGGCTCCCAGCACAGTCTGCATGCAAGAAAAGCCATAGCTCCCCTGTCTTCCAAGTCGCTGCAGGGCAGGTGGGCTCACGGGTCCTTGCAATGCAGCAACATTACCTTCCTCCAGTGTTTCCCTGCCCCAGCTCAGGACACACGAGATCTGAGCCATCTTGAGCCACTTTTAATATGCATCAAACATACAGCTCCTCCTGCAGGGTGCTTGTGCTGCTCCACCAACAGCACCATACACCTCTACTGTGGGACACCAGCACAGAATGGCAAACACACAGTGGTTAAAGGCCACCCTATGATTGACAAGGGATATCAGTGCTGCAATATGAGCATGGTTTGGCTTCCACTTCATAAGCAAAGCCCAAAATACTTTGCTCTTTGATGTGCCCCAGTGTCAGTCAGCAGCATCTCCTCGCTGAGGCTCCCTGGGTACAGGCTCCTGCTGGGGTCATGGTATTCTCTAAAGACAAATGTCATGTAGCCCTCGCTAAAAACAACTCAAAAGACAAAGACCTGATGAAAGCACTGATGAACTGAAGGCTTCTGTAGAGATAGCACAGCCATAGACCCTTTGTTCTCTGTCTCATCCACCAGACATAAATGCCAAAGTATGAAGTCACATTAAGGGATTTTCTCCCTTCCTCCCTCCCATCCACAAATGTCTCCTGTGAATGTTTGGTCATTCCAGTCCAAAAGCAGCTCTTTCCTGGCTTTCATTTCAGAGCAAGGAAGACAAGATGACAAATGCAATTTAAATATACAGCAATAAAAGTAAAATGTGTGTTCGTCCTTCTTGGCCGTGCTAGGATTAGAGATGAGTTACTGCAGTGCCTGACGTATGATTTAGAGAAAGTAATCTTCTAAGTCAAACAAGGAATTACACCTTTTAGAAAAAGGAAAGTAAGTTTTTTATTTGAGCAACAATTTATACTTGCCTTCCAGTTGAAAGTATTTATTCCAGGGCAACCACACCATTTAAAAAGTGTGGCATCCTTTGCAGGCTCCTCCTCCACTACCTCTGTTCACTGAATTGTACTCATCTGGGAGAGTGGATGGAGAACAAACACAACGAGGATTGCTACAAAACAGGGCTACAACACAAAGGCCAAATCCTGACTCTTTTCAGGGCAGGAGACTGTAAAAGAGCAAATGAGGAGTGAGCAAAAGGCAGGTGTTCTCTTGTCACCAGAGCAACCCGGGCATCCTGCAGCCTCACTGCCCCTCCAAACCTGCACCAGCTCACGGCTGCTTTTACTTCTGCTGCCCTCCTGGCCACAGTTCACCTTCAGCACTGCAAAACAGGGCCCTGCAGGCGGGCAGCACTGGGTCCTTGTCATGTAGGAGGCAAAAAGAAAGAAAAGAGGAGAAATAGGAAAGGAAAACATCCCCTCTACAGACCATGAAGGGATTGGAATGCCACAGCAATTTCCACCACCAGCAGCTCTGAGCAAGCTTCCTCAAAAGCAACCAAGAAGATACAATGCTCTCAGCAGGGAGCATTCAGACCTAAATAAGAGAGACACCTTCTGCTGCATTTCCAAATATCAGCTTCCTTGCAGCACTGTCTCACTACAGTGAGCACCCTCTGAGGTCCCGCTGCAGGAGCTCCCTGCCGAAGGGCAGTGCTGCCTCTTCCAAACCATCCCACGCACTGCACTGCGGGCAGTAAGCGTGCTGCAGACGTTGGGTTTTATTAAACGTCAAGTCTCAGGTAAGAAGAGCAAACATTGTAATGTTCATAGCCAAACAATGGGAGTTTAAAGCGTAAAAGGACAGCCTGAAGCTTCCCTCCACTCTTCCATCAGTTCAGTAAAGGTCAAGACAAACAGATTTTGGAAGAATTGGTTAAACCTGAGACCAAGCAGCAGGCTTAATATAGGAAGATTCATGGTCTTCATTTCTGAAATACTCTGGAAACAATTATGGCCACTCAATAACCCACTGAATTTGCCTACTATCCTTTCATTATAGCTTACATTTGCTACAAAGCTGTGTTTTATGTGCTTGAAAAGTTATACAGTCTCCCTCTTTGGGGACTCCATTGTATCAGATATTTTGCAGCACTGCCAGAAATAACCAAACCCTTCATGAGCTAAAGGGTTATTGCTGGCATGGAATTTCCTTTGTTCCAATTACAGAATCTCATTTTTCTCCCTTGCTTCCAATTGTGCTTTCATTGTTTATGATTTGTATGATTAAAACAAACCGCAGTATGTTGGCAAAAACAGGGAAATTTTTCTTCTTCTAGCTTGAAGAAGAGAATCTGGCAAGGTGCTAAAAATATATTAATTTGGAATTGGTATAAGGAAAACAAGAGTTATGTGGATAATTTAGATTAATGTACAAGTTTGTCTTAAGCAATTTGGAAATGCTAATATCTAACAGTAACACTTAATGTACTTACAAGTTTTGCAGAGGGCAAATGTTGCTGTCACTCTATCCAGAACAGCTTGGAAGGAATACGCTAGTGTAAGCAGATTATTAAACTCTGAGAATCTAGATTTTAATAGGTTTTTAGTATTAAATGCTGAAAAAGCCTGGTGCTGTATGTAAGGCTCAAATCACCTCTGAGATTCAGACGCCTAACTCCAAGAGAAACCGAGATGAGTTCAATACCTCAACACCCACTTGACTTAAGGTGAAGTCTTTACATGAGCTAATTATTCAGCCAGGACTTCAGTGATGGGAATCACCCTTTGGTTTTCCTCTGCTCACCAGCGGGAGGGCAGGCAGGAGGACAGGGCAGGACGACAAATTGAGGCAAGGAAGGGCATGATGGCAACCCTCACTCAGGCAGGTTTACTCGTTGCACATCCACCCTGTCCATACATCCAGCCCTCTGCTATCTCAGTGAACAGCCTGAAAATTAATTGAGCCTGGAAAAACTGCAGAGAGGTGCACAGGGATGCAGAGGGACAGAGGAAGATCCAGCAAGTCTGGTCCCTACCCACCACAAACACCCAAGCACTACAACCCCTCACAAGCTCTTTGCAAGCAGAGTGTGCCACGTAGAACTTTTGCTGTGAACCTTTGCAACTTCCCATAAAAACACACTGAAAAGTTTGAAAAACAGCCTTTTCTCTCTCTTTCCCTCTTTGGCTTACATTCAGCACAGCAAAAGACACAGATACTGCTCAGCACATGACCAGAGACATCTGCCATCCTTGTTGGCAAGGTATTATTTCTGACAGTACAAGGCACCGTGTCTTAAAACCACAGAAGAGAAGGTTAGCAAGCAACTGACCCACAGATCAAACCTCAGGAAGGAGGACAAATTCTTGCTATGAAATTGGCCAATCTGGAGAAGTAAATGAGATGGACAAAGGACCACAAGGTAAGACACCGTAAAAGAACACATGGGATGATTCATTCAAAAAAATGCTAAAATACACAAAGCAGGGCGAGTGATGCTGTCAGCAGAACACCTCAGGGCCAGGGATGGAACAAGAACATAGCTCAGATGCAGTCAGAGCTCACTCAAGGTTTGCTGTACCAGGAGAAAAGCACCCCAGAGTCCCAAAGGCATGTGCTGCACTCCAGCAGGGCAGAGGGAGGTACAGGCAAGAAGGAAACAGAGCAGTTCAAGGCTTAAAATGGGAAATGAGATGCAGTGGGAAGGCATTTGAGCATGCCTGGCCTAGGGCACAGCCACTGGTAACAAAGCACTGCAATAAACAGGACTGAGAAAATTCTGATTCAGAAAAAGCACAGGAGGAGGAGCTCAGGGTGCAGAAGGGACCATTTGCCTCTAATAGCAGGATGCAAGTTGTCAGTGTTATCTAGTACCTCACTGCATTGGTAACAGGCTGTGAGGTCACTGTTTCAGGCTTGATTTAACAATCAATAGTCAATAAACTTTGCTCTGACAGAGGACAGGAAATGGATAAACCAGGAGGGCTTCTCTCTGATTTCATTAACAGTCAGGAACTAGATTAACGACGTGAGAGGGAAAAGGCCACAAGCCCTACAGGAACACCACCAAAGCCCAGATGGGTCCGTGTGGATGCTCACACTGAGCTCAATGGCACAGCAATGCCCATGCAGCTTTGTCCACCATCTGCAGAGCACCAGAAATGGAAACGTAGAAACAGAGCACCCACCCATCCATCTCTGTGGCTGTCCCAGATACCTGGAGGGGTCTCAGGCTGCAGGCAGTGCCCGCACTCAGGCAACTCAATCCTGCCCTGAGGAGAAATGTTTCCAGCTACAGCAACCACACACAGCAAGAAGTGGGCATCTGCCCTCCTGTCAGCATCCTCCAAAGACAGCATCCAATAAAGGAACAGGGAAACATGAAGGTACAGAGAATATTTCACATAGACAAACCCAGAAAATCAGACCCATCTCTGACAGCACTAACATGTACAGGACAAACTACCATGTCAGCACCCTGAAATTTAAACCAGGGATTCAAAAACCACCACTTTCCTCATAAAAAGCAGCAAGCTGGAGTTTGAATGCTGACCGACAGTTGCATGTCAGTCCAGCAGGACTGCTGCAGCTACACCAGGAACTCAAGCACGTAACAGGAATTCCCAGAGCAGCCTGCAAAAAAATCTTCTAGGCAGTGAACAGCTGCCTGGCTCCCTCTTGGGGAAAAGGCTGAATAAAGAAATGGGTGGTTTGGGGTTACCCTAATGCACCTGATTTTCAGGAATGCTCTCAGACTCTCTGAAAGAGATCCCATGCTGGGAAGTCCAAGCACCTGAAGCACTCAGTTTTGACTGCCCCACACGAAGCAGCACAATTGGCTTCAGAGCTGATTTTAACTATGTTTCTTTTGATTTGAAGCGCATTCTGCAAATGGAATCCTCGCTCAGCTTTATTTAACTGAGTTTTTCCCTGTGGTTTCCTCAGGCGAACACCACACACTGCCAGCTTATGGAGGAGAGGGCCACCCTGGGAGGTGTTACAGCCACGGAGCTAAAAACGCACAGTGGGATGGGAGTTATGAGTGTAAGGAACAGCAGCTATTTCCATTTTGTGCATCCATTTGCCCTCCCTCCCAAACACCTTGTCCTGCTTTTGTACAGGTGTTCAAACCTGCGTGCTGCCATCCACACTGCCCCTGTGCCCAGCTAGCAAGTTTCCCTGCGCAGGGCAGCAGGGCTCCCTGCAGGAACACTGCAAGAGGATGAGGGGGCTTCACACTCATCTCACAGCAGAAAACCTCCACTGCCTCCCTGCGAGGGAGCTGTTACCCATATTTCATAGGAGCTGGCAGATACCTGTGCGATAGGTGGGAGAGGGGGGAGGAGGAGAGGGGTGGAAAGGTGCCATCTCTCAAAACAAAGCAGAGGATTTCAGCCTTGACATAACAGCCAGACAGCAGAGGGCTGAAAACACAGAGCCCCTTTGGCACACGAACATTTCCTTCTTGCCTCGCCCCACCTGCATGCTGTGGCACCTACGTGACCTGCTGCAAACACTGCAGCTCGGTGGATGGGACCTGGGGTGACATCCCTGCCTTTGACAGCCTACTGGTGTTCTCAGCAGAAAGCTGGAAAGGGCCTCCACCTAAAGCCATTTTTAATCTGTGAATAACGCTGAGCTCACATCTGCAGGAGGATGTGAACTCGCCACCTTTCCGCTGCTGCCACATCACCCACAGCGCCTTCAGCAGCACCTGGAGCAGGGCCATGGCCCCAGTGAGCAAAGACCTCCCCCTAGGTCCTCCCCTGCAAGCTGCAGTGTTTGCGGCACTGGTTTAAGATGTTGTTGTAATTTACAACCTGTGAGACAACATCGAAATCTTTTATTTCTCCAATTGTACTTCTCTTAAGCAAAGAATCTCAAGATTTCCTACAAATAGGTACTGGTAGAGGACACGTTTTGCCTTAGGCAAAGTAGGTACACCTTATTAAAAGTTTGTGATCTTAGATGCTTGAGTAATTTTTTTTAAAAAATACATTTTGCTGCTATTTTGGTCCTTTCAGTGTTTCAGGTCAGTATTGCAAGCGCAGGCTAATTACTGCCGGAGGTTACTGAATCAAGAAGCCATAATTAATATCTTAACATTTCACAGCTTCCTGATTTTATTTCTATTTCTTCCCTTATGCAAACTACTTAATAGCAAAAGATGCTTTGCAAAGTAGGGTTATTAGAGAAGATTTATGTCTAATTATAAAAAAAAACATTTCCAACTTCTATTTTCCACATTCTTTAACTTTCCTAAGGGACTGTTTTTTTGCAAGAAAATACTCAATTTCTGTCAACATTCCCTTCCCCTTTGTGCTATTAATCCTGTTCTTGCCTATCTTCACTAACATCACCATTACAGTCAGGACAGTCTGCACACACCCACCCCACTCTAGAACCAAGGTGCATGGCAGTGATCAGCTGCTGCCTCTTCCCTTTCTCACTGCAGCTAAAACCTGGCTGGGGCTTTGGGGATTTCACAGCAGAGCACAGAAAGCTCGGTGGAGGGTGGCACACGACCACTTCTCCCCTCCACACTTTGCACATCAATCTGAGCTGCAGTGCAAGTGGACACCAGTTCTGCAAGAGTGAATGAGCAGTGTCCTGCTCTGGTTAAGAAATGATGAGCAGTGCTGGGGATAGGGAGGGGAGGGAGACATGATTCACCTTTCCACGACTTCTTGTCCGTTCCAGCACACAGTGTCGTTCTGAACGGCAGAGCTGTGGTTGCAGATGTACTCTGGCAAGCTGCTGTAAAAATTGCTGTAAGACTTCAGCTTCAGAATGAGTTCCCTGGAAGAAAGGGGAAAAAAAGAAGAAAAGAAGATGGGGTTGGTGCCTTTTAACCAGCGAAGGCAGTCAACACAGCCAAACGCAATAAGAGGGCAGTGGGGTACAAGCAAACCATGAAGCATCAGCCTTGTTTCTGACCTTATTTTGCATCGTTCCCTGAGGTTACTCAGTGAAGGGCTGAATCTGTGCTTCTTAGGGTAGAACTGCCCCTGAGGAAAGTGCCGCCAGGGCAGCAGGACCTCAGCCCACCGCAGCACCAGGACCCTTGTCCCAGGCAGGTCCCCTCCAGCAGTGCTCCACAGGGGCCCAGGCTGACCCCTGGGCTCTGGCAGCAGCTAGAAAGGGTGCATGGGATGCACCAGTCCTCGTATCTTAGGTTTGCACCTTGGGGTACTCAGTAGCTGTCACCAGGAAACACTAGATGGTTTAATTAGGTAAATGCTGCACAGTGCACAAAAATACGAATAGCAGGGACTGGAGGAAATCAGACCCGGCCTCGTGATCTCCTGGTTGCAGCTCAGTACATTTCCCCTTTGGCAGTGAGTTATTTCTCAGGGGGTGCCAGGCTCTGCATCCCTCTCCATCTCCCCGTGCAGGGATTTGCTGGGGCTCCTGGAGGCTCGGGGTCTCCTCTCCAGCCCGTGCTCCCGGCTGCCAGCTGGGGGCAGACGAACCACGGGAAAGCGCCGCGCCGGGCTCTGCTGCCCGAGCAGAGCGGCGGGGCTGTGCCGGCAGAGGTAGGAACAGAGGAATCCCAGTCGTCCTCTGGCCCACCACAGCACAGCCTGCCAGGGCTCTGCAACTCATCTGCCCTATCCCTATAAGCAAAGGTTTGACTGGAGAGCCCAAAGCCGTTACAAAGGGTGGCAGCTCGGAGCCAACAGACCTGCACACACCTAAAAGGTGCTTTGGGCGACCACCTCCTACAGTCACGTATTGCACTGTGTGAAGAGAAAGCCAGCCTCTTGCCAAGCAAGACAGAGTAAGACACGGGTCTGCAGTCCCACCAGCCCTAAGCCAACGCACGTGGCACCCAGCTCCTCGCATCCCCAGCGCAGCCCTGCTCCTTGTCCTGCACAACCCAGCAGAACAAAACCTTCCTGAAGAGCAGAGTTCCCAGCAGGGCAGGGAGGTGACAGGAGGAACTCCTCCATAGCTGCAGGCAGGGGCTCGTGCAATCTTTTGCAGCAGATCTCATTGGGCTGTGCCGCCTTCCAACGCCATCTCCGGCAGCACCGAGGCTGCACAAACCCTCTGACATGTCGAGACAAGGAAGGAATGCAGGCCCTGCTGCTATCTCATGAGAACCACATCAGGAATGTGGCCCTGTTGCTCTGTAAAATGAAATCCATCCAAATCAGTCCATCTCCCGTTCCAAGAAGGGCTGAATTTACCCTTTTCTCTTCTGGAGAGATTTTTGTTGTATTCGAGACAGCAGCAAGGGCACAGCATGCTTCTCCATGTGCATTCAGACCCACAGGGAAGGCACAGAGGGAATGCTTCTCCCCAGCAGCCCAGCACAAGCCCAGGAGTCACAGCTCCTGTTTGCAGAGCACAGCCATGCAGGCAGTGCAGGTTGCAGTGCTGGGAGCAGAGGCACCTGCTTCACTCTGAAACATACAGCAGAAGGCTGTTAATGTTTCTGAACTACTGTAAAATACCACAGAGAAATAAAGTGAAATAAGTCTCCTAGCCTGCACACTGTTTCATACAAAGTTTTAGTTTAGAGCTACCATTTCTACCTATGTACCTTTGAGTGTATTTGGCACTGTAGCGATGCTCAGGAAATCCAGAAATGGCATTTCGGGCACTCACCTCCTCCTGCTCGACAGCGTTTCTTCTTGCTCTGTGTGAGAGACCTTCGGGGCTTTCTTGTCAACGAAGGGGTCCTCGGGGTACTCAGCAGATCGGTACTGCCTCTGCTGAGCGTGCCCACACAGCCGGCTGATCTGCAAAACACACACATGGCAGTGTGAGGAAACCTCGAGGCCAGGAATACTGAAGGAAGACCGCAAGGATGCACACTGTTGCCTGCCTGCACGAGAGCTCTTGAGAAGAGCATGCAACAGAATCACACAGCAGGCCTGGCCCTCCCAGGAGGTTCAGGAACTTTGTGTGCTGCTGCCCAACTGCACCAGCCCCAAAGATCCCAAATCAGTCTCAAAATGGATTTACGACCCTGAGTTACTTCTCACTTCACTCATCACGTACCATTCCAGCATAGTTTTAGAAAAAAAAAATTAAGTGAAATAATTAGCAGAGAACACATCAATGTAACTTGTTCTCCCCGCAAGCACGGATCCACCTGAGTCTGATTTTGAGGTTTCTTAAAGATGCTACACATCTCACCCCTGAAAGTGAAGGCACCCATCCCCACAAGGATGCACACAGCCACTTTGCAGACTGGGACAATGCATGATGGACTCCCTCCCATGCACACCCCTGAGCCCAAGGGCAAACTGTTGCCACAAGAATGCAGACCAACTCTTGCATGAATTCCCTTCAGTGGGAAGGAAGGCAGGAAAAGTCAGGGAAGGTTTCTGGGCATCAGGGTGTCCCTTCAGCCCAGACAAATATGACTGGCAGAGCTCCCTTGTGTTGGGTTAAACTCACACTGGCAGCAGGATGCTCAAGATGCTTCCCATTCCTTCCTTCCCAAAATCCGCAGCACCTCAGGGTGCCATGCTCCACCTCTCCAACCAGACTTCTAGGAAATATCTCCCCTCAAAATGCAGATCCCAAGACCCCTGTGCTGCAGCTTGAGGCAGCTCAGCATTTGCAGAGCCCACACTGCGGGTACCCAGGGACTAGCATCGTACATATCACTGCTAATTGAAAAAAAATCACAGCCCAAAACACAGCAAGCATTGTGGCTCCAGCCCAGTCATGCCATGGGAGGTCTTGATTAACAGGTCTCTGTTAATGACACAAATTAGGTCATTAGCATACAGATGATTCGGTAAGTGGCTGCAGTGGCAAGAATCCAAGAGGCCTCATTAAAGTTCTCCCAGAGCTGCTGCCCCATGACTCCGCTCCAGCTGACGGCTGCTGCCATCCCTGCTGCAGGCGGATCTGCACCCATCTCCTTCTCTAGGGCAGTGACAAGGGACAACTGTCCCACCGAGGCACCGCCAGGCCAGCTCAGCCCTGGGAAAGTTATCATTGGACCCACCCCGTGCTGCTTGTATGATTCTGTGACACAGGCATGCACAGAGGGGGCTCAGGGACCACAAAGGCACCACAGCCAACACCGACCCCAGTTCCCTTGAGCCTCATTCCACTGCTCACAGCCAGGCTGGAGGTGTTTTGTAGGTGCCATTTAGCCCTGCACCAAGGCAGGCAGCTAACAGCCCATTAGCAATGCACAGGAGCTGAAAGCACACCCCCTGCCCAGAGCGACAAGCGTCTGATGCGCAAGGAGATTAATTCCATTCTGTTATATCCTGCGTTGGGGTGGGCAAATAAATTAGTAATGCCACCTGTTTCGTTATCAAGAGCAGCAGTTTCTTTGCTCAGGCTGCTGTATAATACAGAGTAAGAGAGAAACCACGCGGGGAGCCAGGCACTGTGGTTTGTTTGCAGCAGTGGGAAGAGGCACTGCCACCGGTCCCCCCTGCAGCTCCTCCTGCAGCACCTTCCCTTTATTTTGTTCCACTGCCCGCTCTTGGCTTTGGCAAGGCAGAGAGGAAACGCTGCCAGGTCCTCCAGAAGAATACATCAGCCCTGCCACCCTCCCCAAACTACGGGAAGACAGAAAAATGGACACAATGTTATGGGCTGTTTTCTTTGCTTTTTGGGGTTTTGATGGGAGGGAGCTCACTCAATGGAGCACTGCAAGGCAGGGATTCAGGGGACAGGGGTGGCCAAGTGCAGCGGAGCTGCTGGGCATCTGCACAGCTGGAGGACCACATCCAGGAACTGCACCACTCAGACACAGCTACACCCTATAAGGCAAAAAGAGCCTGGAGAAGCAAGAGACAAGACAGAAGGGCCTGCATGCCTGAAAGCACATCTGTTTCTCCCAACTTAGTGTCACCAATAAAGAACACAGCTTCCCTACAAGCCTTGGCAGATGTGCAAAGGCTTTGCCCTTTGCCATGCACGCCCTGTGCTCTGTGCTGGCTGGCGATGGGCAGAGCAGCCAGGGAGCAGGAGTGATCCCCAAAAGGCATCCTCAGAGCCAGCAGACAGAGATGGGCTCTGCCCCAAACCCAAAGGGACAGAGGGCACAAAATAAGTGGTGACAAAGGCTCCACCACCACACCAACGCTCTGCACAGGAATGCAAAGCAGAGGAGAGAAGTGGGAAGAGGTCGGTTATTTTAAGCAGCCGTTTGCGATGATTCCCTTTGATTTTTCCCCAGCTCTGAGAAGCCCCCCCTTCCCCTTTGAGAGCCAGTCTTTCAGCTGTCCGAGCCTATTGAACTCCAGGAGAAGAGCAAGTCCAGGATCAAGGCTTTTTTTCAAGGATGCTGAAGCGTGCTGAATGGGAGAGGAGGGCCCAAGTGACAGCGGGAACAATGGCACCATCTGAGGCAGCACTTCAAAAAGCAAAGCGCCGGGGCAGGCCGAGTCCTGGAGCTGGGCAGTGCTGGGGCCTTGCAGGAGCCTGCAGGGGATGGAGCCACAAACCATGGCCTTCTCTCAAACCTGGCCTCAAAACAGGGCTGATGAAGCCTTTGCAGCTAGAAGAAGCTGGAAAGTTTGAGCAGCATGTGCAAGTTTTTACTTAGTTATTTATTCATGGACCCATTGACCTTCCCAGGAAAAAAAAAAAGCCCAGAAACCTGCAGCCCATCTTGTGAAGTCTCAGCCAAATGATTGTCATTTTTTAGTCAAAAAAAAAATTCCGGCTGGGATTCGAAAGTTAAATAAAGTGAGAGAATGTGGAAGTAACAGATTGCCTGCTCATTTGCAGGGGCAGGATCGCGTGCGCGTTGGAGGGGGAAAAGGCTTTCACAGCCATCTGCCAAAGCCTGCTGGGCCACGAGTGGGCCTGGGACAGCAGCTCAGAAATCCTGTTTCCATCCTTCCCCTTCTTTGCATCCCTGCTGCAAGCTAAGAAACACATCGACTCAGTTCCCAAAGCTCTTTCTAATCACCACCGAGCTCTAACCACCTCTATTTCAAAGCAAGCTCCAAGTTTTAGAGTCCAAAAAATCACAGCCCAAGGTGGGATAACACAAGCTTCAGGCCTCGGGGAGAAAAAAAAGGTGCCACAAATGTGCAAACATGGAATGCAAAGCAAAAGGATGGAATGAAGCTGTCAGCTCTGCAGCTCTGAGCGCTGTCTGAGACATCACAAAGGTACACAATCCTTATCTAAAGTACATTCAGGGCAAGAACATTTCCTTCCCACAGCCTCAGGCAGCCCCCAGCTGGGGATGTCCCCACAGGGCCAGGGGCAGCTGTCCCCAGTGCCCCTAGAGCTGTGTAATGGCCCTGCCCAGGAAGGAGCATTGATCTGAGAGGAGAGCGAAGAAAACCCTAATGGAGCAGCACCATCAGCCCTGTTTTAACGTTTCCTCATTAGAGTAAGAGGAACCAGATGACTTCACTGAGCATGTTTGTGGCCACAGAATCACAGAATGGTTGGCTTGGAAGGGACCCTACAGCCCACCCAACATCTGCCGTGGGCTGGGTGCCCCTCCCAGCTCAGCTGCCCAGGGCCCATCCACGGCCTTGGGCACCTCCGGGGATGGGGCACCCACAGCTCTGGGCAGTGCCAGGGCCTCACCGCCCTCTGAGTAAAGAATTCCTTCCAAACACCCCACCTAAACCTCCCCTCTTTCAGTTTAAAGCCATTCCCCCTTGTCCTATCACTATCGGACCACGTAAAAAGTTGGGTCAACCATAATGTGCAAAGCACAGCACTGGTTCATGTGGGTGCCCACATGTGAAACCAGGACCAGTGGGCTATGATTCAATAATAATAAAAAAGGATGATTATCACAGCACCAAGTTCTGCATGAAGCATCACAGCCTCGGTGTGGTGATGGAGAGCAGCCCCCAGCAAACCCCCCAGCAGGAGGGATGCTGCCCGAGGGGAAAGCTCGTGTACCTCAAACAAGCAACAGCAGCTGGGGAACAATTGGGAAGCAGCACACGTGTGCTGCCCCACACCAATCTGAGCATCACCTTTAAAAGTATGAGCATTCTGAAGGTAATTTCCTAGAAGCTTTTAAAAAAAAAAGCTAATCAACTCTCCCTTGGAAGATAAGAGAGCATCAGACATTGCTGGATACCTGCTGCTGCGGCTTCTCATCAAGACCACAAGCTCTGCTCTGCTTTAAAGGACAGCTTGCTGTATTTGACCTTTGCTTAAACTTTACACAGAGTTTCCATTTGTCTTCTCTGTGAACTCTTCTGCTTATAGATTCGTTCTCCAGGAAAAGACAGTACTTTTTTCTTTTTTTTTTTTCCCTCCCTCAAGGGGATGGCCTCATTTTAAAGATTTCCTCCTGCAATCTTCTCCACTCTCCAGAGTTCACATATGTCATTTTATACCTATTTCTGTGTTTCCTTCGGGAGAAGCCGCACATTAAACTGAAAAGCGATTAACTATTATAATTTATTTGAACACAGGCTCCGGAGGGGTGATTTGCTACAGTGTGCAGCTTCACACAGAACAGACCATCAAAGACCTCAAGAAAATGTGCTGCCTTCAGAGGAACCAATTGGTGCCCACAAACCCCTGAGCATCGTTCATCTCACACAGGAACCCACTTTGGCCACTAACTCTGCAAACAGCAACACAGCTCCCTGCCTCGGTGCTTCCTCCCCTTTCCTCATTTCTTTTTCACAGCCCACTCTGCTAAATGTCACACGTATCATTAGCATTATAAACAGGGGACGAATGCGTTCTTTATCTTCAAAGTCACCATAAAAGTGAACCTGAAGTCTATGACTCAAAGGCTGCTACAGAAATCAGCTTAATTAAATTCTAAAGGGCTTAAGACAAAATATACATTGTGATGATGGGGGACAGAACATAAACTTTTTAATAGTAGTAACCAAGCACATTTACCATTTCTACAGGTGTAATAAAAATGCTAATATATGTTAATGTTTAGTCTGTGGTTAATGTTTTGTCTTGTTAATTTCCCCAGGGCTTTTATTACTGATTTAAATCTGCCACAGTGCTCAAGTGATTGCACTGCTTTCCACAGACCGTGTGGCACACTCTCAAACGAATACTGATTAACAGAAGTGAATAAACATTTAGCTAGGACAAACATTCTTATTATATGCTTGTAATCATTATATACATTTTGTCAGGAAGATGTGAAAGAGAATTCCCTGCTCCCTCACTCTTCTCACAGCAGAAAATATGATTATGGGCATAAAAATGAATTTACAGCCCTTTATTTTAGGAAGGGCATCATTACGAAGTAAGTAATGACTGCTGTGGTTCCACGCACTTGAGCAGGAACACAGTGTGATAACATAGATGTCTTCCACACACACTTCTCTAAAATTCCTCATTAATGGGGCATTGTTATTAATCATCTCTGTTGCATTATGACCCATTATTCAGACATCACCTTGCAAGGATTGCATGAGAGACAGCATCCTAAACAGGCACCCAGAGCAGCAGGAAGTGACCCGCTCTCCACACTGGGGAGAGCAGCGTTTAATAATGCATTACCTTTAAATAATGCAGTGCTATAACGTGTAAAATGCACACAGACACTAATGCTTAGAATAACAGAGCGCCTGTCACACCGGGGCCCGTGGCGATGCCCAGCACACGCTGCAGGCGCTGGGGGACTCCTGCAGCTCCCTGACCCGGTTACGCTGGGGGCCACCACCTCCAAAGCCCCCGCAGACCTCAGGGGCATTACAGAGGGGTTTGTAAGAAGGAAACACAACTGCACACTTCATTTTTCATCGCATCCTCCGCTCGGAGTGGAGTGCCACAAGATGCTTTGCAGAGGCTCCGTGCTGCTGGAATGCGAGGGCTTAGGAGGAGCCCTCCCTGCTGCATCAGGGCTCAAACAGCTGAAATCAGTGGGGGACTGCCACGACAGTTCCATTACAGCATGGCACCCCATCCCCAGCAGGACCCCACGCCCAGCACCCATATGTGCACGTATTGAGATATCCCACCCAGCTCCTACCCCTCGCTGGCCCAGCTCCTCTGCCGCGCCGATGCCCTTTTGCTCAAAGGAGCCATGACCTCAATTGGAGCCGAGCCCTTTCAAATGTGCATAAAATAATGCAAACAAGATGTTTCTTCTCTCTAGCGTCACCAGTATGCAGCGTTTAATCCACCGGAGAAAGCTGCTTTGTGTTTAAGCAAAAGGCTGTTTATTGTTATTTATAGGTAGAGAGGAAGTTGGACTAAATGATCACAGTTGTTCCCTCTGCATTTATAATCTATGACATGCAATTAAAGCACCACTTTTGAAGTCAGTGTTTCCCTCCAGTGTTTTGTTCATTCCATGTTTAACACAAAACAGGGTATTTCCTTTCTTATGGGCAGACCTGGGCAGCAGACCACAGGGCATGCAACAGCCAACTGCCAGGAGCAGCCAAGCAAAAAACGCATTGGCTCCGTTTTCAGCAAGCGCTTATGCAGTTTTCCCAAGTGAAAACATTTCCTGGAACTGGGCCCCATAGCACAGTAATGTAGCCATTATGTTTTTAAGTTAGATCTATGCAATATGATGTTTCTTAGACAACCAAGCCTCAGCTTTATTCCTGGAAAGAGGAGGCAGCCTTGCCTAAATGATGACAACACCAAAGGGAAAACGCAAGAGCAAAACCCAGAGACCAGCAGGAGTGAGCCAGGCCAGCCAAAGCCACGCTGAGCAGCAAAACCCAACAGTGCACTGTGCATACTGTTACAACCTACACCATCCCTGCTGTGGGCCCTGGGAAGACCCTCCTGTTGGAAAGTTTCATCTACTCCCACTCAACTCAACAGAGAAGCAAAGCAAGGAATTAGTGGCCTTTCTGCATCTGAAAGGGGGCTCTAAGAAAGAAGGGGACAGACTCTTTAGCAGGGGCTGTGTTGACAGGACAAGGGGAAATGGTTTCAAACTAAAAGAGGAGAGATTTAGATTGGATATGAGGAAAAAGTTATTTTTACAATAAGGTGGTAAAGCACTGGCACAGGGTGCCCAGAGATGTGGTGGAAGCCCCATCCCTGGAAACACTCAAGGTCAGGCTGGACAGGGCTCTGAGCACCCTGATCTAGCTGTAGGTGTCCCTGTGCATTGCAGGGGAGTTGGCCCAGATGGCCTTTAAAGGTCCCTTCCAACTCTAACGACTTTTATGACTCTATGAATTGGTTTGAGGGGTGAGCAGTTTCTACCAAGAACATAAAAGTTCCTTTGTGCATCTCTGCCTGTTGCACAGCCAGCAGCACCGAGGGGCCGCGGTGCTGAGAAGCAGCACAGGGGGCACACACGGGAACGAGGGCTCGAGGCAAGCGAGGAGCATTTGCTATTTTCCTTCCCTCCGTTAATTGGTTTCCTTCACAGATTTCTGTGGATTTTAATATCACACTGCATTTTTTGCCTACGGCGCTACAGAAAGGAACAATCAAAGAAATAAATTCCTAGCAGCTTAATTTAGAGTGGAAAAACAGATATCTGCCGCCAGTCTGGAACATAAGCCAGCAACCTGGAGACAGAGCCTGTAAGAGGTTATTTAAGAGCAGCAATGTCAGCTGGGTTGCAAATGTGGTCAATATCCACTGGTCCAACTTGCTCCCTGCAGCCTCAAGCAGCGATTCAATTATTCTTTGAGAAATACATTGTTAAATAATTAAAAAGTTACTGCATGACCTTTTTTTTTTTTTTTTTTTTAAACCAGACTGATTCAATTTGGGGAGTATAAAGCCATTATAATGTGTCAGCTAGCAATTAGCTACTGTACACTGTTTATTCTTGAATATAATCTTTGGGTAGAAGGGTAATATTCTTGGAAACGCGGCATTAACTTGTTTCTCAATGACTTTAATATGGCTCTTTTCAAATTACTGCTCATAAAATCTCAGGGAAGAAAAATCTACAGATGATATCCCCATCTCCTTAATTAGTTCTCTTTCTATCAGCAATCCAATAGCAAGTATAATATTTATATAAAACAGAGCACACCAGGCTTACTTCTAACTCTCGTAGAGCAAAACAAGCAGGTAACAAGTAATGCCCCTTCTGTAATCTTCCCGGATCTGTGCTCACGGGTATACACAGCTTTTTAGATTTATACTTCAATAAACTCTTGTGCCAAAACCATCCCCAAGGTTTTTATGTCCCAGAAAGTATTTCTTTTTGCTATAAAATGCCGCTCTGGGAAGGGGCAGTGAAGCTGAACAGAAAAAGCCTTCCAACCCCAAAGCACCCAGTGTACACCAACCCTCCCCTCCATTTGTCCCTATAAGAGGATCATAAACCTACAGACTTTAACCTTCCCATCTGAAAGACCCCAGCAGCCACCTCCTGCCTCTTCTCTCATTCTCAATATCACTTTCTGCTGAACGACAAGGCTAGAGGCACCAGAGCTCACCGGATCGTTTCAGGGGGTTTTAAGCTGCTCAATATCTCCTGCAGAGATAATAACAAGAATTTGTTTTCCAGCTACGCCTGGAGCACCACTGGGACGCGTTATCCAGCCCCACCGGGCAGCGCTGAGCAGCCCCCAGGGCATGGGAGCCTTCCCAGAACCAGCTCCTTGCTAAGGGGTGCACAAGGTTCTGCCCATGGCAGTGCTGCAGCCTCCTGGGGCAAAGCCTAAAACAGAAGTGTGATAATTGTTAATGACAGAAAGTGGCAAAAATCACTCAGAGCAGCAGGGATCAGCTGCCGGCAAAACTCATCCACCCAACGCCAACAAAGTGCTCAGGAAGGCCCTGTGTTCTTTCTTCCTTCACAAAGATCTTTTTATTCATCTTTTGATTTGTCTTAGTTTTGAAGCTGATAGATCCATATTAATTCTTCTTTCTTTTTTCCTGACAGCAAATTCTAGTCTAATCCAATTAAAGGTCAGCACTAAGATAATTTACCCAAAACATAGCAGACAAGGTAAAAAGACTCCTATTAGATTTTTGCTCATGATAAAGAAATTACACTCTTCCCAAAGACAAATCAGGCCTATTGAGAATGTAAATCATCATTTTCTATAAAGATGTTTATATCTTCAGGGCTTTTTCTTAGACTTTGTTGTACCACATCTTGCTCTTACATGTACTGCGGTTAGTACAATTGAATTACAGAATGACTTACAGCAGTAGATTAGGTTCTGCTTGATTGAGAATATCTTTATAATGGAAATCAGAGTGCACTTTTAACCTTGTTACAAGGCTGCTTTATAGGTCTGATTAATATATTAAAGTGACTCATTCCACAATGGGCTGTTTGCAGACAAGTGAAATGAATCCGATCTTTATCGCAACGTCTTTACTGATGTTGACAAACCGATGGCTAGAATTTAATTATCAGAAGTGAATCCCAATAAATTAATATCCAATGATTCCAAAATAAGGGGAGAAAGCATTGGATTGAAATAGATTGAATATTTTTACTGCATTTTTGCATGTCTTCTTTACTTTTTACTTTTTGCAAGTTCTCACAACTCACCAAAAAGATGAAAGTCTTGCACCAAAGTTTCTAGGTAGGAAGCACTCCTGAAGCGCTCCTAAGCAGTGACACACAACCAGCAATGGGAATGACGTGAAAACCTTTTGGTCCCATGTGCTCTGAGCTCCTGGTGCCATTCTATGAGGGCTGCTGGTCAGAGCCACCCTTGTGTCACCTCCCTTGGTCCCCACTGTCCTCAAGCAGCTCCCTGCTTCCTGAGCTGTTCCTCAGAGAGTAAACAGAGGAGGGATGATCAAAATACCAGCACAGGCCATTGAAATATGAAAAGAAATAGCTGCTTTCTGGTGCTCTGGAGGGCAGCTGCATGAAGTTGATTTGCACAGTGACACGGATCAATACGTGCTGCCCAAGAGTTAATAAGCTTTAGAAAGAAGGAACTCAGTCGTCCCCAAATTATCATCAGTAACTGCTGGGCTGACTCACTCCATCCCTCCGCAGGTCAGTGCCTAAGAGCATCATCTCTACCACAGCAGACAGCACAGAAAAGAATTAGGTGTGAAAATTGATTAGGTTAGAAAGATACACCTGCACAAAGAATTGCTAAATTCACCAACTGCTGGTTTGATCCCCCCCCTCTTTAAACAGAAATAACTCTGCTAAAGTCACTGTAGGCGATGGAGGCAGTTTCTGCAGTCAGAATGCTCTCACTCAAATGAGCCTTTCAGAGAATAATGCAGTTAGCAGCAAGCTTCACCATCATGTGTACATCTGAGAGCAGGCCCTCTGCCCCTGGGGATTTATTAGCCGGGGAACTCAACAGGTAGAGATGGAAGAGGCCACCGGTTTGCTCTGCAGCCATGCAAAGAGGACTGCTTGGACTGCTGGCAGTGAGGGGTACACATGCTGCAGTGGACAGCTGAAATATCTGCCTCATCTTTTTTTTGCAACTTTTTTTTTTTTTTTGCCAGTTAAATGTATTTGAGGATGGTATCATTCATGGCCTGTACCTCAGAGCTACTTTATAATAAGATGTAAAAATGATACAACGCACAGCTCTGAGCGCATACCACATACTGGCAGAGAATTCAAAATGAAGCAGAGTACTCATTGCAACCCAGTACTTGGTGTTCTGCAATGCAAAACGAAATGCTGCTGCTCTGCCTGGGTGGCTCTGGGCTCTATTTCTGCTTTGCAGAGGGCCACTTTTAAGTTTCTGTTTTGTTCTTGGCGCATTCATCAGCATTGCTAATGGGAGAGTTGGTTATAGTCTTAAGGCAGCAGCACTCACGGGGGTTACTGTCACTGGAAGTAAACTCAGAGCAGTTAGCATGAAGGATGCCCCAGGAATGACCTCAGATGGAGTTCTGGGTGGAAGCTGCAGTCATGGATAATGAGGCCAAAGGAGGCTTTAGCACAAAAAGCATAAATAGATGGGTATTTGTGAGCATGAGCCTGGTGCTGCAAGGCTGCGGGTCTTAGCGAGGATACAATCTTTGGAAAGGAGCAGAATGCATTTTGCAAATAAGGAATCTATCCTCACAGAGAGTGCTGAGGGCTGCAGCAATCTGGACAAGTGAGAAGCCATGTCCACAGGGGTGGTACTTGGGTATTTTGTCTCTCTGTTAAAACAGAGTCATTCAGCCAGCTTTGGGAAAGTCTCTGACAGCCCCTTGATTCCCCGTTAATCATGGAGGGCAATGGCTTGTCTGAAGGGAAGGGCTGGACAGAGCTAAATACAAAGCATAGCAGCTCACACTACAGAAGCAAATTCCCCAGGGCCCATCTGGACGTGGACATGGCTCCTGCACTGCTCCTGCACCAGAGGCCAGGGGACATCACGAGAACTGGTCACAGGACAGGCTGTGGGGGATAGGGCTCACCACCCAGTATGAAAGCCATGGCATCCCTTCCCACCAATGGTATGAGACTGTACTCTGCATAAGTGTCTGTCACCATCTCTTAGAAGCAGCTCCTCTCCCGCTTTGCACAGATCTTCTCTTCTCCTCAAGAGCAGGCCCAAGCTCCAGATGTCCACGACAGGATGCCAGCCCCAAAACCCAGCCAGTTCCTCCCATGCACACCCAGACCCACTCCAGGCGCAGAAATGCCTCCAAGCCACAGCCACTGCCTAAAAACATCATGGCTTTGCCATGCTCTAGCACAAGCTTGTAGCATCCTTTTGGTAAACTGGATGTGGATCTCAGAGAGGAGCCTGAGCATAAAGCTGGCTTGACTTAGAAGGGGCAATGAAGAGGTTCAGCGTAATGCTCAAATGCAAACACATCCCTTGTGCCCCCGACCATTGGGAGGGGCAGCTCCTGCAGCCAGTACCTCTCCCATGTCTTCCAAAAGTGGCAGAACCAAAAGTGGCAGAAGCCTCAAGACACCTGGAGGGGTTTTTCTGACACTGTGATCTTTGGTTCAGCCTGAAACTCATTCTTTCCCATCTCAAATCCAATTACTTCAAGTCCTCACATTATGTCCTTGACCATTACAGTTAGTTATGAAAAGAGATTGTTTGAAACTTCAAAGCCTAAAGCCCAGCACTCAAGGAGCAGAGACACTCGTGCATCCCCTCCTGCAATGCAGTCTGGTTTGGGTGACATGGACACCAGCTCTCTCCTTTTCTACATCCCAAGCACCCCATGTCCAGGGAAGAGGAGAGAAACTGGGCTCTGTGCAGTGAAGAAAGCTGTATAATGCTGCACAGCTGTACGCCACCATTTCCAGCAGTTAGGACAGTTTCCTCTGCCAGCTCTTAGCACAAATGCCACGGCATCGCAGGACCAAATACATAGTTAAATGCTTGGGAGCCAGCTGCACAGCAACAAGCCAGCCCCTCCGCTAAAACAAGGAGCAGGCCAAGTCACAGCATGCACCAACAGGTACACAGAACCGGTAATTAATCTGCACAAGATCTGAGGGCTTCTTCTGGCTTAGCTGAGAAAAGATGCAGGGTGTCCTGCCGTGTGCATCACGCTCACGCCGTGCCCAACATGGGATCTGAAGTGAAGTCAAGCCAGGCTCAGTGGGCGCCATATGATATTCCTGCCCATAAAATGCAGCAGCCTTAAAAAGCTCTTTTTATGGCACAGCCTCGCAGGGATAAAGTTGCCACCAGCTGTCTGATCTGCCTCTGACTGAAGTCAATGAAAAGATTCGTGTGAGCTTCAGTGCAAAGTTGGGTTTGGCATCAAACGTGCTGTCAAAGGATGCTCCCTGTGCTGCAGGGAGGGGGGACACCATCAGCAGTTACCGTCTACTTTTAATTAAAAAAAACATTATTGCAAACTCCACTGAAATGCCACAACATGCCAAAGGCTAGAACACATCCAACTGAAAGAACGGAAGAAAAGTAATAAAAAAGGAGAGAAAAATAGGTTAGTTTACAAATGGAAGCAAAATCAAATGCTATTTTAGATTAAGCCCATGCTGGTGCTCCATGGCATCTCCCCCGGCTGTGTGCTGGCAGGTATGCACATTGCTGGCCGCAGCCGCTGCCTCCACCTAGCGGCTCCGCACAGCCCTGCACGTTTGTCCCACTTTGGCTGCACCCAATTAGGTGACAAATTCACCCAGAGCCTCACTGTGCCCTGAGTGCGAGCTGGAGGCAGGGCAGCACACCACTGTGCTCATGCTGGGGAATACAGACAAGGCTGAGCAATGTGCAAAATGCGCGGTGTCCTCTAGAAGCAAAACATTCGTTAGCAGTGAGTTAATTAACAATATAGCAATAATGAGCTGCCAGACAAGGGGTGCAACTTTCAGTAGGTTGAGAATAACCTCCGAGCTTCACTTCTGTAGAGGGGCAAGCGATAGCCAAGAGCATCCAAAGTCGCTCCCAAAAAGAAGACATCAACCTGTCATTCACCAACGTGCCTTTGAGCACTAAGCCTACAACCTAAGGCCAGAAGCAGTATGCCAGAGATGCTTGATCAAAATCGTTGATGTTGGGTTGCAAAACTGTAGGCATGAATAATTCTTGTTCTTATTCTTTTAGCACCAGTCAAGCTGCTAACAGCGTGGGGATTTATAGATGAAAATCTGTGCCTTACGGGTCAGCGCTTTGCCATATGCTTCGCCAACTATCAGAAATCTCCGATATCAGAACCTCTTCAGATAACTAATCATAATGCTCCCAAGGAATTTTCACAGGGACAGGAACTTTGCAGATCCTGTCCCCGGTGACGAGGTGTATTTTCATCCTGCAGCAGGAACAGCCGCTTGCTTTAAGGAACCTTATCGGGCACATTACGCTGCATATCACAAAATGGTGAACACAAGGATGCGATAAACGCGCCTTGGGATAGCTGAGCGGGTCTGAGCCTACTGAAACCAAAACCTCACCCATATTTCCTGATTTAAGTGAAAAACAGAGCTAGCTACCAGCATCAGAGAGCAGCCAGAGGATTAAACTTTCCTGATAAAGAAACTGAAAATTCAGAAGCATGCACCCAGCTGCCTATCCCATGAGCTATGCCAGCAGAAAGCAGCCCGCATTAAAAGTACAAAGAAAGCGATCTCGGCGTCTCAAAGGGAATGACTCCTTGAACAGCGCTGTAATTTCAAAGCTTTCCTCAGAAGCCTCTCGCCAGCCCCAGCACAGAAAGAAATCCATTAGCAGATAGGAGAGCTCGGCACGGCTCCCCGCTGCCACCCGGGCAGCGCAACCCACAGCGCAAAGCAGCTCCCAGCAAGGTGCCAGGGGAGCTGCCTCCAGCAGCAGGGAAAACTGCACTGACCCCACTGCTCCACGTTTGAACTGAATCACCATGTACAGAGATGGGGCATTTTCATCCCTTTACTTACATCTTCTTGAATTTCACTCCTGTGCATCAGCAGGTGCTGCAATTTTTGACACCAATTTGCAGCAGCAATGCTTCTCTCAGTGGTGCTGCTAGCAATCAAAGTTGCTGGTTATGTTTCTAGCATGCTCACGGTCTCCCTACCAGGGTTCCCAAAAGAATTAGGAGCAAACAAGGCACCAATTGGCCAGGCCCTGCCCATCCCTGGGTTCCCCAGCAGCTTCAGTGGGACTGAGCTTTGCCATAACACCAAGGCAGCCCCCAGCTGCCTCACACACCTCTCCTCACCAGCTCCACAGCATTGTTTTATCACCTATTTAACCCCGACCAGAGCAATGTTTTAAAAGTATTTGCAGCAAAGAGTCGAAGCTCAAGCACATCAGGAACAGCACCTTGTTCCCATATAGCACTGGCTCCCTTCCTCTAACCTGTTTCCCCTCTGGCCACCATTGGTTTCTAGAAACTCAGCCATCAGTTCTGAGTGAAAACTGTTTTTCTGAGCTCCCTGCTGTTTTCTTTCCAGGCAATGCTCTGCAGATAGAGTGCTGCACACCTTCTGCAAGGGGAGCAGCAGAGGCTCAGCAGCGTGATCAGCCCATTGCTTTGCATTCATGCCTAGAGATGCAGATCTGAGGCTTCTTGATATGTTTCTGGGTTTGTTGGCGTTTTCATAATTTGCTATACGTGGCTGGAGCCTCACCCCAAGCCACCGACCTTCTCTTGTGTGGGTCTCACTGGGCTATGAGTTGCCTCTTTTCCACTCTGCTGCAATGAGTTCAAAACTCCGATGAGTTACAGGGAGGAAAGAAAGCACTAGGAAAATATTTGTGTGGGCAACTGCCTGTCTGTGTTAAGTCAATAATCCTCACCTCAACTCTGCAACCTTTCAAAATCAAACTACAGTGCTGACTTAATGTAGGGAATCCCGGAGGACGCCAACGATTAGCTGTGTAAGACACCCAGACCTATTGTCTCTCATGGACCTCCAACAAGAGAGAAAGCTCTAACTTCAAGAGGTGTGGGGGCTGAATATTTTATGAAGTTTATTTGTACTGCATCTGATTGTCTTTGTTTGTGGTAGAAAGCACAGACCAACTGTGATCGCAACATTCATGATTAAAATACCAATGAGAGGTGGAAGTACCAGGCACGTTTTCAACCAGGAACAAAGCAGCAGACAGGAAAATTCACAGTATATAGGTACAGCCCTACACAGGATATTTTTCCAAGCCCACCCAGAGACAGCCTACTTGATAAAGTATTTTAATAGCATGGTTTAGGGGTGGAATCTTTAGACAGAAAAGATGTAGAAATAATAAAACCCTTACACCACCACTGCTGGCAAATTAACTGTTAAAGCAAGGTTTTGGGAGGGATCTCCCAATCTCCCTATCTCCTTACATACTACCACTGAATTCACTTTGTACACCAGGAACACCACCAGGGCATGGGCTTACATTTAAACACATGCCTGGAGGCACACAATTTCCAAAAGCAGAGCAATGACGGTGTGACTGCATCGTGGGAACTGCAGAGTTCCTCAGAAACGTCTCTGGAGGCTCTGCAATGCCTCTGGAGCTCAGGTTCAGGTGCCCCTTTGTAGCCAGGTCTGCTGCAAGCTATGAAATGGGTGCAGGTCTTTGTGGAAATAACTGCACGAAGCCTAAGGGTGGCATGGAGGAAGGATGCTTGGCCAGGTGATGCACACAGACCCAAAACACCAGGAAAAGATAGTATCATCCCAGAAGTCCCATCAAAGTAATAACAAAAGCCCAAAGGGCAGACAAGGGCAGCAGTGTTAATATTCAGGCTATAATCACTATGGCCATGGAAGATAAGTTTTCCATAATTCCAGGAGATTTTAATGACAACTAAATAACCCATCATTATGCTTAATAACATACAGGTGAATTGAACTTTGCCAACAGAAACACTCATGGCCAAGGTCAGAAATAAAACAGGCTGATAAGAAAAGCCAGCATGAGAGCAAAGCCTCATGTTTTCAAAGAAAACTCCTGTGGCATTTCAGACTTTGATATGACAATGGCATCTAAAGCCAATCATATTTACAGAATAACAGTAAATACAACTGTTTGCTTCCAGGTATATTCTCTGAAACTCAATATGTGCTGATAAGTTTAACAGAGAAACTTTCATTTCAGCACAAGTAAAAGAAATTGCATTCTATCACTTACAGGCAGAGATGTTTACCCCAGATCCCAGATGCACACAGACCAACAGAGCTAGGCCATCTGCAATGCTGAAGTTAGAACTGCCAGCTCCTCCATCACTGCTCTGTCCCTCTCATGAAAAACTCATAGCTCCAATTGTAAAAAGTTGCTCTGGGCTCAGGTAGACACAAGAGTCTTAGCTGAGCAACAGCAGTATTTTAAGAATAAACTTCAGAAACAGTGCCCACTCTCTAAGTGAAAATTGCTAGACGCTTGGCTTGCTTGCCTTGAATTTTTTCCTCTGCACTGCTATAACTCAAAAATGTCTCTGGAGCAAATAAAAGAATCACTCAAGTATTAAATAATCGAGAGGAGTTATGTTTAAGTAAGTACCTAACTATATATGGCACTAATGAATTCAAACTGCTCTATCAAGTACGAAAGCACTGAATGGTTTTGCAATGCTCAGTGATTTTTTATTTTTATTTTTTCATCATAAAGGAAGTCAATTCACATTCTGATTTTGCAAAGGATGGGCAGATAATGGCTCTACTGCCATGGCTTGTGTTGACTTCAGCAGTGCTCTGTCTACTCGTCCTCCCACAAACACAGTCTCAGTAGACAGATCAAGGTCTCAATATTTGGTAATATAATTGACAGCCATGTTCCTTCACCACATACATGGAAGCCTTCAAGAAAAAATGAATAAATGCATTTTTAATATTGTGCCAATAAAAAAAAAAGAATATGAGAGGAAAAACTTGTCATTTCAGGATCACACAGCAACACATACTGCCCGTGCTTGCAGAACTTGGCATGCAGCCCATAAGGGCAATATTTCCATTCTGCCTTATCACCTACAGCAAGTTTGCTGGTGCAAAACATCTTGGATGCTTCTGCTCACAGTTGAATATGGCTCCCAGTCTTTAGTCTCACATCACCAAATAGTCTCACGTAATGAGCAGAACTAAGTTTTGTTTCTTACTGCCCACAAAGTGCCAGCTCGGCTTACAATTCAGCTGGGTTTTCCCTCATATACATCATTATCACCTGCAACACGAGTTCTCCATCTCACCTGCCCTCAAGTTAAACTTACAGTTTTCATCTCTGCCCCTTTGCTGTTCCTGAGAGGATTAAAACGTTCTGACCAACTGGAGCTTGATGGCGCAACAGTAAAGAAAAACATATCAGAACATAATTAAAATATGGAATTAAAATACAAAATAAAGAAAATTTCAGGGCATTTGCTGTGAATTTATGCATTTTGTACTGTTTAGTATCAAGGATATGGAAACTCGAGGCCAGGTCATCTGCAGAGTGGTTGCTCTATCCTACAGCACAGCTGCTCCCCAGCAGTTAACTCCCTGTCTCCACAGCAGCAGAAGTCGTGCCTGGCAAAGCTGCCACCATGGAACCCCATGAGCTGGAGCCTTCCTGCTGTCCCAAGGACACAAGAAATGCTTTGTAGGCTGCTGTTAGACTGATGTTCTGCAGCAAGGGGCTAAGGCATGCAGTCTCACAAGCAGGTTGAAAACCAGTGTCCTGCACTGTAACCCAGAGCCTCAGCCATTGTCACCTCTTGGTCATCACAACACGAGAACAGCCCAACTTCCTGGGCATTTGGCCCCTAAGTCTCTCCCCAGCAATAAAGAAGGCTTGCACCATGTGTGCCAAACTACCCTGGGGCTGTGAAACCACCCAGGTGCCATCACACATATGCAGGCTGTGAAATAACATGGTGGCACATCTCAGGCAATCACTGAGCAGAAGTAGCACAGAGAATGGCACAGAAGAGTGCTGTTGGCTGAATGCCATAGAGCTCAAAATCCATAATCCAATACATTTCCAAGGCCCCAAAAAGATAAGAGTTACTTACAGTATGAGTACTACAGTGACCTACATAAACACAGATCTTTTGTAAACAAGAGCCAAGAACAACAAGAGCAAGCAGCTAACAGGGAAACTGTGGCAGATTTTAATCATCGCTGGCTTTAAGCAAAGCATAACACCTTAGCCCCCATCCCCAGCTCTATCCTACCTGCATGGATCAGTCAACTGTGTCTCAAGAAAATCTCCTCTGCTAAGCAAGTGTTATGTTACCACATTCCATTTGTCCTTGGCGTTCAAACAGAGCAGCAGTATTTTCTGAACAAGAAAGACTCAGTTCCTCAGGAGGCTCAGAAATTCACACAATGTGTTCTTAAAACGCCAGGTCTCTCCTAATAAGTAATAAATAACCTTACCCCTGGGATTAAACATAGCCCAAAACTGGAATGAGTTACCAAAACAGAGAAAACCAGACCTCCTTTAGTAAATCGGAAAGCACAGGCATATACCTCCACTTGGCACCGACTTGGAGGTACATTTCAGTAATGTTAAAAGAGGAAGAAAGTTTTCTACCCTGCCCCAACCCATGACTCTTGAACCACAGATGGTCTCCATCCATTTCTCAAGATGCTCAACACACCGAAGTGACCACTGGGCAATGTAATCCTGACTCCCACTGCTATAAATACAGGTAAAAATTACGAGGTTTATCAGAACAACTAAGGATTTTTCTATCCCCCACTAGTTGTCAGTGCAGTCCCTGGAGCACCAGGGAGACAGGGGACACATAGTGAGCAAGACCTACCCAAAGCAGGTAAAGCACCCAGGAAGAACTAAAGATGCTCGAACATCTCATGTCCTGATCTCTCATCCCACCTACAAGGTGGATGCCACAATAAATCCAGTCCTGTGAGTTCTGAGCAATGTAAAAAGACACAAAACCCTAAACCAAAGCCCAGTCCCCAAAGATACTGGTTTCAAAGACTCCTAGAAGTTTTAAAAACCATAGAATTGAAATGGAAAGAGAAAGGAGCTGGAAATCAGAGCACTTGGGGTTGTTGGCTGTAGGAAAGGGGTAGGTTGGTTTCGACACACGGCACTTGCAGTTCGCAACCAAGCCCTGCTGGGGCCAAGAGCACGGGGAATTGCATAAAACCAACTCACAGTTGTTGAGAGCTTTCCTTCATTCTTCTGCACGTAGATGATTGCATCCCGCACCAGGGAGAAGAGGCTCAGGAGGACATGCTCCATGTCATAGATGCCATGCATGCCTTTGCTCAGCCCTTCCAGGACGCTGATGTACTCTCGCCAGTGGCGGTCGATCTCACCTACACCTGCCAGGCACCCGTGTGTCACCGCTCCGCAGTACCCAGCACAGGGCTTGGCCAGGAGCAGCCCCTGGCAATGAGAGCAGTACCACATCTTCAGCAGTGCCCGTCCGCAGTCCTTGCTGAGCTTCAGGTGGTCGGTGGTGTTTATCACCTCAATCCCCAGGTTGAGGGCCTGCAAAAAGACTCGTGTGGTCTGCAGCGACTTGGACACCTGTGTCATCATTATCTTAGGGTAGTTGCCAAAGGCCTTGAGGTCTCTCCTGGCTGCCCGCAGGCATTCAGTCATTTCTACCGAGGGATCAGGGAAGCCAGGATTAATCAAGTGAGAGTAGACCAAAGGGAATAAACTGTCAAAAAATTCATTTATCATGTCATTAACACTGATGTCAGAGCCCAGTATGTACAATGAGACATCTGTAAAAAGTTCTCCAACAAACTTAAGAGCTCTGGGCCCCATGCTCTTGTAGTGGGTCCTAAACATACTGTTGGTGAAGTTCCTCGCGTGTCGTACTACCATCTCAAAGGCTTCTGCAAAACAAAACAAAACAAGCTATTAGGAGATGATGGACTTGGGAACAGGGAGGATAACATCAGACCAGATTGCTGCTGCAGAGACTGCTCCCATCCTGCTCACTGCGGGCCAGCCATGCCTGCTGCAAAACTGACCATCATCAGCTATTTCCAGGGGAACGCACTTATCCTTTAAATAGGAGCTGCACTTCAAAATGGCAAAAACTATGATCTAGTTAACATTTCAGTTTTTAAAGAAAATATTGATTCAAGAAAAGGGCTAGACTGCAATTTCGTTCTCTCCCTCTTCCATATCGATTTGAAATTAACAGGAATTCTATCTTGAGACAATTTAAGACAGAGAAAAATGTTTGACAAACTACAACAGAGCGTTGAAAATCAGGAAATAGCAAACGCTGACATTCCATTACGAAAAGACAAATATGTAAGAGTTTAATCACAGAGGCTATGGAGACCCAACTTGCAGCACCACGTGTCCTCAATGCCACTTGGAAGGCCTCTGCGGCTCCGTAGCTTTCCTGAATCTACCAGGTTCACTCCAGCTGCACATCCTACATTTTATCTGCCATGGGCATGAGCTACTCCATGGCCCGAAGCAACACAGGGTCTCAATCTGTGGGTGCCTGTCTGTGAGTTAAAGTATTAGAATGGGAGGCCATGATTGCTACCTAACTCTTCTCTTTGGCCAAACCTGGCCACTAGCCTGCATCCCATCCTCCTGGGTACTGCTCATAAAACGCCACAAGTAAGGAACAGGTCACTGACACCCTGCCACGCAGCTGCCCTCAGCCGTGCAACTCCAGAAATATGCATCCAGGCTCGATTTGCAGGGAAATTATTCATGTTCAATAATTAAAGGGCACGTTTAAATTTTTTAAAGCTGTGTTATTTTTGCCATTTGTTAAAGTCTGAGGTGCAGCTAAGCGTGGCCTGACTCCTCCCCACGGTGCTGGGATCAGCGCGGCCACAGGCCCTGCCGCCGGGCCCTGCTGCAGGCCTCCTGCCTTCACCAAGAGCTGCCAGCCCGTCTCCAGGGCCCTGAGCTGCTTCTCCTGGGCACACACCTTGCAGACAGGGGCCTGATGCTCTCTGCTGTCTCCCACAGCAGCATGCAGAAAGCTCCGCTGAACGTTTGGGCTCTGACAGGAGAGCAAATTCTGGTTGCTCTGCTATAAGAAGTTTTAAAGCAAAAAAAAATAAAAAGTTTCTTTAAATAGGGCATAGGGATTATGAAACTTTTTTTCTCCTTTATCCTCCAGAGCACCAGAATAGCTTTTGCCTCAACAAAGAGCACAAAGCACTTTTTGGGGCAGCGTTTCCGACGGTGCCGGGGTTTTCATGCTGAGCCTCACCGCTCGCCTTTAACCTCCGCTGTTAGCTCCCTCAGAAAAAGCCATCCCCTCTTCCCTCTCCTCGCTCCTCTGTGCTTTGCAAGTTATCATCAGAGCCAGGAGACCTTTCGCTGATTAGAAAAATATTCCAAGCTCCAATGCAAGCCTCCTACAGTGAGAAATGCCTTAGAAAGGAACCGAGAGCAGCAGCGCGTCAGAGGAGTGTGCACACAGTCCCACTGCTTCAAGGGTCACGGCACACACATCATTCGTACCATAATAGCTGCCTGAGAGTGCCTATCTTAGCGCCTTGCAGCCTCTGCATATACCCATCAGAGAGCACCACGGGGACAATAAAAGCACATGGAGCCTCTTGCTGCCCCACTAATAGGTGCAAGAAATAATAAAACTTGGTCCAAAAAAGAAAGAAAAATGTCTCCCAGATTCCAAATATATTGCATCCGACTTGCTATAGCATTTGCTTATTCTGAACGATTCCTCACCAAAGGCTGCCTACAGGAGCCACCAGGAGTGACCCATGGCCAGGCTGTAAGTGCTTCAAAGGGGAGTGGAGGTTGTGGGTCAGCCTCTGTGCTCACAGGGTTTGCTACTGGGAAAAACTCACAAGACAGCACTACTGCAACCTCTATTGCTGGAGGACAATTCAATCTTTTCTTTCTTTTTTTTTCATTTCAAGGATATTTTCAAAACCTGCAATTTAAGGCAGCTGGTCTTCGGGTCTAGCTGAAGCAGAACAAACGTCTTAACAGCGCTGACAGGGCGTAGTGGCAGACTGGCACCCATCTTCCAGCACACAGACATACTGCAAAGGCAGCACAGACCTCGTATTTTACTGTCTCCTTCACTGTAGCTTTGCACACACAACAGAACTCAACCGTGCTGCATGGTTATTTATCTGCTTTTAAGCTCTTTTCTTCTGCGATTAGAAAAAACAATCAAAAAAAAATTGCATACACTAAAATCTAAAGAGCCTTGATCGTGGAGGTGACAGCCTGAGCTGCTGCAAGGCACCGTGCTGACAGCCAGTCCTGCCTGGGCAGCTCTTGGGCACATCTCACCCACGGTTATCCAAAGGAGCAAAACACATACAGAAATTATACTCCAAAGTCATTTCAGACAGCACAGGGACAGAACCCAGGAGCAACCTAACAATACACAGCATCACAGTGCTCTGCCCCAGAACAGAGGGAAGAGCGGCTCAGTGCCAGGTGAAACCACGGGGAGTGATGCTTGACACGAGCCAGAGCACTGCCAGCTGCAAAACTCCACACCCACACTGTGCATCTGTTGACTTGCCCTGTCAAGGGCAGTCTATTCGGGCTCACAAAGGATGCATGAAACAGCTAAACCTTTACTCCAGAGCACACGCATCAGGCAACAATTGAAAAGCACAGACTACTATTCTTTCCAGCAGGACTCCCCGCGAGCACCTGAGCAGGAGTTGCAGTGGTCAGGATGGAAGGGCTAAGCTGCTTCCAGAGTGCAAAAGCTCCCCAGAAATCAGGATGTGCCCTGCCCATAGGGCCTAGCATCAAACTGTGCAGGGCACAGCAATAACCATGGGGGTCGGAGAGCCCCTAGCCCCACCAGACTTCACCTGCTGAGCTCCTCCTGCACTCTGGCACTTCCCTGGTTTACTGCCTGCAAAATGACTTATTGATGCCTTCTGTCTCCCCTTACTCCTCAGGACGTGGATCACATCAGGAGAGAAACAGGCACTGGAATCTCTCAGTCCATGGGAATTGTCTCCTTCCTGAGGCAAAAACTTGGGTCTCCAAGCAGGCTAGGAGAAAATTTGCCTGTGAGCTAATGGGCTCATAACGCAGTCACTGCACCCCTCCAGGTCCAGGGTTTCAAACGTTTAAGAGTCCAATACACACTCAGACCCAAAAAACATACCACACACACTTCAGTATTCACAGATGGAAATTCCAACGTTCCTCAAGGAAATACCAAAAGTTTTGCTTTTTGCAAGCTTCCCAAAACATTTTCTGACATGGCAATTGCTGTGGTACTGCTGGGAAGCTGAGAAAGCAGCCATAGGCATCCACATGTGAGTGAGCTCTAGAAAAGGAAATACTTCTTTAATATCTCCAATGAATCAGACAACTTCAGGCTCGTTGCAACAGCCTGTATTCCTGAAAGACACACAAAAGAGCTCACCAAGAGAGAAACAACTGTTTGCAATAATGGCCTGGCTGCCACAGGCACTACTGGTGAGACGAACTGCAAGTCGTTTTTCAAACAGCAGGTAATATTTATTTACAAACTTGGAAAAGGTTTGCAATATATCGAGCAGAAAGGAAACAAAATCCAAGAGTTTTTCCCCTGGCAGCAATAAGAGCAGACTCCAAATTTGTTCTTTTATGATATACACTACAGTGCAAGTTTTTAACAACATTATCTGGAGACAAAAGCTCTTCTAGGCAGCATAATTACTTTTGTCTGTAGCATTACAAAGCCCATCAGATGGTGCCACTGCTGCTCTTACAAGGTTTGTTTCTCTGAACACACTTGGAGCTTGGGAAATGCTTTTTCCCCCCTCAACCATGAGACAGCCTTTTGGATTACTTTTGCAATATTGTCATGATAAAATTTACAGACTCCAGCTCCCAGGGATTATGAGATTAGCTTCAAAGCATTAGTAATAAAAATTAAAACGATTTAATTATTCTGTCTTCCCACTTTTAAGCCATCAGGGCTCACATTTTCTCCCTTTGCTCCATCACCATTAGCCCAAAGGTCTCTGCTCAGTCTCCAAACCAGAGGGGCTCCTTCCACTCCCATGCCCATCGTCCTCCTGTGGAAGCCACACTCAAAGTTCCCAAAGGCAGAGCTGCTCACCAGCCAAAGCCAAACCATTTTGCTCATCAGAAAGCATCTTCTCCCAATTATCAGTGCCTATCAAAATGCCAAGCTCAAAACCCATTTAATTGTTCAGCATATCTAGTGCCCTGGCATTTTGAAATACACTCCCTGAAGTTCTTAGTAGAAATGTGTACTGTGTATGTTAACTGTATGCTAACTCCTCATTATACCCGCTCCAAATGCCTCGAGAACATGCTCCCATTACACTCTGTGTGGCTGTCTGACTGCTAAGCAATTAGTCACACTGTGGCTCACCCGTTTATTATTTACATCCCGCACATGACCCCTGTTAATGCAGACAGCAGAGCCCACCAACACAAGCTGCTGCAAGCCCCAAGGCCAGGGGATGAGGAACTCATGCTGCTTGTCTGCAGGCATCATGGTGACCAGCGTGCCCAGCCCAACCCTGCTGCAGGGAGCTAGCGAAGCACAGAAACCCCTCCCAGGCTCTGTAATAAGCCAATTCCAAATGACATTTCTCTATTTTTGTAGATATACTTTTGTTGTGTTTGCTGAGGTCCATCATCAGTCGTTTCCTGCAGCATGCCTGTGGCTGGGCAGGGGGAAGCTGATGTCAGGGCTCCGAGGTGCCACACTCCATGTGAACTTTCCAAGAGAAACTCCTAGGAAAGACCTCTGGAAAAATGACTCCTGGCAGTAAAAGTCTTCTCAGGGGCTTTGTGCTTGAACACTGGTCTGCGGTGCTTTTGATTAAATATGGGTCGCACATCTATTGTATAATTTGTTTTTCTGAGCATCAAGTAATATTCCGCTTTTTGCCTTGACAGATGCGTGAATGCTTAAAAGATTCTTGAAAATTTAATAAAGACAAAGTTAAAAATGCAAACAGTCAAGGCTGGCACGAGCGGTGCGTGAACATGACTCTTTATGAAAACCAAGGGGAGCAGGAGGATGAGGGCACGTTCACCCCAAGCCCTGGAGATTCGAGAAGGAAAGGTAGAGGGGGATGTAAGGGGCTTCTACAGGAACAAGGTGGCTCTGGTTTTGGAGGCAGTGGATGCTCACTGCTGTGCTCTCATTTGGTGAGCAGGGCACATCTCTTGCATCTGCATGGGATCTTGTGCTCTAACATTAACCTCAAAGGGCAACTGAAGATGCCCTACCCTTGAATCCAGCTAACCCAGAGGAAACGTGGTTCTGAACCCAGCTTTGCCAGTTGTGCTGATCAAAGAAAAGTAAACCCCTCCCCATGTGCACCAGTGCCTACAATGTGGTGCAGAAACCCAAACAGGGAGAGTTGGGGTTGGGTGTCCAGGTTCCTGTGCACCCCTGGGCACTGGCTCAGGGAGGCAGCACGCAGCAGGATAGCTGTGAAGCAGCAAGGCAGAGCTCAGTGCAGGATGCAGGAGAGCCCAAGTGATGGAGAGCTCTGCTTTGTACCAGGATGTTCTCCAAACCAGTGCTTCCAAATAGGTCACACCTAGATCTGCACCCTCTGCTTGTGCAGTGGGAGAGCTGAGCTGGCAAGGCTCGGGGTTGGGGACAAACATTTCTCTTTCAGCCGCACGCAGAAATACGCACACTCCAAATAATTCCTGTCTTCCTCTTTCCCTCTGAAGGGGAAAAGTTAATTGAACCAATCCAACAGGACAAAATAAATTGCTGAAAACAGCACCACTACGCTTTTGTTATGTTGTAATTATATCAATAATACGCTCAGAATGAATGTCACATCACTGGGGAGCTCTCACCTTCACCATTTTTACCACAGATACTTACACTCCGATTCACATCATTGTTCTCTCTCCCATTTGCTGCAGAGACAATCTTCACCCACAATTGGGAAAAAGGTAAAAAAAAAAAAAAAAGATAAAGTGCCACAGAAACCAGCTCTTGGTCAACTCCACAGCCACATTTTTACTAACTGGAGGCTCCAGCATCCAAAATAATGGTGTTATAAAGACAGCGAATAAGAAGCACGCCTCTTAAATTGACGAAATGTGTTTGAAACTGAGGAGAAGTGATTCCATAAATTCCCTCGCTAATTTACAAGGCAAGTATCTAACAGCCAACTACTTCTGAAAAACAGGACACCAATTTGTTCACTCCCTCCATTTATTTTAAACTAAAATTTATAAGCTACTTCTAAAGTTGCATATCTAGCAAATTCCTCTATTCACCAGAATAAATGAAGATAAGTCAAGGCACTAGGTTAAGTTGAGTTTGAAAAATTTGAAAAAAAAGTCTTTGGAAGTGCATTGGTCTCCATCACTTCAGAGCAAGGCAGATCTGAGACCGGTTTTCCAGGCTCCCTTTCATTTCAGCAGGCTTTTATCAGGCTGTTAAGTCTCCAACAATGGAGAGCAGACTATTTATTTAAGAAGCAAATTCCTTCCTTTATAATCTCTCCTGGTCAAATTCTCTTTAAAGTTATCTCAACCGTCTGATGAAAAGCAAATGGCAGAAAATCAGTTCTTGATCCCTATAGTAACATGAAGGGCTTGCACTTATTTAAGGGCACCTGTTGGCTGTTTTTAAATCACTTCAGCCTCAAACCCTTTATTTCTGGTTTCTGCTTCCTACCTGTGCTCACAGAGCTCGGGAAAGGCATTTGCTCAGTAACAGAGTTAAAAGCAACGAACATCGGTGTAATTTTCTTCCTCTATAGGGTGGCTCTTCCCAAGATGGAGCAATACCCAGGCTCTCAAAAGCAATTTAGTGATTTCAGGCTGATTTTGTCTCAAGACACCTCAGAAGGACAGAGATTTCCTACATGGCAAGGGGAGCATTTCAGTAGCACAAGTGCCATCAGCCCCTAGCACACCCCAAACACAAAAATCACCGGCACTGTCACCTACCCATGGCCTTGTTTCCTGACATCGCACTTTCCAAAATTTGGACTCACTTCTTTCTTTCCTACCTCTGAAGTAACTTGACTTGACCTCCCACGTTTGTTATTTAAGTGATGCAGGCGAGCAGCCGCAGCAAGACACCACATCCAGCATCCTGCGTCCCAGCTCCTCCTGAATCCCCCTGCCCTGGCTCAAAGCCCCATTTTGATTCATGCTCCTTCCCAAAAGGAAATGTTTTATTGTCTCCTCACTCCCTCCCGTAAGGCAGCCAATGTAACTGGAGGCAGGATTAGAATTTGGCTGTCAGGAACAAGGCTCACAGCCGCTGCTGCCAGATATCGATCCAGGCTGCACCGCCCGCTCCGGATGGGCTTTCCTTCGAGAACATGAATAATCCTCTGCAAAGTAATGGCACTATTCATCTCTGGAAAGTTCCTTGCAGGCGTAAATCCCTTGCTGAAGAAGGGGCCACGTGTTCAGCCGCCTTCCCAGTAAATTAAAATTCAGCTTGTTCTTTCTCTAAAGAGAAACACAAAGAGTATCGATCAATAAATTTACCAAAAGTTATATGGCAGCTGGTTTTCTCAGTAATAGAGCAACCACTCTCAGGCATGGTTTAGCACATAATCTCCAGATCAATGTAACTTCTGATTTATAAATAATGATAACAAAAGTAGCAAGGGCAAACACGCTTGCAAAAAGTAAACACTTTCTCCAAAGGATGCTTCCAGGATAATCCTCTCAAAATAGAGACTGCATATTTCAAAGGCTGTGCGTGGAAACAACACAGAATATAGTGTCTAACGGAATTAAGCATTCACCCCCAGCATTCTCACGTTCAGACGCGTGCATTCTACAGCTCAGTGCCTCCAGAAGGCACAGGCACACGTCCTGCACAGACAGACGGACGGACAGCAGCGATGCCCTGAGCAGGCAATGGCATTTACCAGCAGGAGCTGTGACAGCGGCCAGCAGAGAGGTGGGAAAAGTGGTTCCCTCACCCAAGAAATGACCCCCTCTGTGTTTGCTAAGCATTAGCTTCTCCTAACCATGGACTCTGTTTTTCTGAAGAAAAATGACTAGAGCCACTTCCCTTCTGGACACTTCCACACAAGATATTTCCTCACTGCCAGTGTTGTGTTTATTATGGAGCCTTTCCTAGGCATGAAAAAGAGGCAGGAGAGGATAATAAATCCCATCAGCTGACAATTTTTTCAATTACTGTGCATGTTAAAACGATGCTACCACAAATAGGTTGCAAGAGATATGCTGGCAAAAATCTATTAACTTACTGTAAATCTATTTAAGTTGGGAAATCACACCTTGCAGAATTTGACCATTAGTCCTGGGAATTACTTTATTGCTGGACAGGGAGGGCACGAGCCCGTGAGGGTCATTGCAAAGACACGCAGCACCACAGCCTGTCCAAAGAGGCCCCAGTTCAGGCAGGCAGCATTTAATATGTGAACCTTTGAGTAAGTGCTTGCACATTTCCCCGTACACACATCAGTGAATGAAAGAACAAATTTCCTTTTCTAAGCCTTCACACTGCTTCTCCTCCCTTCTAAACCTTCCAAAGCCTCCTCTTCCAGCAGAAGCATTGACATCTCTGGGAGGTAACAGCAGCAGATGCACATCTCAGTTGCTCTAGGAACCAACACCTGATTATATTTGTGTTTTATATTCACAGAGAGGAGAAAATTCACAGGAAAAGAGCTCAGGCTCAAACACAGAGATTCCTGGCTCACATGCAATCGTTCTCCCTGCCCCAAGCCCACCTGTTCCTGCCTAAGGAACGTTTTCCCTTGAAAAGCCATTCTTTGCTGCCTTCTTGTCAAGAATCAAAAAAATTCATTTCCTGTGAGGTCTGCACTTAAGTGACTGGCTCAGGCGTGTCAGAGACGGATCCTTCTTGATAAGAGAGTAATGGCAGCTTTTACAGCCTCTAGAGATAGCGAGAGCAGCCGGCCCATTTTCTGCTATCTGAGCTGATCCTTGGCTGCTGCTCCTACAGCACCGGCAAAGGGGGGCTCACAAATTCCTGCTAGCATCCACCACTGCAGAGCCTCCCACACCAGCAGCGTGAAAGAGTTGGGGGAAAAGGAAGAAATGAAAATCTGGCAGCCCCAAGCTACATCCACACAGCTTCATTACCTCTCAGTGCAGAGGCCTGCATGCCTGTGACCAGCACAGGAACAAGCCTGGCTCTCACCAGGCATGAAGAGGGGCAAGCATCCTCTTTGCAGACAGTATCCTGTCTTTATAAGAGGAAAATGTATTCTGATATAAGTAAACAGCATTCTTTTACACGCCCTTGCTATTCCCTTAAAGTCTCCAGCTTCTCACACGAGAGCCTTGAGCATCCCCAGAGCAGAAGCAGCAGCCCAGAGCTGGTGCAGGCAGACACGGACCCACAGCCTGCCTTGCTGTTGTGAAGTCAGAGTTTGTGCTGAAAAACCTCTCTCCTTTTTTTTTTGCTGCCAATTGGATGGCGTTTTATACATCCAAGAAATCTGAACTGCAATAAAACCACAGTGACAAAAATAAAGCTGGCTATGGAAAAAAGCAGTTCCTGCTCGGGGTGGCAGCAGGGGAGTATGTTAAAAGTTGTCTGGAGCAAGAGCCATGGAAGTGTGCAAACAGGCAGCTCTGTGCAAGCTCCTCGCAGACACCAGCCCCCCTTGGGCCAGACAAAGAGCCCATGGACGCCAGAGCTGCAGAACCTCCCCATAAACACTTCCACTTTAATCCAGTTTAACTGGGAAAGGTCAAGCCCAGTAACAGCACAACATGTGTTATCGGTTAAACAAAGTTAGCAGCTATCAGTTAAACAAAGAGCACTTAGACACAAACCAAAGCAAAGCCCCTCTGTGTTTCAGGCACCCAGATGAATCTCTGACGCCCTGCTAAGCCTCTGCAGAGTTCTGTGCGCAGTCTCCACGAAGCCTGTGCAGTGATTTTTTTTAGCTGCCCACAGATAAATTAACCATCCAGGTAAAGAAAGCACAACTGAAAAATAAAACAGGCAGCAACACACAAAGCTACACGTCATCTACATCTGCTGCCCAGAGTTAGCTGCTGCGTTTCTGATCTCCCATCATGAAGTATCATCTCATTACTGCCCAATTCATATCTATAACAGATATAAACTGGTTTTCTCCCTAGAAAGCTCAGGGATACATATTAAACAGGCCTTTAAGGAGAGGGTTTGCTCTTTGCATAGCAAACATTTCCATACCACATCACCTTAGGTACATGAATACAGCCAGGATTCAAACCAGAGTGTTCCCCACTCCAGTGAAAGAGACCTGCAGAAAAGCTTCGCCTTCAACAAATGCTGAGCCTACTGCCAGCTGCTGGAACTGCTCTCACTTCTTGCAGAATCTGTTCTTCTCCCCAAATCCCAGCTCTGCACAGAGCTGCCAGCATAAGGACCTCCGTTCAGAATGTAAAACCAAAACAAACTCCGTCCTCGCTGCTGTGGGAAAAAGCTTGGAAATGTGACCCACAGCACTGGAAGACAAGGAAGGCAAATTAAGCAAAACCTCACAACGTATCATTTTTCAAAATTACCAATTTTAATGCTGATCACATTGTTCTCAGGACTTCAACCACGATTTCATAATGCCCCGAGGTTATGGGAACTGAAAACCACATGCTTGTACTGAAATGAGACAGCAAAACATTCTGCAAATTCATCTTTCCTATGAAGGACACTCATGTTTCACCCTAATCCTTACCCTCCACTAAGGCAGAACGCCACCAAAGTCTCACTGAGACTTACAAGCTTAAGCTAATGTGGACAACTGCCACAAAAACCTCTACTTTTTTTTTTTTTTTTTTCAAGAATATCAGGGTAACCCTGCTCTGATAGGAGGGAATCCCAGGCTTTGCCTTTACAAATGAACAAAACTGACCGATTTTAAAGCACTGTTTCCCAGGCTGGTGTGCCATTTGTACACGGACTGCACAAGCACTACGTAAGCACCAACATCTCCAAGTCACAAATGATTCCCACCAGATTCAGCACTTCTTCCTGGGGTAATTAGAGCTAGGAAAGGAAAATTAAGGAGAAAAAGCTAATTTGCTCTTCCTCTTGAGTGAATTATCACTCGTAGTTTGTGTCCTAAACAAAATGTTTCTGCTGGCCTAAGCAGCATGAAAGCAATGCAAACTGGACAGAAAAAAGGAGAGTTAGCAAATGGCAGAAATAACTGCAGGTTGGTGCTTAGCAATGCATGCAGCAGGGGAAAAAAAGAGAGAATTACAGGAAACATTAAGGGTTCCTCTCTGCACTGTGCTACTTTCGATTTGAAAGCAGAAAATGCAAAATTAAAGCTGAAAATCCCTCATGCGTGGGCACCATTATTCCAACAGCAACAGGTTTTGTACCACTTCTACGCCACCGAAACCACCCCGAGCACGGAGGTGTTCCTGCAGCCCTAAGCAGAGCGAGGCCAGGTCTCACATGGAACATATAGGTGAGAGCATTTTACTTTCGTGCATCAAACATCAAAATAATTATTTCATAAACAGAGGTGTCAGTGACACTGACATGGACTTTTTGCATGCGCTCTTCCTCCAGTGCAAAAACAATACAATTTTTTTTAATTTTTTTTTTTTAAGGATCTGGATTAAATAGCCAGCCTGGTGATAACCATGCTCAGAGTGGGTGTGATTTGCAGCAACCACCCCCAGGCTCACGCAAACGGCTCTCAGCCCGACTCTGTATCTGTGCTCCCACTGCAGCATCCCATGCAAGAGCCAGCCAGGGAAAGGCTTGCATCACTGACAGAGCTAATCTGAGAGTTGTGTTTGTACTTAGGGTGGAAAACTGAAAGCATTTGTAAGTTTGTTTGACTTTTGATGCTTTTTGAACCATATAAGTAAATAGAACATCACTTCCATTCCACATTAGGAGGACCAGAGTAGGTTTCTGAGCACGTGCTTCCACTCTCAAACTTTTTCTCTCCACCAACAAAGCAAACCAGACAGTAAGATCAACTGGAAGGCAGAAAAAAGCAAACAGAAAGGCTAAACTGCTTCTCACCCTTCACATTCCTGTGCAAACCTGCTCCTGCAGCACACTGTCTCTCTAACAGCCCAGACCCGAAGTCTTAAAACCCTGTCTGCAGGGAGAATTAGACTGGATTTATTGCAAACACCTCCTCTGGACGCTCGTAAAGCAATTTGAGAGCACCTAATGGATTTAGGATTTAGCTAAATTGGTGCAACACAATAAAGAGATTAAGAGCGTGGTCAATCACAAGTCATTGCGTCAGCGCATCCTTAAGGAGCTGCCAGCCACCAGCAAGGTCCATGGAACAGCTGAGGAGGGAAAGGGGAGCAGAAAGGCTGCTCAGGTGTAGGATGACGTGCGTGGAGGGGAGAGCTGGGGTGCTCAGCTCTGCACAGCAGCAGCATCACATGCCAGGAGATGGAAATACAGCACACCACTTCTCCAGCCCGATTCCCAAGAAAAGGCTCGGGAGAAGGTTTGCCATAAACCGGTCTTTTGGCAGTCCAGGAAAAAAAATTGCACCATATTCTGATTTCATGTTTACAGAGGCTCTGCACAAGGGCAGGGCCAGCCTCCTCCTAGCAATCCATCAGCCACGCTCCCTGCCGCACCATTTGTTTCTGAGCAAACAGAATGGCTAATAGCCTTCCTCCTACGACAACAAACTGTAAGCGCTCCGTTCAGACAGGTCCTACACTGTATCTATTAGTCCTTACCCATAGACAAGTTCCCCTCATTTCAGAAGAAGCCATCTGTATTTCACAGTCCCAGAATAATTATTGCTCAAACATTCTGTAATGAAAGGCTTCCCCCATATACAGCTCCATTTCCAAGTGAGAATACAAGTATCCAAATATTTCAGGGAGTGGAATTGTATAATAACTTAGTTTATTGGTCCGTTTTGTATCAAACTTGGTGTGGCTTCCAGGCATTTACGCTGCCAGCTCTCCTTCTCTTACTGTAAAATCCCTTTTATTGACAATTCAATCATGTCAGGTTTGGAACAGTAGACGCACTGATTTGATCAGCTATCATTGGATTTACAATATATAAACGACAGCACCATCTCTGGCCCGCGTCTCAAGCAGCTGCCTCTTATCGATTTATATTCTACTAGCAAGGAAGAAAAATTGCAGCACAATGTAGTGGGATAGTCTGAGATCAATACCAATTTTTTTCTTAATGACACACAGGCCAAGATAAGGACAGCATAAGTCAAAGCCAGACAGATCAAATTTGCCCGATATCCCTTTCAATTACCGAGGTACATACACAGGGATGTGTAACGTTAAAGCTGAGGGGGACATTATCAAAATGCTTTAAAATTAGAGCAGCTCACTGGGCTGCTTGGCATCCCTGCAGGCACTGGGATGGAGAGGTCGGGGTCTCCTCTCCCCCCCCCACCATGGCACGCAGCAAAGCGCCGGCACAGCCCGGGGGATCCGTGCTCCTGGAGACAGCGTGTCTCTCTGTGAAGGTCCAGCTCATCAATAACAGAAACCCCCTAATTATTCCAGCAGTGTCAACATCTCATAAACTCGGCTGTTACTTAATGAGAAGTTAGGAGTGAGCCCTCTCTTCATTAGCACCCCTGTGATGCTCAGTAACAGCAACATCCCAGCCCAAACCCTCTGCATTTAGAGGGCTTAACATCCCCTTCTTAATTGGCAGTGGAAAGCAGAGCTGCTGTGATTTATACAGCTCTGTACACCGAGTTTCATAATTACAAGTCCATGCGGCTCATGATTTATCTATTTGCATCGTACAAAGCACAAGCCCAAACATCCCTGGAAATGAAAATTCACATGTACGATCCACATGTCCAGGCAACGTGAGAGCGGAATGGATGAGAAGCCCAAGTCAGCTCACAGCTGCTGTCAGAACAATGGTCCCTGAAATTATCTGCAAAATCTAGCTTGGGAGATTAAAAAAAAAGGAGATAAAAAAAAGTTGATTAAAGTTTTCCTTGCTTCTTTTCTGGAGGCAGAAAAGGGCAAAAGCACTTCAACAATTATTAATTTATATGACCTTGATGCATATGCATTCCTCGTAGCTCTTTAAAATGCATTCAGTACAGCTGGTGTAGAAGCACATTTAGCCAAAGGTGTGCGTGCCCATCAGCATGGTTAACAGGAAAACATTAAATAAGGGAAGCGGGAAGGAAACGAGACGACTTCTTGTTTACTCGTGTAAAATGGAGCACCCTGCTCTGCTCACTGCTGCAGCCCTCCAGCTCCACAGGTCTGCACAGGGCAGCAGCAGCTCCCCACCCAGGTGGGTTTGCACAGCACATGGCAGTGGGTGCACTGGGACACAGCACTGCCAGGAAGGGCTCAGTCCTGCAGCTCCCCTCCAAGAGCGAGCTCAGCAGAACGAGGACCAGGAACCTGCAGCACCGAGTGCAGGTTGCTGCACCAAGAAGTGAAAAGAAGTAAAGGAAGTTGCAGGACCCGCTTGCATTTTGTGCCCATTTGCACAAGAAATGCCCTGAAAGCTGCACATACCTTGCACCGCGTCACCATGTCCCAGGGCAGGCAGCAAGCCTGGAGGTGGCTGACTTTTCAGGGAACTGTAACTTTTTTGTCACCATAACATAGACAGCATTTGGGCTCATGCTTAATTTCTTCCTCCCCTTCATTTCAGGACCATTACAACCCCTCCCACAAATCATCGTGTCCTTCAGTGCAAGCACTGAAAAACCACCATGCAGCAGTGGAACTTCTCATCGGGCAGCGGCCACATTCCAAAAGCTACTGGAAAATGTTACTTCCACTCTGAAACACAAACACTGATCTTAATTGCCTGAAAGCATAAGACACTCTGTTCAGAGATTATTTCTTTGGAATAAATATTTATTGATACCTCCAGCCTGCATCTTTAGTCATTTACTTTTTTCTTTCTAAAAAAAAAAAAAAATGCACATTTTAAAATGGATTTGCTTTGCCTCCGTCATAAAAAATGCAGGCTGCATTTCTCATTCATGAGGGTTCCATTTTTAATCTGCCACCTCAGATGGGTTTGGTCTGCATTTGTGGTGAGGACGGGCATGGGAGAAATAAAACTTTGCTTTTAGAAGAAAGACTGACAAAAAACTGAAATAAACTCCGAGTCTCCCCGCTGTGTTTGCTCAGAGTCCCAGAGGTCCTTGTGGCAGCAGATGCAATCGGATGCTCATAGCGGGTCCTTGAATCGCATTGTTCCCAGAGCACATTAACTTGACATTTCGAAATATTGTTTTGGAAAGCCATTCTAACATTAAGGAGTTCCTGCTTATTTCTGATCTGTAGGGCAGCAACAGAAACGAGGGCGGTAATTAATTTCTCCCCCCTCGTGAGAAAATATAAAGTCAACCTCTGTTAAAAGCTGTCCCTGGCAAATGGCACGGGGACAGGGATGTGTGCTGTGCTGTGGCTGTGCCCATTCCCCATCCATCCAGCATTGCAGTGTGATGCTGGGTTGCCCAGTCCTGCCCCAGGTTTATTAAAGCTTTATTAAAAGCTCTCATATGAGCTCTGGATTCTTCCTTTCCTTCCCAGGCACCCCCAGTGCTAAAGTACTAAAGATAAAAATTACAGCTGAAATGATGTATTAACTAATAAAACAGCATTAAAACAACTAATAGCATTTTGCAAGAATCCGAGCTGCCTGCTAACGATTAAAAAACAAAAATCCCCAAGCGTGGATGGCTGCAAAACAATGCCACAAAGTGCAAGCAGGGACAGTTGCACAGGGCAGAGCCAGGGCTCAGATGCATCCCTGCTCCCTCCCAGCAGAGCAGATCTGCCCGTTATGCTGGAGCCCAGCGTGATGCCCAATCTGTAATGCTGCAGGACAGCAACTGCAGATCCGCTGCATCTAAACTGAGTGTTCGCAGTCCTGCAGAGGGATGCCAGGGTGATTTTATCACCGGCATGCTGAGGAATGCCCAGGGCTAATAAGCTGCTAAGAGAATTACTGGAAACTTGCCTCGGCAGGAATCTCTTCCTCATCTCTCCACAAAAAAGCTCGTGGATCAAATAGCAGCAGAGGTACCATGCAGAGATCTCCAATATCCTTCTGGCTGCAAAAGGGACCTCAGGGCAGGTAGCTAACAGCTCCACATGCAGCACAGAACTGCAAAGGGATGTGGCACCCACCCCAGCAGGGACTGTCCCCAAAGCCCCCGTCCTGCAGCAGGCAGGGGACAGCAGGAGGAAGGCACGGTGCCACCAAAGCATGGCCAAGGCTGCTTGAGAGCACCCGGGGGGCTGAGCACAGTGGGGTGAAAGCAGCAAGGCAGCGACCGTTACTCAGTTATTGTCCTCACTGGAACAATATATAAGAAAATACTTTTTTTTTTTAAATAATTTCTAAGCTCTATTGCTTGGAAGACACCCAAGGAGATGCTGAACAAGCTGAATTAACAATCCTGAATTAAAACTCCTGCTGCTCTCGCTGTCTGAAGGTCACGGAGAGACACGTGCTCCGGAGCACGCCTGTCCCACCGCGTCCCCACGCTGTCCCCAGCCCTGGGACACCACGGGTCAGCATGAGACCAGGAACAAGGACAGGCACAGTGGGTCAGGATGCCTACAGCAAAGAGGTGAGGACAAAGATTAAGAGAGCAGAGCAGACAGCTGGGTACAGGGCAGAGGAAAGGAGAGACTCTGTCCTTCTCACTCATCCTCTGCCTGTTTGAGGGAGAGAGGCAACAGGAAAATAGAGCCACTTCCATCGACTCTGCTGCACAGTGCTCCTAAGTGGGACCTGTCACAGCAGTTGATAATTCTTTCCCCTGCTTCAAGCAGAAGCTTTTATACAAGGGTTATTTGTTTCTGGCTTGTAGTCCCAGCTGGCAGGGACGCCCAAAGCCCGCAGAGCAGCAGGGGGGGGCCCTGCAGAGCGGAGCTGCCTCTGTGCAGAGCGAGGGGCATGAGCAGCCCTCACCCCCATTCCACACCCGGCACTGCTTGCAGTTATTTTCATAGCACAATCCTCAATGCAGGCACACGCATGTGGAGTGAAATAGATACTGGGCAGAGAAGCGGTATTTACTTAAGAAGATCATTTTTGCAGCCGATGGACTAGAACTGTTCCCACTGTGTGCTCGCACGCCATACCACACGCAGAGCAGGCATTTGCTGCTTTCCCTGTGGTTCCTCTACATCCCAAATGGATAGGTCTGGTGGATGGATGGAGCCACCTCATCCTTGCAGGGTTTCTTCCAGCAGACACCCAGAATCCACCTCCAAAAACGACGGGTGAGTGATGCAAGGTGGAGCAGCTTTCCCAGACAGAGTTATTCAGAAGGAAAACGTACATTTTCTCCACTTTTTTTTAAAAAAAAAGCACTAAAGAGGAGCACAGCTCATTCAGTGCAACGAACCTCACGTGCTGTGTTACACTGGAACCAACAAGTTCCCAGTGGCAGCTCCTTTCCAAGGTACTGCCACGCTTCAGACTCGAGGCCTTATTAAGAAACAAAGGATTTCAGACAGGAGCAGAGGTTTCATTGCCAGCATTGCCTCTGTGTTCGTTATCAGATTCAGACACATTTGTTCCTGCCGAGCCTAATGACTACCAGACGAGCTGCGATTGCCGATGCCCTCTCAGCTGCTCTTTGCTGTATACACACACCCAAGCCACATTTCCTAAGGAATATGCTAATACCTGTCATTCAGCTGAGAAGGAATTGGATCTAAATGTTACAAAGAACAAACAACCCTGCTTTTTTCGAGGGGGGCTGAAGCTGATGACTGACAAACAAACAGCCAGCTACAGAAATGCATCCAACTCATCAAGATGAAATGTGTAATTGTACACACATATGGAGTGCTCCCTTGCAGGCAGCCATCTGCAGCAAGGCCATATTTTAATTTCACTCAAAAAAGAGAAAGGGTCATTTTGTAATTTCCCCTCTTGCACTGATTTTTGTTAACGTTTTGAAGACAGACAACACGTGCTTTGATTTGAAAAGCTTTCTTCCTCTTAGGAGCGAAGCAATGTGTTTTTAAAAGCAGGGCTGTGACTTTGGCCAGCAGAGCCCCACAACCACTGAGCAGCACAGGGCACAACGCAGAGGCTGCTGAGCATAAGGAGTAAGCAACAACATTTGGACAACTATACTGTTTACACCCACAATTAGTTGGGCAGGTTCTCCCTTCTCGTAGCTATTATCCAGACAAGTCCAATGCAGATAACTCTGTGATGCCCAAAAAAATAAGGGCAGGAGAAGGAGTTTGGTTCAGCAGACATCCGGCCAGCGGTTCAGCACACAGCAGCTGCCTGCAGCCCAGGTTACCAGCTGCGTTCTGCTCCCTTCCACCAGCACAGGGAGTATTTGGGTACACATCCAAGCAGAGATTGATGCAGATTTTCCAGGAATTATTCCACCGCAAGGTAACTTTCTCCTCTTACACTTTCTACCTTAAAAAACTTCAATGCTCCACAGAAATCCAATTCCATAACATACCCGCTAGTCAAAAAATTTCAAACAGCATTGAGCAAAGCTGCTGCAATGAAGCAGCCTGCTCAGGATGCAGGGCTTTGCTAGAGGACTTTGCTAGCACAAGCAGCAAAGTGAGCACCTGCAGTCCCTGCTAGCAAGTCAGGGCTGTCCCAGGCTAGCGCTGTCCAGGACTGCTGATTGCTTTCCCCACCCTGCACCACCCTATGGTCCCTCACAGGCTGTGCTACTGTGATTTTAAGAAGTTTTTTTTTAAAAAGAAAAAAACTTATTTATGTGATACCTTGGTTAAAACATAACCACAGCAAGTCCCTTCAGCACGTTAAGGGGCAGGCATCTGTCAGTGTGTCAGCAGCAGCAGCATAATCCCCTTCGGTCAAGATAAAGCAAGCTATAAACCAAGAACCTCCCAGCCACCAAGGGCTCCAGCGTGCAGGCACCAAGCCAGAGCTTCCCACACAGCAGAGCTGCAGACAGCAGGGCAAAGCATCTGTACGCTGCCCGCTGCAATATCACTTCAAAGTCATCCCTAAAGCCACACGAACCCACAGCACCTCATGGCTGTGCTCAGCAGAAGCCCCTGTGCCGCTGCCAGGAGAGCAGCACACGTGGTGGCACACATCTGGCACTCCAGTGCAGCCACATCCCATGGCACAGGGGGATTTGGCCACAGGTTCAGCAAGCTATGAAATGGGGAGCCCTGATGGGTGAGCAGGGGGGAGCCAATGGCACTGGGATTCCCGCATCCCAAAGCTCCCACCAGCAGCAGGGATGCAGGGAGATCCCGAGACAGGCTGGGACCTTGCTCAAGAAGTATGGCTGGAAAGGGAGGCAGGGCAGCCCCGAGGAGAGCAGCACTGGGGGCTGGGCAGGCAGCCAGGCAGGCAGATGGTTCCACATGGGAGGGTTTATGGGTACCGAAGCCCGCGCTCCCCGCGTGCCCACCCAATGCAGTAAAAAAGTCATCAGGCTGAAAATCAAGGCCATTAATAAAAACAAGGCAGGCTCGTTTTATTTGTCTCCTGACATCTTAGGCTGTAAGGCAAGATGGGGTCGGGCTTTCAAGACTCTCCCTGTAGTTACACAGACAAGGCTTTTATATGGGGGGAAAAAATCCTGCCTTCATTCATTGCATAAAGCTGGGAGCAAGGACTTCCTTTTAACAGCACACCAAGTGTTGCCAGAGAACTACCAGTACTCTTAACCAACAAGCTTTAAAGCGTCCCAATGGAATTAAATGATCTTTTTAATGGCCAAATTCACAACAGCACCTGAGTTCATGAACAGTTTGCTAATCCCAGGAGAAACACTCAGATTTCTATGCTGGAAAAAGCTTCAGCACTGCTGGGGGGCCAGGGGGACCTTGTAGGCAATCTGTCTTAAACCATGGGAACAACAACCTTTGTTAGACCCTGACCTCGGCAGCAGTTGGGCATTCACAAGGAATTTAATCACAATATCATTTAATAATCTGTAGCTGTCACAACATTCAGCAACACTCCACTAGTTGCTGTGTTTACTTACAGCCTATAGAAGTCAGCTATTAGAGAATATACACATACACACAAACAGTTGAGAACCACAACCCTCCATCTACCTGCAGACCAGGATAAAAGAGGAGGGGATGGGAACACCAGCAGCCGAGCCCTCAGACCACCAAATCAGGCGTTAGGCTAAACAGAATTTCTTTCTTGTCCAAGTCCCTGACCTCAAAAGCCTTAACTTACGTTACAGAACGTTACAACAAGAACTCAGTACTGCATAGCCAGCTCACTCTGGTGTGCCAAACTGCCACTGGGAACACAGTGCCCAGGTCTCTATGTGGTGATGCCCAACCTCATCTTCTCGTGTTTCCCTCAGTTCTCTGCAGCTGCCTACTTGCCCCAGGACACAACTTACACAGAAACCCTGAAGTGCTGACTGCAGCCACAACAGCAGGGTGAGGAGGTGCAATGAACAACAGCAAGTGGGGCAGATTTTTTGGGAGCTCAGAGCCATGCCTTTGGGCAGCCACCACTCCCTCCAACCAGCACCAAGCAATAGTTTCACATAATTAGGTTTGAGTGTCTGGGAGTCACTCCTCCAGCCCACCAGTGGGAGAGCTGCTCAGGGACAGAGCCCCAGCACCATGCAGGGCTGCATCCCATGGCAAGGAGCAGCCCCTCACCTGGCACAGAGGCATCTGCCTGAACAAGGCGGTGGGTTGGATATGACTGACTTCCTCCATAAGTCTTCCTTTCACCCACAAAACATACTTTTTTATTATTATTATTCCTTGCAATACAGAGACAAAGCTGCTTTTGTCTTACTTGTCAAATTTTTTTCCAAGCAAAACACAACTATGCATGAACTAAAATTCATTGAATGGCTTCTGTGCTGAGTCAGGAGGCAACTACAAATGCAGGCGTCTGTGGTCACAGCACGTCCAGTGGCACACCAGGACAGACCCACAGCCAACAGTCACCAACACTGCCACTGACCCTGCCACTGACCCAGGGGCTTTGAGGGGAAATGAACCGAGAGGCATCTGAGACTGAGGTGAAGACAAGCAAACGGTTTATTGCTGAGATTTATTTTTAAGTTACCATTACGCATACTGCACTGAAAGCAAGACAAATATGAACACTAATGTATTTTGATCATGAATTAAACACAGGAGGAGAAGACAAGTGTGCTCTTCAGAAGGGAGAGCTATAGGAAAGCAACTAATGAGTCACGTAGGCAGAAACAGGCTCAGATCAAAAAGAGGTTTACAGACAAACTAGACAGTTCAGTGCAGCTGTGTGTGCAGTAATGATAACTTTTATGAGTCTTTATGTCTCACGCCTCTATGTCAATGATGAAGAGAAACACAAAGAGGGAAGCTCCATCGACACCTGTGTGCATCGTTGATGAAGAATGAGGAGTCTGAGCACAAACATCCCAGTGCTCAGAACAAGCATGAGGAGAAAACTCTGGAGAGCCCCAAGGTAGGAAGGGCTCTGCACAAAGCAGATGCGTTTGAAGTTCTCACATCACCAGGATTATCAAACACCTCGGCATTAGTCATGCATTTTACAGCACTGCTCGCTGGAGGATGGTGTCGGAGGCAGAGATCCATCACATTTAATGATGTCAGGACGAAGCCAATATTTCACAGTTATGTGCAGTCGGACGTTACCGTACCCTGTGAGCCCTATGCACTAAATTATTTTTGTTAACTTAGGCATTTAGCACGTGGCATCTGGTAATTATTTCAGGCAGGTTCTATTGGTTGGACTGGTCTCCCTGTAAACTTACCAACACAAGTTAGTTCCATTAACAGGAGAGAACCCCATGCACATGAACAGCACCAGTTAAATCAATAGCAAACCACCTCTTCATATGCACCCTGCAGCTTTGGGCATGGAGGTGCCAAGGAAGGGTCACACAAGGCTCCAGTTCAGCTGAAGTGCAGTTGGTTTGAAGCCTGTTGAGAGTGTTCACCCCATCTCCTGTACCACTGTTCTCTGAGGTGTGATTTTAGAGCAGATTAAACAGAGGACTCTGCCCCAGGTCAGCAGCCCATGCTGTTTTCCCCCTCTCTGAAGAGCCCATCCCTAACAGCTCAGTTTATAACAGCCATTAGGGGAGGGGGGAAAAAGTGACCCTACCACTTCTCTGGTCTCACTCCATGAGCCAAAAGCTGTGATGGGTCTATTGGTGCAAGGAACAGAGAATCCAGAAGCAGCTCCAAGAGATCATCTCTGAAGCCAGGTTGCCCCACCAGCCAAAAATTTTCTGCTTCTATTCACAGATCAGCCTGTGAGCAAGTCAGCTGTGAATAAAGACCTACAAGAAACAACTCCAGGACACACAAACCAAAAGAAGGAGTGAAAAATCTTAATTCCTGCTGCATCTCTCCCTTTTTCTCCACCCTGAAAGGTGCGGAAAGGGGCAGGCTGGGGCCCGGCTGCTCCCTGCTCCTGGGGGACACATGCACAGTGCTCAGCACTGCACAGCTCCTGGGGCTCTGATCATGGATCAGCCCAGCTGCTGTCATGCTGTCCCTGGGGACCATGTCACCCCGTGCACGAAGTCACCAGAGCACCCTGGCTATCACTCAAGGCAGAAATGTCAAGGAGAAAAACCCTTGCAGCACGGCCTCAGAAACAAGTGTGTTATTAGAAAGCTGTCATATGAGCAATGCACAGATGTTTGCACTGTCCTTACATGCTGAAGGTTTCTTTCCAGGTTGTTTGGTTTTGTTTTTTGTTTTTTAAATATTTTAAGACAGAAAAAAAATAAGCCATCTCAGAGCTAAATTCTGAACAGCTTCTCAAACATGAGTGGTTCATCCACACTGCTGGGTGACCTGGGCAAAGGAACCAGCCCCACTGCTGCCTCCAGGAGGGGTCTGATCCACTTACATCCAGGGACTGGGAACAAATGAAGGTATATTCTTATGTAAAAACTCTCTTATGCAGAGAGAAGGGGTAAAAAACGTAAACTGACAGTGCAGGAGCACACACAGCTCTCTTCCATGGAAATCTGTTAGCCAGAGAATAAGATGAGCACTAAAGGAAGCATCCAAAAGCCCAGCCAAATCAGCTATAGCATTAACTCACAATTAGAAAGATTATGTGATCTATTACATTACAACAACACCCCCTATTCATAGGCACGAGGAGGAGGCTGGGCTCTGCCTCATTGGTTTTACTGTCTTTCCAGGGAAAAGCGTTGTTACATGGAAGTCTGGGGGTGGCTTTGAGCACAGTGCAACCAGTTGTCTAGATGAATTGTTACTTGTCACACAAATTTTATCCAAGAGCAGCAGCAGACCAGCACTGAACAGACACACACAAGGTGTGTACCCATTACCTGAGCCACCACGCGCTCACACCTCCCAGCACCAACACCTTGGTTACAACTCATTCATAGAGTCATGGAATCATTGAGGTTGGAAAAGACCTCTAAGCTAGTCCAACCATCCCCCCACCACCAATGTTGCCCATTAAACCACGTCCCCAGGTACCATATCTACATGTTTCTTGAACACCTCCAGGGACATTGAATCCAATATATATCTAACATCTTTATCTCTGAGGAACTCCAATCTCCAGGTGTAGAAAAAAATACATGGATCTAATACTTCATTAAGATTACAGAAGTTGCTTCTGTTTACTTAGGTATGAATTTAAAGGAAAAAATAAACATCTTCCTTTCTGCCCAGCTACACCAGAAAAAAAAAAGACCTCATGCTATGCTAGTCAAATTGCTATTTCACGCAAGGCAGATGCAAGTGTAGATGGCCTGTCCATATGCAAATCTGAAATATAAAGCAAAGTTCCCTTTAGCACACAATCTGGCATTAGCAAGCCATTTCATAGGGAGGGAATTTTCAGTAAATTGCACATTTAATTTCCATGTTATGGGAAATGGTTTCCCTTAGTTCTTCCAACAGTCACCTCCTGCTATTAATGACCACAAGCAATGCAGTGACCCTTATAACATCTGATTTCACAGCGAATATTTTAATTTCTGAAGGTGAAATGTGAGGCATACTCTCCTATAACACTTATCTTTATGGCTCTCTTAATTCTTTAGAATTTATAGTCTCCACTAAAAGCACATAGAACATAATTGAAATAGATTTTCCAAGATATATCTGAATTATTTTAACCTACCTTTCCTTGTTAGCAATTCGTATTATCTTATTCTAACACAGGAAAAAGTATTTTCACGCTAAAAGCTTCACTGGCAGCCTTTTAAATTTCAAAAGAAAAATTTAATGATGTTTTTGTTTAAAAAACATTATTTCTAGCAGAAAAGATTTTCAGAAATCAGGACTTGAGGGAGAGCATTAGAGTCCCAACACGTTGCCAGATTTTCCAAACGAATCGGTCTCAGATAAAGACATTAACACTTCTCTGAATCTATGTCTCAAAATCAAAATGTGCCATTTTAAAGAGCCTAGAAAGGTATGGACATGACATGGCAGTGGGAGCTTCCAATCCATGGAAAACAACTGTGGATCGAGTCAGGCTGGGCAACAGGAAAGCAGCATCTTCCAACAACCTCCTCTGCTTATGGCAGCCCCACCAGGCTCCGTGAGAGATTGCCACTCCGCCAAGTTGCTGAGAGCCAAAGTGGACAAGTGCCCAGCAGAAATGATGGAGGCAAATTTAATCTTTCCCTTATGGAGAAGGGGGACCAGAATGCCTCTCGAGATTGCTCCACACTCTGCTTGGATGTCAGTCAGGGCACATCATCAGGACTGACTCCGAAGCCCACTAACCTCCTTTAAAGGTCGTTGTTATTGTTGGTTTTGCGGGGGGATGTTTTCTTCCCCCTCCAGAAAACCAAAAAGGCCAAGAGACAAAAAGAACAGTTTGAAGAATGAATGTTTCTTCCAGTGTTATCACCACAGCAATAGGCACATATGGAAACTCAATGAGAGCTCAGTTCTGATTTATGGTTGATATTTCATTTAATTGAATTTTGCAAAAAAAAAAAAAAAAAAAAGTTTTCATTATTGCAAAGCAGACCTCCCATCATGCAAAGGAAGGGGGGAAGGAATCAAATGCTTAAACTCTACCTCATTTAGCAGTGACACTTGAGGAATGAACAATGCTTCATACATAAATTTGCTTGTTTGGCTGCCACAGATAGGAATTGTCAGGACATTTCGGAACAAAAGAAATGACACGTCAAAGAAAATCTATGGTTTAGCTAATCAAAATGGCATGTTTTAAATATTCAAGTTGCTTTACACCAAAAGAAGGCATTTATCAGAAAGTACATAAATTGACAATAAAGCTAAAATGTAAGTGGATTGCAGGAAAAATTAGGATTTTCAAGTACATATAAGCAATTTATTTCCCTTCGCACTTAACAATCCTATCTCAAAGGAAAAAAAAAAAAAAAAAGTTATCCTCCACGATGAACACATTAAAAGTGCCCAAAGCCTTGCAGCTAACAAAGCTGGCGCAGCGTTCTGCACTGCTCATAAAGCGGAGATGGCCCCAGCACCTCAAGAACAGCCCCTGCCACAGGGCAGCCTTCTTCCCAGCCTTCCTCCCCACCTCTTCACTGCCATGGTGTCACTGACAGCCAATGGAAACGATGTCTGCAGAGCTTTCCCCTACTTTCTGCAGGCAGTCTGGGGAGAAGGGCTGCGAGAAGAAGCGTTTGGTCTCCAACATTTATGCACTCTTTAACAATAAAGGTTCTGAATTAAACCAAATGCAATCAACATAAAGGTGCCTTCAGGGATACTGTGGTAGAAGCTCAGTTAGCTGTGAAAAAAGGCATTAGTACAAAAATTTCCATCTGAGCTGAAGCCTCCAGCAGAGCCCAGTTAAGCCGGCAGGCTGGGATCACATCCCTGCACCCAAGACCTTTTCCCTGCCACCCTGCACCGAAGTGTGCCAGAGCATGGTAAACCTCAGAGCTAAACCCTCATTATGCAGGCAAGACAGCCCCTCTGCTTCACTGCACAATGCCCGTTTGTGGGAGCTTAACATTATCTCTGAAGTTAAGCCCCATTTGTTTATCATCATTGCATCCTACAAACTGCTCTGGCAAAGAAAGCACTGCAAAGGGGAGCTGGCACGGCAGCAGTCTCCTGCTTCTCCCGTTACTCTGTGCTCGGGGGCTTAAAGTCCATTTCTAGCGCTTTGTCTTTGCAACACAAACGTGTTTCAGATGTATAAAATCCCACTAAGCCCACCAAAGCTGCCAGCCCAACTCTGAATCTCACCGCTCCCGTGCTCTGCAGCCTGCAAGACTTCAGACAGGCTCCTGCACAAACATCAGCTCTCCTCCAGCCTGCGGAAGGCTGCTACATCCTCGAGGCAGCGAGAAAAAGCCACAAAAGGTCATACCCAGACTTTTGAAGGATTTCAGGAGCCAGGCTTCACAGTCCATTAACAAGCTGGGAACCCAGCAGATTAACCCGAGTTCAAGCAGTGCAGCTGGGGCCCACCTCCAAGGAGAGGAGCAGCACTAACTAGCTGCAGCACTGCTGGCCCTAAGGAACCACACCATGCTGCCAGACAGCACGACCTCACAGTGCATCTGCCACCTGAGCTCATCTTTTAGCAGGTCCCAAAGTCTCCCCTTCCTCCCAAACTCTTGGCTTTTTTTCCCCCACTCTTCCTCTATCCTCGTGTGAAGAATAGCATGGAAATAACTCAGTTTACTGAAGTCTCTGCATAAAACAGAGTTTTGCATTCCCAGGACCTCTGCCCCATGGCAGGGTGTAGCACCCATTCTGGCAGGAGAGGACTTGCACAGACCACAGACCCAAGTCCCCTTCCTGCAGGAATGGTGCAGAATGGGGAAGTTTGAGAAGAGACAGCAGCTGCCTGCAGAAGAGACATTTTTCACAGGGCTAAAAGATCAGGCTGTTTCCTACCGGAGGGTTATGCTTTGGGGTCACTGCCTTCTCAATTCAGCAACTAACAATTTATGGCAGTCTAAACTCTCAGACAGCAGAGTGACTTCATCACCAGAAACGTCTCGCTGACTCTGCGGAAGAACACATGGCGTAGGACGAACGTGCCCATCGCCAGGCGAGTGCTGAGCTCAGACAGCACTGCTGCAGCTTGCTATGGGTCTCTGGAGAGACTCAGCTCCTGTTGCATTTCTAGCGTGCAGCTGAACTGCTCACCACGCAACCTGCAGACAAGCAATGCCATTGGAAAAGGAGAGAAACAGATGGTTACATTTGGTGCTGCTAGGGGATGTCACTGGGATTTGAGAGTAAATGGCACCAGCAGCTCTGTGCATCTCTCCTTTCTCCCATTCCCCAAGAAGCTGTCCTTTAACAACGCAGCAATTACGAGGGACTAAACACTTCATCTCTTCGTGCAACAGCCAAAATGCAGCACTGAACACTTGGGGGGTTTTACTTTGTGTACAATTACAAGCAAAAAAATCATGAAGATCTTCAACTCCAGCTATGAAAAAAAAAAAACATTTTAAATGTTTCTATTCACCAACAGAAACACCCTACATTTCAGAGAAAATATCTTTCCAGTCTCTCCAGTGAGTGCTCAGCAGATGATACACCTGCTCGGGAGATGAATTCTGTTTTCTGTACTTCAAAGAAAAGCACAGGGCTATGAGAAAAGCACTCATCTCTGTATGCCCAGAGCTCCCCTGCCCCAAACCCACCTTCCCTGGTTTTCCAGCACCCAAACCAGGCATCTTTGCCTGCAGTGTATGTGCCAACAGGGGATGCAAAGCAGTACTTCACTTGTAACATAGAGCACAGGCTTCAAACACCTGCCATGTATATGTTGAAGCACTTTGTTATTTGCAACAGACACTTGGCAAGAAGAACACCATCTCCAAACACGGTTACCTGGGATTCTTGATCTCCTACTTTAAGTGAATCATCATCGTTTTTCCATTACTATATTGTTTTTTTGATTTCTGACCCTGTTTCCTGTAGAAGCAGTTGAGTACTGAAGACAACACAGTATGTCACAGTACAGATACAACACAGCCATACATTGTTGTTTGGACTTGGGGTTAGATGAGAAATTGCTTTCCCCTAAAACACTGAAGCAATGCTACATTTGGAAACATTATTAGGCTATTTAGTTCTTTATTAGTAGAGCCATTGAGATTTATAGCCTATGGAAAAGGTTGTTCAATCAACAAGGAGCAACTGAAGTGAAAAAGCATTAATGTTACTACTGAGGCAATTATCGTAACATGATCACAACTCCTATGCATCTTTAATTTTTGCCAACACAACGGATTCTTTATTACACAGATCCCTGTTTCATTAAGATAATATGATTTGTAATAATAATCCGAGGTGGGTGAAACAGAACCCAGTCTCTTAACACTTGAGCATTGCTTTCCCTCAGGGGATATCAGTGTACAAAATGGGGTTTCCGGCAAAGTGCTGTAATCTCAGCAGGCAGTGCACCTATTAAACACTTAGCGGGGCTCCAGCAGAAAGACAATACCAGAGACAACAGTCTGAAGTGAGATAAAAATCTCAGCCCTGCACTCAGGAGCAGAAGGCTGGTTTAGTTTCATTGAGCATCTTATCTACCTGGAAACCCAAACAGGCAAGGAAATGTCATCGCGCCAGCCCAGCGAGGAACAGAGCAGCGATTCTCTAACCCCACAGGGCTCCTGCAGGGCAAGAGATCAGTTTGTCATGGGGAAAGCTCTCCCCTTGTGCCAGTTCTCCTGCCCAGCATCTCTGCTTCAAGGCTGATGCTTTCCTTCAGCAGTCACAGAGTGTGGGCTCGAGGGGACTGGAGTGTCTCCATCCACAAAGCTGATGCTACCGCAAATGTCTGCGGGGCTTTGGTTTTATCAATTGGAGCAGGGAGGGAAACATCGACCAGGAAAACAAGCAGTTCTGCTGCTCTCACCAGAGAACACAATCACAGAGGAAGATGAAGGAGAGTTCTCCAATAGAAAAAGTGTACTCACTCCAATCATTGGTTTACCAAAAGCTCAGATCCTATCAGGACACTGGTTATCTCATAACGTTTCACCAGGAGATGAGCAAAGGACTACAGAGGAGCTGGTCACAGACCCCAACTCTACCACAACACTGAGTTTTTTGAAAAATATCAAAACTCAAGATTTCTCCCTTAAAACTTGACTGGTTTGTAAGAGGGACCCAGTTTTCTTTTCCAGCAGCAATCAAAGAATAGGATGCTTATGCTGCATGCAGTCAGAGCAACACTGCAGGAGTGCAAGCCAGACATTTCAAGCTCTCCCAATAAGAGCCCAGAAATGTGTCCAGAGTGATATCTACACACCTACAACCTTATTTTCCATTGAAGACAAAAAACATTACAGACTTCAAAACAGATTTGTAATCCCAGAGATCTCCATTGCCTCACTTCCATTCATCCACAACAACGTCGAGGTGCCACGTGCTTTGGTCCCCAGGAGGGAACGCGTTTCTGTGCCACTCATTCCCTTGACTGAGCAGACACCAAATCACTGTGCTGTCAGAGGTAGGGCATTCTGCAACAGAGCAAGCAGGGAGCATGAGAGGTGGCACAGAGCTCAGCCCTCCATGGAAACCTCTGGCTGGATGCCCCGTGGGATGCCCCAGCCATAAGATGTATATCCAGCCCTGGCCAAGGGCAGCTCCACAGACATCCGTGGTCACACTAGCTGGAAGATGACAGCTTGGTTTTTATGAAAAATAGAGGCTGTGACATTTGGGTTTTTGCTGAAACATCTGTTTTTAGCTACGAGGCATTTTTCTGTCTAGCTCTACAGAACTCTCAGAAATCGATTTATTTTTTTCCTGGACACAGTGCCACTGTTGCTGTGTTACACACTGAAAATATTTACAAAGGCATCAAAACTAAGTCAGGGCAGGACTTGGCGAGGAGGGAGGAAGGGAGGTATAAGGAAAGCAATTTTGTCCCTCACACGAGGAGAGGCTGCCTCATTTCACTAATCAAAGAAACGCAGCAACTGGGCGATCAGCTCTGAAGTCAAAGTGAGATGGATGGCAACTACAGCGGGGCCATAAAAACACCAATAAAAGTAAGCTGCCATAAGGGACATCCCTGGCTTAGCACCTCTCCAGCAAGGTAAGCATAATAAACTCACTCCTAACACAGCCATCAGCGTATTTTTTCAGGTGCAACCCAAATACCAAACCAGGGAGAGATGCAGGAGAACAGCACCCAAATTAAATTCCATCCGTTATGTAAATAACTTTGCTTGTTGATGGAATTAGTTGCATGATTTCAACCAACATCATCTGACCTTAAACAACGGAATTAACAGCCAGAAGCCAGCACTCCCCCTTCCCCGGAGCAGTTTTCCTACACATCCCTTTCTCAGACCCTCACAGAAGCAATTCCTTCTGAGCCTGCCTTGGCACCTGCCACAGACCGGGTTTTATTTTACTTTGCACCAATGCAAAGAGGCTCTAAATATTTGTGAATTAAAGCCATCACAAAACATGGAAGTGCTTGTAAGGCGTTTCTGTGTTCTCCTGGTGTGACAGCTGAGGGGCTGATTTACAGGCCAGCTGCCAATACAGAAACAATTGCTGAGCTCATTTTACAAAGAAAATAAGGCTTGCAAAGACACCAAGAGTGGCTAAGCACCAGAGAGTGATGCTTCTTGCTGCACAGAAGTCCTTGCAAATTTTTTTTTCCCCCCAAATTGGCCATCAGGAGCTCATGCCCATCACTGACCATTGAGGGAAATTTGCTGAGCTAGCTTTTGGATCAGCACCAGAGAGCTGGGAGCTGCTGAGCCAAAACCAGAGACCACCATAAACTTTCTACCACTGCAAAACAGAGATCAGCCTTCTCCTTTGAGCATCCATAGCTGTGCCCCTACCTGCATCAAGAGGCTCCACGCACCCTGAATGGCAAAGGAGAGGGAACCCTCGCAGCTGATGTTTACCTAGGCCAGCACACAGGTACAGCTCTCTGAGGAGGACTCCTGCCTGAGTACGTGAAATGTTAATGCCTGCAGAGGGTGGATGGCAAATGCTTTGCTCTGTTTGGATGTGCCCCTAATTAAAAAGGAAACAAAACTGAAAAGCTGCCCCATGCACCCAGGGACATCACTGCGGTTTTTCCTCTAGAGGCAACTCACATGAAAGCAGAAGGAAGTGCCAGCACCTGACCTTACCGCTACCAATTATATCTGCCCAAGACCCTATGGTGCAGGAACAGATGGTGTTTCTCCTTCCTAGAAAAAAGGTCCATGCTTCAGGGAACTGCACACAGAATTACTGCATCAAGAAGGGCAAATCCAGCACTGGGAGAAACAGCGAGCTGCCTTTCAAGTCAGCGTTTTCAAGTTTGAAAAATCTGACATTTTCTTTGCAAGGAAATCTCATAACCGCTGCCTTGCAATCCACCACTCACCCTGGAGGCCACAGCTCAGCCATCTCCCTGCCAGCCCGGGTGGTTCTCCCAGGGCACCCACAAGCACCCACAGGATATCCTGCTGCCACAGCACTGCCAGCAGTTCCCAGCACTGCCCAGGCGCTGCTATCACACTGCTCTGGAAAGCAATCAGCTTCCAAACACAGCCACAGCTCATTTCTCCTGCCATGTCCACCACTATCCCAGGGGATGTCCCAGGGGATGCACCAAACCAGCCCCATCCTCTTCCCTGACCAGCTGCAGCCCTGCACTTAGCTTTGCTCAGATGCCCCAGCAGCCCGTTTCAGAGACCCCCAATGCCCATGGCAGTGTTCTGTGCTCTCTTTGCATCCCACCAGCAGGCAGCTTCCAGCAAGCCCTGTGCAGCTCAGGAGCACTGACTGCTCTGCATTCCCAGCCCCTCAGCCTGCAGCCCGTGCTCACCAGCTCCTGCGAGCTGCTCTCTTCGTCTGATTGTATCCTCCACCAACACTGCGCTTCCCAAAATCCCCCAATCTACTGAGCTGCCTTGCTTGTTAAATTGCTATTAAGCAATTAAAACAAGATTCATGCCTACTCCCCAAGCACCATGTCAAAGACACGTTAACTGCTTTCTGAAATTTTCATTATTTAGCCCTCGCAATCATATTACATAACCCTTATCATAATCAGTCATTAACCTCTGGTTTTAAGTAATTAGCAGGCCTCTAGTAGTAACATTGCATCTGAATTTGTGAAGGATGCTGAATGGCTCACAAGAAGACACAGTGCTGCCCAACAGCAGAAGAGGATGGCAGAAGAGGATGGACTGGTACAGGGTGCCATGCTGCTGAGAGTTCAGCTTAAGAGAAGGGGCATCCCTATGCCACAGGGGTTTAAAAGCTTTATTAAAACCCTGACATAATACTCTGCAAGACAGTGTCATAATGTATAAGAAATACAATTACGTAGTTAAGGACAAGGCAACTGCGTTTTGAAGGAGCAACTACAATTCAGCCTAAAATGTCATCGGTAGTAGGAAAACAAACAAACCATGAACACTTCATTTTCTGCTATGAAGCATTTCAGAGCATCCGGATGACACGCCACCACACTAAGAAATGGATCACTCACTTTCCCATATAATTTAATAGGCAGATGAAAACATCAGAAAGATAAAAAAAGAGATTTATATTCTGATCATTTACATTGTATCTATATTAATAATCAAAAGCATCACAGGCAGTGAGAGAACTGTTGTCAGATATCATTTTAATGACACGCATTCTTTTAAGTGCATCCAGTATCCCTCACATCATTAGAAGCAGGGGAAAATTTAATAGAATACTAATGGACAAGCAAGCTCCAAGTTACAATTAGTATTCCCTTTCCTAGCCCATGTCATCAGCCCCTGTTCTAATTCCATTTCTTCTTGGCTTCTTGGAGAGTGCTGGAAGAAACAAAATAGAAGTTGGAAGATACTGGCTGACTACTTAATTTTCTCTCATGTTTTATTGTGCTGAAGGACTAACAGAAATATGGGCAAAACCACTTATTTCTATGCAACCAAGTCTTTTCAACCCACTTGTTTTGTCCCCTGCTGGGATGTTGAAAGCACAGCTCTTCATGCACTCATCGTGGTGCCCTGGCTGGGTACCAACGTGTGTGCGTTTACAACCCAGTGCTACACCACTGCCATCCAGGTGGGAAAGCAGCCCCCAACCTCAGCCTTCAGCAAAAACCTGCAACTTTCTCTCGTCATTAAGCTGAAGGTCCTTGATGAGCTCTTCTTCAGAAGAACAAAAGGAAAGCCAACATTCAGAAGGTCAGAAAGACTCAACAGGACAGCTCTTTGGTACTTTACTTCCCCTCGTACTTTTTGCTTAACTAGACCTCCAAAATCTTTGAAGATGTGCACAAAACCCATCCGTTCTGTAACCTGCAACTCCTGCGTGCAGGAAGCAGCGCGTGCTTTGCTGTACCAGGCTTATTTGAGCATTGAGGAGGAGGAACAGAACACCACTGAAGAGCAGAGAAAGTCACAGTCCGTTAACTGTAATTACAGGAAAGACTAATTTATGAAGCAGATTAACTTAGGTGTATCAGTTGGCTCTGTAGAGGAAGCGCACAGAAGGTAATGCTTTCTGAAGAGTTCGCATTGCTCCCTGACAATCAACGCTTAATTAGATCTTTTTACCTTAACGCGGATTTTCTCTCTTTAATGTTACTGTTGTCCTTTTCCCATCTCATCCGTTCCCCTACCATTAGCGCCTTTGTCCTCTGACAAAAGCCCACCGCTAAAGGGGAAAGTGCCAAGGTAATTAATTTTTCATTACAAGCCAAGTTGTTTTCTCCAAAATGTTTTACACTTCAGGAAACGTCAGAAATGTCAGAGTACATAAGCAGAAACAAAATCAGAGACGTGCTTCCCTATTAATGCTGCATGACCTCCTCAGCCATCTCACCCTGGGAGAGGGAAACCGGGCACTGCACAGAGAGCAACAGGGGCAGCACCAGCAGCCACACAGGGAAACGTTTAACACAGAGCAGGGAAGCAGTCCTCCTGCCCTGGGAGCTGGCGGCCCTTTGAGAAGAAGGAGGAACACAGCCTGGAGGTCAGGAGGAAAGCAAGACTCGATCCTCAGTTCCCAGTCTTAAACTTCTTCTCCAAATCTTGATGCATTCAGTGGGGGCAACCCAGAGTTGTAGGCACTGCTGTCCCCCAGAGGACCCCTTTGGGACTCTCCCTTCAGCACACAGCCCATGATGAGGCCTTCAGGAATAGCACACAGGGGTCCTGGTGCTGTCCCCTTCTACCCTGGAGCTTAGTTGCTGCTGTTTTACTGCAGCCTCAGCTCCAGCACAAAGTCTCCTCTCAGAGCGTTCAGATATATCACAGTGAGTTATGTTCACTTTCAGACCTCTACAAAAACACTTATGTGCAGGAAAGAGGAGATATATCTCTGCTTTCCCAGGACAGCCCTGGCAGAAAGGCTCAGGAACAACAGGCATGACCTCAGGAAGGCAGAGCTGACACTTCCACAGGAGTTTTACAGCACCAAGGATCCAGGGGCTCAGGTCACCACCCGACTTCATCATTCTGTGTCGCTAATGGCTGGGTTTAGTGCTGAAACTTGGTATTAGCACAGCTCCCTGGTACTCACTCTCCCTATTCTAACCCAGACCAACCCTATAGTTTTGGTATAACCTACAGGAAGCTTTGCTCCAGCCCACCAGTGGCTCTTCCACCATCACCCAGTGAACCATGGCCAGCAGTATGACCCACAGATCTGAGCAACACTTCAACAAGATGACGACAATGGGCTCAGCTTGGGCTGCTGCAGCATCCCCTCTGCAGCTCCTGAGACCTCAGCTCTTGTTACAGAGGAAACTGCATCCTTTTTCCTTCTTTTCATATTCCATTTCTCCCCAAGCACACTAAGTAACATGGAAAATTTTTAGCACGCTCCTAGTTTTCAGAGTCAAGTCCTTGTACAAGTGATATCTCTCAACTATAGACTAAGTTATCTCACTGGATTAGTCCCCAAAGACTTTAAGCACTGGTCTTGAAATGCCTGCCATGCAAGAAAACCCACACATGCTTTAGTACGCTCACGTTGATTTGCAGCACTGCTAACATGAATTAAAGGCACAGCCATTTACAGGACCAGAGCAAAATCTACATTATGAATGCATCAGCAAACAGTACTAAATTAAGACTTATAAAATATTTGTTTATCAGCAAGATTTGTTATGGCCATCTATTACACAGACTGATTACAGGAAGAACAAAACAGCTACCTGGTCAGCTGAGGAGGTTTGGATGAGCACAACAGACACTGCTTACACAGATTGAGCTGTTAGGAAGTGACACGTTCCTGACATTATATATACAGAGGATAAGAAGCCAGCCAACATTTTGCAAGCAAAGTCACTTGAACTGCAGCTTTTGAGCCTCCTCCAAATCTCTGAATGAATGATCACACTCCAAAACAGTACGACAGCTTTCTGCAACAGACATTTAGATTAAACGCTACAACTGATTGCAGGCAGAGCTGGTAGCCCTGCATATTACAGTCGCCTAAAGCTTCCGATCTTTAGACCCTATTCCTGCTTACCTACAATTTTCCCAAGCTCTAACCATCTGGAGTGCAACTTTGCATGCTTCTTGGCTGCCTCAGGCAAATTTTTAACTTCAGCCAAAATGGTTCGGCTCCTTCTGAGAACAAGACTTTTTTTTTTTCTGCCCACAGTACAAAATCCTGGTGACCTTTTCCTTAATTAGCTGAAGTATTTCCCAAGCTTAGAAACAGAACTTGGATTTCGACAGGATTTTGTGAGAGTCTACAAACATGAACCCTCTGTCACAGTTCAGGGGGTGCAGTTCAGTTGGTTTTTTTGCCTTATCTGCAAAAATACCCAGATCCACCTCACTTGTGCTTTGTGGGGAGTGGGAAGGAATCAGAGTCAAAATGTATGATTGTCATTGCTTTCAATCTTGAGATCTCCTGCGTTTTGAAAGAGTGCCTAGCTTTTGGGGCATTACTGCTCCTTCGTGCTAACTCGTGAAACTAAGTCATGGGTCAAGTACTTGGAAGTTGGATGTGGCTCCTCCAGAACGTTGCCAGCTCCACAAGCTGGAAGGTGTGGACTTCTGAATAATTCCAATTTCAAATTCAAATTATTTCAAAGTATTGAGACATCAAACAATGAGGAGAACGAAAATGGCTCATTAAGGGACAGCATTTGTTCAATGCCCTTACACAGAGGAAGGAAGCTTGTGGAAAAATGCACGTGATCCCGTAACTGAAGGCTGTATTCTAACACACAGGACAGAAGAAATCAAATGGAGGTTGCACACATTGCCTGGCTTGTTCACAGCCTTCATAAACTTTCCCACCTCAGTAATGTTCTTCCGATGCAGCTTTCTGAATGCAGCTTTGTCATCTCACTGTTGGCTGAGACAAACCCAGGAGGATCAATGTACACCTGAAGAGGCAACTTTCTGCCAGGTCTGTGACTTCAAAATGCATTTCAGGATCAAATAACTACTTAGTTGTGAGTCTAATTATTTTTCATGCTTGTGTCACAGCTAAGCAGCACAAGGTAGGGAAGTAAATGGTTTTCAGCCTCTTGCCAGTTCAAAGATTACCTTCACATTTGATGTGAAGCATTTGCTTTCACTGAATGCAGTAATGCAGAGCACTTTACCTTGAAGATGCTCTGTAAAATCCTGCGCAACGCAGTAAAATAACCTTATACTGGCCATTAGCTCAGGAAGCAGTCTCTGAACCACATCCCATAGAACAAGAACTCTTCTTCCAAAATGTCAAATGCACTGCTTAGTCCTTGCTGGCAGCAGAACATGACATACAGAGTTACTAATATCATTTCCAGGCCATTGTCTAAACAAACAGCCCACGGACAATGCAAGAGGGACCTGAAGTGGGGAAAAAGCAGCTTGCTTATCACCCCCAGCTGCTGCAAATCCCAGTGCCAAAGTGCCAGCTCTCTGCTAACATCTGGGCCTCCCTGCCAGAGAGCAGCCCTTCCAAAAAGCAGATGAGGAGAGCTACCGTGTATGGAAACACACCTTGAACCTTTCTGCAGCAATCACACAGCTCATTCCCAATGACAAAAGCTTACATAAGCACAAGTATTCTACAGCGCAGATTCTTCCCCCCTCTCAGAACCCAGCACAGCTGGGCAGATATGACCCTAGGACAGAGCAGACTGTAGGCTGTTCCCATAGGCACAAACACCTGCCAAGGCTCAGCCCCTGCAAAACTCCCACCTCCTCCTGCCATTCCACTTACAGTGGGATCCAACTTCTCCTTACAGCAAACATCTCAGGTATAAGAGACACCATGCAAGAGATTCAGGCTTTCCCTAGTCACTTGTCTCTTCAGAAAAGCTTTCGCATTTAACCACAAGAAGATGCTTAACTGCAGGACCATTCCCAAGCCACCCATCCTAGCCCTCCTCTACAGAGCTGAGGGAAGTAATGCAGCACACCACGAGCAAAAGACCATCTTGGGCTGTCTCAAAGACCTCCATCTAGCTCTCACTAAGCACCTAGTAACTCCCAAAGGTTTCATAAGAAGGTGGATCCCAGCTGTGCAGCCACACATCGGAGGCTGAGTGCTCCCCGACAAGCAGTGGCATAAATAACAGTCCTAAAAGCCTCATCCAGATGGAAGCTGAGCATCAAAATTAGCCAATAGACTTCAGTGGCACAAATGGTAATTCTTATCCTGGAATGCTATTTTCTTCTATTTAAAGAAGTATTTGGAATTTATGAGCCAATATTTAAGAACAGTTTCTAGACTGCCTCCACTTGCATGGGAGGCTGCAGCAGATTGAAATAATTTTATAATTAAAAGGCAGTAAAAGTATGTATGTCATTTCGATATAATGCCTTGGAAATTCAGTAGCAATTTGATTTTTTTACGAAGTGGATTCAAGAGAATGTGTTGATCTGATTAGCTTTCACATTCTTTCCTCTTCTTTTAGTGTAAGCCCATCTCCTCACATGGATTACTAAGTCCATTCAATTTCCTTTCCCTAGAAGAGGAACACCATTTGGCACTGCAATCATAGGAGGGATTTGACCAATACAAATACACTGCAACACTGCAAACTGTTACTCACCAATTTCTTTCAAAAAAGTGAATTCCAAAGCCATGAACTGTAATCCTAGATGCAGCCTCTATTGCTTTTAAAATTGCTTCTCTGTGACACTCAGTCATAGATTTTCTGACTTGAAGATGACAAATTTGGGAAGAGCTAATCAGTAACAGAATTCACTTACGATTGATCTATGCTGCTGTTTGTTTTGCCTTGTCTCAGAGGGTTGGATTTTTTAATTCCCAACCAACAGATTTGCATCTGTTTTCTGATTCTTTTTTCCAAGCACAAATTCAGATCATTTATTGTCCAATTAAGATTTTTTTTAAAAGTATTAAATTAGATATGCAGTGCTTCATATATTTCATCTGTCAGAGAAGATGCATTGATTTATAAATGCATCACATCATGGAATGCACTCACTTCCATGTGCCAGTTGTCACCAACATCACTTCCAGGTGATGCAGCTGGAAGAAGAGTAAGGGACTCTTACTCTTAGAGAAGGGAGGATAAAAGTCATTTCACCATACTGGCCAAACTATCTTATAGCAGTTTTGAACTGGTCTACAGTACAAAATAGAGCTGAAAACATTCTTGGGCATGTTGCAATCCCACTGCACGGTGAAAATGAGGCTGGGGCCACTTCCACCCCTCCAAAGCTCAGCATTGGCGGAGGGAGACAGGACACAGCCTCTCCTCTGCTGTGCCCAGAGATGTCCAACTCAGCACACAGGACTACATGGCCATCCTCCAACACCTGCAGAGCTGAAGCTGAGATTTAATTTTAAGAGGAAGATGAGATGTTTTAAACACAGCTCAGTGGCCACGTTTATCAGGCAATCGTGCTGCTCAGGCTCCTATCTCAAACACCACATAAGCACTCACTCTTGCTGTCTGGACCTGTAAAGCTCCCAAAACCCTTCAGAAAAAAGGAGAGCTCCTGGCACCCCCTGCTTTGTGGGGCAGAGGAAGGACAACACTGCACTGATGAGCACCAGATATCCATCCACACCCCATAGAACAGCAGATCCAACAACATGCCAAAACAGAACCCACCTGAAGAAGAGAATGTCCATGCAGTGAGGTCACGCAGGGCAATAGGGCTGCACCCCACCTCCATTTGCTGCAGGAAAATACTGCATCAGCTACAGCATCCCAAGGTTACCCATTGGTCTGAGCTCAGTGCCAGCCCAGGGCTGTCTCCCTGCTGCTCATGCTAGTGGTATCTGCTTCATTCCTAACGAGCAGAACGTGCTGTGAGTGTCACACGCACTCCTTCGCTGCCCTTTGATATTGGGAAGAGTACAGAGAGGTGGTGTGCCTCTTCTGTGCTGAAGGAACAAAGCCAATTCCAAGGTACTGAGTAGTGGAAGGTTACACTAACACTCCTGCGATCTTAGAACTTCCGAAGGATAAAGCCCAAACCTTGGAAATTGGACTGCCAGTGCCTTCAGAAATTACAGACTTCCAGGGACCACTCACACAGAAAGCTCTTATCTGCCCTCCATGTTCAAACAGCGTGCTGTCTTTAAGAAAGAAAATTGATTAATATACTTTCATAGTAAAATGAAAGCTTATAAATCGCTAAAATTGATTTCACATCAGTGGTGAAGCCAAAGTGAGTAACACACCTGAGGTGACCACTTTGCTAGAGGGAACGCGAAGCCGCAGCGCATTGACAGGTTAATTGGCTCAGCACGAGTTCATCTGCATCAGATGAGATGTGCCATTGGCCATCTTATCATTGTATCTTACTGCTCCTTTAGAAGTAAAGCAGATGGTAATCTAGCAAAAGGTTTTCTTTAAAGAGGAGCCCCTGCCTTTACTGTAGGGTGCAGGCTTCTTCCCTCCTTCCCTCCCCAGAGTTTGTGTTTTGAGTTTCAGGCCGAGAGATGGAAGACACTGGTGTGCTCATCTCTGCACTGAAATTACAGCAGGGAATAAGTACAACGGCACAAAGCAGATCAATGGATATCACATGCAAGGGTAACACGGCGCTTGTATCCTCCTACTGCTAACCAGCAAGACATAATTTGACTACTTGATATCATTAGGAGGCACTCTGAGGGTGCCAGCACTGGAGCCATCAGAGAACTCCCAGCGCAACGTGTAATTAGCACAGACAGTCCCCTGCAGAAGCAGAAGGGATGCGGGAGCCCTCTGCTCATCCCTCAGCTCACTCTCCTCCAGGCAGAGGACCGTGTTCGGAGCAGGGCTGCAGAAGCAGATGAGATGGGGCAGCACCGCAGCCCTGCACAGAGCAGAAGGGCACGAAGAAGGCAGAAGTGCAGCTGCGGAGCTGCAGGGCACGCTGCAGACCACGCCATGTCCTCACTGCTCCTGCAAAGACCCCAACCCAAACACCCCCATGCCCTGGCAAGGTCCCCTCCCCGAGGGCAGGTCTCCTGGCACCAGGAATTGCCCCGCACACCCTGAAGTGGGGACCCCCAGCCCAGACAGCCAGCACTGTGTTTAAGAACTGCTAGAGCAGCATGAAGGCAGTCACAAGAAGCCCCTGTTAACCTGCAAGCCTCATTTCCCTACCAAGGGGAAGAGTGTCAGCAGTATTTAACTGCAGGGGAACTGAAGAGGCAGGAGGACACGGGGAAGGCTCACCCCACCCTGCCCAGGTCCCCCATGGGCTGCATCCCTCCAGCACCCGTAGGGTCACTGTGGGAGCTGCCCTCACCCTGCACACCCAGAGCCGTGCAGGCTGCATGCCAGCACCATGGTGGTATTTACGTTCCAGGCAGCCAGAGGAAGAACCAAAAGCAAAACCAAGCATCTTCCCAAATCTCCCTTCCCAGCAGCATGCGCTGTCATGCGATGCTTCCAGACCCGTGGTTTATGTGGCTCTGGAGGGCAGTTTCATGCCCTAACTCCTGCATGATGGATTTTACAATTTGTTAAAGAAACTCATCAATCCTCAGCAGTCATTTTTAATGCCCAGAGCTTCCACAAACTTCCGCATTTTGCTGATCCCCCAATTTCAAATCATTTGAAATTGCTGTTCCTATTACCGCTCTGCTCCTAAAGCTGAGCATTATGGCACACTTCAGACTTCCAGCTTCGTGTGCCAGTGTAGTAAACAGATTAACTGTGATTTATGAACAATAAGTTCTGCTTATTTGAAAGGAAACATTACCTCCATAGACCAATACTGACAACTGGAGATCTCTCATTATGCAGACAGCTCTTCCACCTACCTGTGATTGTTAGTTTGTAATGCTGGAATCAGCCTGGGAAACATATCATCATGGTTTCTACTACAAACTTTGGGCTTCCGAAGCATCTGGCAGGAGCCACTGCCAAAGGCAGAATGTCGGCCTGAGATGACCCAGCCAGACAAGTCCTATTTTAAATATACATAAATGAAAATGTAAAACCTTGCACAAATAAGCAAGAAGTTTTCAAAGAGGGGAAACGTCACAGTGGAGATGCAAAAGGATGCATCAAGACTTCAGTGAACAGAGAATTGAATAGGAACAGGTGAAATCAGGTGGCACAGAGATCCATTTGTGATGTTCATTTACTTGTAGAGTCCAATTATAGTTCTAATATTCTCTCAAAAAAAATGAATCAATTCTGAGTCCCTTCTAAAACATCAGCTAAACGTTTTACATGCCCCCAAGTAAGAGCCAGCATTCCCACAGCACACCTGCAGCTATTGAGCCGACCACAAGCACATCACATTGAACTACTATTAGGAGTCTTCTTTACATTTATTGCATTTACTTTAACGCCTTTCTCTTGCACTAGAGAAGCACTGCACGAAGCCTGGCCAATGGCCCAAGCCAACTCATCAGGTGGACATGGGATCCCACGCACACACCATGACCATGGGCCGCTAAACCCCAGGGCAGACCCCGCTGTGCAGGGCTGGTTCAGCTCCAGGACCTTCCAGCTTCTACCTCCTCTCCGCTGCTTTACACAGACAGAAGTTATTAATTTTTCAGGCTAGAGACTTGTCCCCTTTCTCCATATCATCTCCTCCCCTTTTAGCACGATGCTAAAACCCATCCAGAGCTCTTCCTACAGTCGACATCTCAAAGACCCTCCTGCACTGTCAGATTTTATTGACTTAAAAAAAAAAAATTAAACTATTCCAAATGAGACAAGATCTCTGCTCAGCAGCACCGCTACTGGTGGACCCTTCTTGGCCATTGATGTGCAATAGCCCCTGCCACACAGTTGGTCTCTTCTCAGCTGACTGATGCCACACGCATCCTGGATTGATACACACAAGGCATAATTAGTAGAGATAAGAGGTTTTATATACTTAAACCTCTTTAACAGAAGAAAAGAAATCTCAGCTCCCTCACCTTAACTCTAAAGTAGCAACAGCAGCTCGTGAAAAATGAAAAGCCTTGAAGGATTCGGAATAAGAAACTTGGAGAGACAATCGCTGATCTTTTATCTTCCAGACTTCAAGCAGAATCAAGTTCTTCAAAGAAAACCCAATAAAGCCCAGACATTTTCATCATAACAAAATAAATAATTCAGTCATACGTTAGAGGACTCCGACATTAGGATTGGCTATTTGGTGTATTTGTGGCTTAGGTGCCTCTAAACTGATTAAAGATAACCTGATAGAAGCTTGCCATGTCACAACCGCCTTCGCTCCTGACAGATATGAATGGCTGGTGTAAATAGCTATAAATAACCAGCACGGCTGCACTTGTGCTGGATGGAGGATTTACAGCCTTCAGAGCTGCCTGGGATGAGGAGTTACAGGTCTGCCTTCACCCTCCCACAGGGCAGGAAGGAGATGGGACAAGCTGAGGCCCTGCTGCCACGAGCTGCTCTGCTGGGACACTGAGGGCTCAGCTCCAGAGGAGAGAAAATGGGATTCTCCCATGAGTAAGAGAACATGATAAAAGACCAGCAGGCTTAGCCATACTGACTTGAGCAGTCTTCCTAGAAACTGTTCTGAAACAAGCATCCCCAAAGCCCCTCGGATCTCAGCAGCCCTTGCAAGCTCCCCTTGGGCATCCAAGAGAGCCGTCTGCGTTCCAGTTCCCCTTTGCAGAGAGCTGTTTGCCAGCACCTTTCACAGGGACCAGAGCAGGCTTTCCACTAAGCCCGCAGGCTTTCACCAGGAGGAACCCAGCTGCAGCATCCTGCCTGGCTGCCAGCCCAGCTGGTGCCCCGGCCCCACAGTGGGGTCCCACAGCCACGGAGCTGGGTGCTGCACCTGCAGCCCCGTTCTCCAGGAGCACACTGCCTGACTCCCACAGGAGCAGTCCCTAGGAAGAGCAGGGCCGACTGCTGCGTGCCACGCTTGCTGGATGGGGACATTGCTAACAAGTCCTGCATGAGGCGATGGGTGCAGATGCTCCTCTTCCCTTGGGGGTCCTTCTGTGCTTAATGGTGCTGCATTCTTCATCGTTTTTAAAGGGTACTTGGGTGAAGAACGAGGAGGAATGTATCATGGAAGTTACACTTCAGCAGCTGCTATAGCTTTAATTTCGTTCACAGCACAACAAATACTCATTGTGCATATTGACAGTGAGTGAACACGTATCCTACACCCAGGAAGGAGACAACAGAAAACGCACACACAGCCTGCCACCTCCCCAGCCACGGGCAGAGCTCCTTAACGTGGGCAGGGAGAAAGAAAAATCCTGGCTCTTCCCTTACCTTCCACAAAGCTGTAATGTTCGGAGATGCAATTTTAGCACACAGAAAATCAGTAGTGTTTGTTGAGGGCTTACTTTTTGTCATTTTAATAGAAAAAAAAGATCAGGTGGTGACAGAGCCCTAAGCCCACCCAGCTGAAAAGCCAAGAGCTGAAGTCAGGAGAAGGAACGGGGAGGAGTGACACTCCAGGGCTGGGTCTCGCTGCTCACCACATGCGTTGGCTGCATGGAGTCACCCACCAACAACACTGAATGTCACTGTCAGGAGGACAGAAGAGCAAGCTGAGAACTGAAGCAGCTCACTGCAGCTGCTGTCAGCTGAGAACCTGAGCTGGGGAGAGTGCACACAGGCAGCGAGCAGTGCTGTTACACTGCATGAAAGCAGGGGAAAAACTGCCCACGGAGAAACCTCGGAGTAAGATTTAACTGCAGTCAAGGCAGCTACAATCAATTTTAACACTGTCAAACTCAGCAAGTTTCCCAAGGATTAAATCACTGCTTAAATCATCTTCATAATTTAAAACAATGCCTGTAAGAGGAGACCAGGCGCTAATTGTGCCATTTAAATTTAGTGAGGGAAGGGGTTTTTGTTGGGATTTTTCCTTCTTAACTGCAATGAAGAGAAAGCCCAAGGGTCTAAAACTAATAATCTAATAAACTTTGCTAAGTGAACATTGTAACAGATAGGCCTGGATGAGATTTTCAGTAAATGCCAGGCAATTTCCCTTGATCTTTATCAGCAGAGATGCAGCTCTAGCTTCAGCAGGAAGAAATTAAATTTAGTGCAAAATAATAACATCTGGGTGAGATTTTGCTTGTCAGACCAGCAGTCCCTTTGGATGCTAGGCTAAAAATATGGAAATGAACTCTGACGGGTTCCACGCTCGTGTTTAATGCAAGCGGTTGGGATGCGTTTCCATACCAACACATCACCCTGCTCCAGACAGTGGTGCAATTACCCATCCTCAGCGCAGGAGGATCCCCACAGGCACACCAAGAGCCTTCTCCATGGTGAGGGCTGGCACTGCTTTGAGCTACCCCATCCTCATGGTCCCACGGGACATGCACAGCTCTGTCCGAGATGCACCGCCCAAGGGCAGGGCCCACAGGAGATGCTCAGAGGTCACAGGAGCTCAGCAGTACCTCTCTCCTGCATCCCCCCCGTCACTGAAAACAGCCCAGGACATCACACACGTCCCTACTGTGTGAGTACAGGAGGAAGTTTCCTGACCTGCAACCACGTGTCCAACCAACCAACCATCTGCAACCAACTGTCCTTGGCACACAGCTGGGCAAAGCGGGAGGAAGCAGAGAGCACGAGGGTGGAAGTCTCACAACAAACCTCACTGCTGTGCCCCTTCCCTCAGCAATGTCCCACAACAGGGATCTGACCCGTACCATGAACAGAGCCAAGAAACTTGGAATCCAGCTGCCAGATGTAGAGTCCGGACAATTTCTAACACTGGAACAGCCTCTGGCACAGCTGTCCAACACAAACAAGCACCAAAAGATCCACTTACTACTTTTTTTTTTTTTTTAAAAGCATTCTACAGACTTCAAGGCTTGAAATTTAAAACTAATAGAAGTACACAATTATTAAATTCTAATGACACGTCCCCTTCCAAGATCAAAACACTCAACACGACGCAACTGAAGGGAGCCCAAGGGTTCCAGCTGGAAATTCCTCCTCTACAATGGAATTACAAAATATATCATTATTTGTCATGATTCTTTTACCAGCAGAAGCGGTCAGGAATTGTTCAGCTCGATGCTTTTCCCCACCACCACTGAGAAAAACGGTAACACAGCAGAACGAGGCTTCTCAGAGCAACAGCAGCTCCAAAGCCCTGCACAGGGAAGGGGCTCTTAAGGCCTGGATGGAAATCACAGTAAATAATAATAATAGAAATCAGAGCAAGAGATTTAGCTCTCTCAAGTAGCAGAAAGTTCAGAGCTACAGCATGACACCATAAGGTGTATTTACCCCATAACACAAGCTCTAAAACCACAATGTATGTCAGATGGCAGGGGAGGAGGCAGAACCTTGGTGGTCCAGCCACCTCATTCACCATTCCTGAAGCTAGGCCACATCCCCATCCCTAGGAAACCAATTTCTCATTAGTTTCACCCTACTCTGTTTAGCAGAATTTGAATTTAATGGACATTGCATTAGGGAAAAAAAAAAAAAAGCTTTTACCTCCTCAGCAATTTATCTGCTCTTACTTTGAAAGAAACACAACACAACAGACAGCATCGGTCGGCCATGGAGCAGAGCAGAGCTTTGCCATGGTCCCACAGACTCGGGCAGCCTTTGGCTCTTGTTGTTAGTGAGGCATGAACAAGAAGTCAGATGATTCTACAGAAATACCAGCCTGAAGGAGGAAATACTGGATTGCTTGTGATTTTTTTTATTTTTTTTTTTTTTAACATCATAGGAAAAAATGCTATTAATATAAAATGATGAAACTCCAGTAGGGAAGTACTCAACAAGCAAGGAATCATTTCACTGCACATTAACCACGGATGGAATGGGTTTTGCCATCATAAAGGCCCTTAATTACTGCAGATTTAAGTAACACAAACAGGCATGTATCCAGAAAAGAAAATATCGGTCAAAGATCAGTTTTGCTAAGATGACAACGCATCACCTAGCTGTTAGGAGCAGAGAGCTGCTACCCTATAGCACGAAGAACATGAGCGGTCCCACCCCTGGTGCTCACCTTGGAAGAGGGCAGCATTCTGGATCACCAGGAACTTCAGCTCCATGCTGGCAGACTGCAGGAGCTGCTCCATGTTCTGCCGGGCTGCTGCCTGGTACTTCTCCTCCATCTTCCTGGAGCAGCACGTGGAGCCCTTTGGGATGCATACTTGCAGGTCTGACCCTGGAGATGGATGAGGGCAGAAGGCATGCGTTAGGAGGAGGAATTGCCGTGAGCGGAGAGGAAACCGACTCCATACAATGGCATTGCTACAATTACTGTCTGGTGACATTTGATGACAAATTGATGACATTTCTGGAATCTGTCCTGAGCAAGCAGCTTGGGCAGAGAAGACTGATAAGGCAGAGCCAGGATGGCTGAGCAATAGCCCTCGAGAGCTCGCTGGGCACACATGGCAGCACGAGCATCGTGTTGGCTCCCACGCACTCCATCCACAGATCTGAGGTGCTGAGCAATACAGAGCATCACCCTGCTGCCTCCTGCAGCTCAGAGCCTTGGTACGAAGGTGCAGGCAGCCAAAAGAGATGGAGTGTGGGTGGGAAAAGGAGCTTGAAGGGTTTGTAGCTGTGGATTTACAGTGAATAGAGCCATGCATGTAGTCCAACACACAGGCTGTGCTTGCAATCTGCATAGAAACTTAAAGCAACCAGCTTAAGACAAAGAGCTGCGTTATTTGCCTGTGATCTCCATCCTTTCACAACCACAGCAACAGCAGAAACAATAGGAAGCCACAAGAATAATGATTTTCTTTTCTTTTTTTACTACAAACCTCTTCTAAGGTGTATACATCTCCTGAGCCCTCTCACCAGTTTCCCCATCCAGTCCCTCTTGCAACGAGCAAAGCCCAGGGCTCATCACCTCACATGCACCAGTCCCACTGCACGGGGACAGACCCTGGGGCACACTGAGCATTGCAAGAGGGAAATGTGCAACTGCACAGCCATAGCAGCAGCACCTCTGTCCTCTCACCAGCACCGAACAAAACCAAGGCACAACAGCAGGAGCTTCGCTTGCTCCAGCATCCCAGGCTGCACCTCAAAGCACAGCACAGCAATGCTAAGCCTTGCATTTTTTTGACATCCCCAAAAGCTTGCCCAGAGCTCTCACTCCTGGAGGTAGAAGGCAAGGTTTGCTTACATTTTAGAAAAGATCATCAATAAGATCTAGAAGGAAAAAAAAAAAAAATCATTTTTTGTTCCAACAACAGGAGAAGGTAGAACAGATGCTAGCTGGAAGTGGCAGCAATAAGAAGTCACACTCCCAATAAATTTTCAGTAGCAAACACCAACAGGGCAGCAAGCTCATATCAGAGGAAAAAGCCCTCATTGTGCTAAACCCACCTGATGTGATGCTGCTGCTGTTAACTCAGGCAGTAAGCAACAGCTCCATTACCCCACTGCTGAGACACAGCTGCCCAGGGCCAGACAGCAGTGGGACACCCCCCCCGAAGCTGCTGCCACCCCCATTGCAGTGTGCTCCAGGCACCCCAAGCAGGAACAGCTCCCATGAGGCTCAGCACTGCCCAAAAACAGGATGAGGAAACCATCCCCAAAGCAAGCAACGGACAGCCTGGATGGGGCTAAACGCCCCCCCCCAAAGCCCCCCAGCTCTCACCCCATCCTCCCCTTTGCTACAGATTTTTCCTTAACAGAAGGAAGCTGAGCAAGTTTGGTAATTTCTGTCTTTGCTCTAGGAGGATTACGCATCCTTCCAGGTATCTTTCTCCCTCCTTATGTCTTTTACCACGCTCTCTCTCGCTAATTACCAGGAAGTGTCAAGAGTCACTTTTCCAGCGCACTTTAGAAGAACAGGATTAATATTCATGTCGGTTCTATCGTGCACCACCTGAAGAAGAGCCATGCACAGTGTCAGGGGAAAAAACAGCTGTCAGGGCTCACAGCAGAAGCCCCCCCTCCCTCCAGCCCCATCCCTTCCTTTAACACAGCCTGGGGAGAGGGGGGAAAGGAAGAAAACATGAAACCCTCCACCTGCAAAGCATTTAACGTGTGGAAAGGAGCTTACACTGACACAAGTCCTACAGCTCCTGAAAAGCAGCACTTGGTAAAGGGGCAGAAGGGCTCTGGACACACACTGGGAGCCCCAACACCAGCCCTACTGCTGCCTGTTTCCCCTTCTGCAGAACGGGGCACGCAGCACAATGTCTGGGTACAGCTGCAGGACAGCCAGCCCTGCTGGCATCCAGAGAGGGAATCCCAGCTGTCTGTGAGCAGTGACAGGTATTTCCCACACTGGAAACATAACAGAGCCCATAAAACCCCGTAGCAGCAAGGCACCGCGTTAATGACAGAAGTGGGTATATAACAGCAAGTTAAAGAGGGATTTTAAAATGGAATCTGAGGCAATTTACACCGCAAAAAGGCATAGCACGGTCCCCTTAACATGACAATATAGCCACGAATTCCTTCTTAATTCAAAGCTTATTTCCTCCTGCATTTATTATATTAGGACACATTTCAAATTAACAAAAAAAAAAAAAGCTTTCCATGATTAATGGAAATACCAATATGGAAAATCAGAGAGCTGGCAATTAAGAGATCCGTGCAGGCGAGAGGCAGGGGCAGGAAGCACCAAGGTCACCCGCTCACCTCCCATCCTTCTTTTTAGCAATTAAGCCAATTTCTCCCCTCAAATGGATTTCTCTTTTTTGTGAAGTAAGTGAAAAGACAGACGCACGCTGCAGCAGGGCAATCACGGAGGAGGAGGAAAGAGCCTGGGAATTAGCTCTGACAGCTTAAAACGTTTTACAGCAATCTCCACCTCACAGCGGTGACCGCAGCAGGGCCGTGCGGGCAGGACAGGCTCCTGCCAGAGAGGGACATGGCTCCTGTTCCTTCTGTGCAAAGGCCCAGGAGGTGCCCCACTTCCCACCCAGCAGCTGTTCCTGTACGTGGCTTTCCCAGGTGGAGAGCCCCATCCCTGAGCCCCAATTGCTAGCTGCGGAAAGGCAATGGAGAAGATCCCATGGGCCATCAAATCCTGCACCCCTGCCTCCCAGCCCACCCCCCTGGTGCTTATCGAAACCCAAACACCTCCCGCAATGGCTCTGAGATAGCTGAGCCCGTTCCTCTGCTTAATGGCCCTTTGCTGCTGAGATTGTTTTTATCTCCCAACCTACACACACCCCTTTTTCTTAAGGTTTCAAGCCATTACGCCTCGTAATACCACTGTCAGCCCTTGCAAATGACCTCCTCTGCCTGCTATAGATCATTACAACTTCATTTTTTTAGGAAGAAAAATGTCCCATGAACTATGCCAGCAGCCGGATCAAATGCACGTGGACACCCACACCGCAGCGAGAGGGGCTGACGGGCACCGCCAGGTCCCAGCTCGGTGCCATTCGTGCCATCTTGGGCAGCAGCAGTGGAAATGCTCCGGTGGGTCTGAGCACACTCCCAGCCTACAGCCCATCTCCACAGCCACCTCAGGAGCACCCCGACTCTTCATCCTCCTGACACAGGAGATTTTTGCCCAAGTTAAAGCATTACATGTGACTTTGATGCACAATTACTCCCGCAGACAGGTGGTTAGCACAGCAGCAGTGACAGCCATTTCAGTGGATTAAATGTCAAAAGACGCACTGGGATCACCCACAGGCTGCTGCAAGCTCCTCAGCGATGCCAAGGGATGGCATTTGGACTCCAGCATCCCAGGGCAGCTCCAGCCCTGCCACCAGACACAGCCGTGCGTTCCCCTGGGGCGTGAGCCCACCAGATCCACCTCCAGTCAGATTCAAGTCCCCCCAGACCCTGCCAAAATCACACCTGGTCCCTGGTTCACGGCACCGTGCCGCAGCCCCCTGTGCTCTGGGGGTGGGAGCTTCACCCCAGCCCTGTTAATGCCTTCTGCTCATTTTCCTTCCCAAGTTGTTCCATGCTTTCAGCAGATGAAAGCAGTGATTCAATCTTAAACACAATGGATTTTCCCCCAGCTACTTCAATACTTCATGATTATTAGTAGTTAAAACTTTGAAATTAAGCAACCAACTGAGCATCTGCCACCAGTGCTCAGCACTGGGGAGAAAGGAAACGCTCAGAGCCCAGGCTGGGAGCTGATCTGTTTAAAACCCAATGGAAGAGAGAGAAATCATGAACCAACCCCGTCCAATAGGTGATTAGAGATGGGATAACGCGGGCACTACGTGGGATGTTTATTGCTTCATTGTCCTTCATTTTCTGCTCCACCTCCCAAGGCTTCAGGAAGAACCCAGACAGGTGGCCCCGGGCAAGGCAATGTGGCCAGAGGAATTCCACATAGATAACCACTCCACAACACCCATCCTTTAAAAGGAAACATTATGGAGAGAACAGAGAGGTTTTGCCACCTGAGAGTGCTCTCCCAACAGAAGTAAAAATGTATCATCAAAAACATCATCAGAAACAGAGTTAATGGGGAGTACGTGCTCGTTACAGCCATACACACACCCTGCGCTCACTGCAAAGACTCTCAAGAATGCTGTTCAGGATGTTGTTAAAATTAACCCCTGGAAAAAAATAAAATAAAATTAATGATCTCACTGTAAAAGCACCGCCTGAGGAGGTTACTAAATTTTAGGGTTCTGCTCCTGCTCTTAACTACCAAGAGAGCAACTTGCGGGCCTGAAATAATTAAGAACAGAAAACTCAATTATCTCGTAAGCTGAGATCTGAGAGCAGCAGGAGAAGCTGAGCAGGAGGAGAGCATCAGCCTCACTCAGGAGAAGGGGGATGAAGGAGAGGCACGAAGGACCCAGCTGGGAACCACTGGGATCAGCATCCCTGCAGCTGGGCCTTGGCACACAGCAGTTGTGAGAAAGAAGGAAAAAGGGAAAAGTAGAAAGCGTGACCCCAGCGTGATCAGCCTCCAGGAGCATCCCCAAATGCCCCCCAAAGCCAGGGGACAGCCAAGGGGTGGGCTGAGAAATCGGCTCCTGGGGCAAGGAGGGGACACAAACCAGAGGGCCCCACACACACTGGGCAGGGGAAGGTCTGTGCCTGAGGGAGCCCACGTGCAGAGCCCCATTGGGCACTGTCACTGGGAGCACGGAGCCATCCAAGTGGCAAAGGGGAAAAATGGAAACTCAAGTCACTATTTCTACGTGAGAAATTATGCAGGGAAGAGACAAAAGGGAGAAAATGAAGACAGGCAGCATAAGGAAAGAGAACTTTGTTATTACTAATTGTGAACAGCTGGGGAGGCCACCCCAGCACAGACAGCTCCAGGGCAGCAGCTGATGGGTGCGATGGCACCCATCCCTCCTGCCCTCACTGCCTGCAGCACGGGGCCCAACGCACCCTCCCAGCATGGTCCTGAGCTGAGCCACCTCCTGCACGCTGCCTGGCTCGAGCTGGAGTTGCTGCCACGGCATCAGTACGGGTCATGAAACAGCATGATGCTTCCCTTGCGTTTATCAGAGGTGCTTGGTGGTGGATTTTTCTTCAGTTTTATTATTTTAATTAGAAGCAGCAAGCCGGGCTCCCTATGGGTCTGCAGCATCCCCTCCCACACGCGCTGAGCTGATAGAGCTGAGCCCCATGACATTCTCCTGTGTGCGTGCAGCCCCACAGCCCTTCCCCTGCTCACACCTCTAGCCACAGCTGCTCACAGCACAACATGGGGCTCCACAAAGTCATAGCATTCCACTTACATCAAACAAATAAAACAAAGCCACGTTTAAAGAAGTTGCACAGCCCGTCAGCTTCTGCGGGCTGATCCATAGGCAAAGGATCTCAGAACTGATTCCACTGTGATTTGTGACCAGGAACTTCAAAAAACTTTTTTTTTTAATTGACAGATATATGAAGGGAATAAAGCAATAAACAGAAGCCTGGAAAATAGTCCTTGAGTGATGTTCCCCTATTACTGAGATTGATGCAGCTGCTGCCAGCAGACGCGAGTGCTCTGAAGTGTAATTACCGCACCGACTCCGGCAAGATGGGCCAGAGCCACGGAACGAGCCAGCAGTCATTGCCTTAATTATGATCAAGTTTATGTACTTAGGCAAATGCAGAACCCACTCCTGCTTTGATCCGGGGGAGATCCATCCCCACAGCGAGCTGGGAGCACCCCGGAGCTGCCCACGGGCTGTGCAGGGATGGGGGCTCCCAAATATCAGGGGCTCCTGGGGAGCACCCCAACACCCTAGAGCCCCGCTGGAGCCCCCTGCCCCTCCTCTGTGAAGAGGAGCTCTGAGATTACGCAGGGATCAAAGCAAACGTTCCGCAGCACGGCTGCGGAGAGCAGAACGCAGCACTGTAACGGGGCTGGGGGCAGCGGAACCCCCCCCACCCCCACGGGCCTCGGGGGGAGCGCTGAGGACAGAGCTCAACGCCACGGGGCTGCCAGGGCAGGGAGCAACGGGGGAAAGCCCCCATTCCTAGCTCTCCCTCCAGGTCCAGCGGCTGTTGGGAGCTCTCCCAGCCCACCCAGCCCCACAGCCACCCGCCTGGGGATGTCGATGCTCCCAAGTCCCCGAAAACCTGAGAAATTACCCTTAAAGGCAGCGAACCCCGCTACCTCACTTCGGCTCCCAGCACCAGGGAGGCAACACTCGCAGCCCCCGGGAGGTGACGCGGGGGTGCCCAGGAGCTGCCCCGGGGGGGACTCCGCTCCCCTACAGCCCCCGGCGGGCATGCAGCGCTCCCGGAGCTCACGGGAGCCCCGAGCNCATCCTCCCGGGCCGCTGCCCGCCGCGCCGGCACCGGGGCAGAGCGGAGCCCCCGAGCAGCGGAGCGGCCCCGCGCCGCCCATTGGTGCCGCCCCGGTACCGGCACAGCTCGGCCCGAGCGCGGCACCGCCCCGGCGCCCATTGGCCGCTTTGCACGGGGCGGGGCGCGTTCGGGCCCCGCTCGGAGCTGCACGGGGGAAGCGAATCGCGTGCACCGCGCGGAGCCTTCCCTGGGGTGCAGGGAAGTGCTGGAGGAAACCCTAAATCCTAGCGGTGATGGGTGCAGCTATCGGCTGTGTGAAGTGGGAAGCGAGCGCTGCGGGGTGAAGGAAATTTATTTTTAAAAAGTTAAAATGCTTTAGTTAAAAAAAAAAAAAAAAGCACAACTTGTGTGTGTGCCAGCTGCCTGCTGGCTGCACGGTGTCTGGTGGAGCCGAGCAGGGAGGGAGCAAGCAGAGCTGGAGAATGGAACGAGATCTCCTTAGGATCTCCAGTGCAAAATTCAGGGTGGGATGAGCAGCACCGGCTTGCTGGCAGCTCGCTGTCACTCTGAAATTTAGAAGAGGGACGAAAAACGCCGAGTGCAACCTGCGTGTTTGTTCTGGGAAAATGCCTGCGGGGGAGAAGCTGTTCGGGAGTGTCACAGAGATGAGAAGGAGCTGCAATGTGCAGCGCTCATCGGTGCTCAGTGGGTGTCTGAGCCCACTGCTGCCCGTGCACTGCGCTGCTTGCTGCAGGGTGGCTGTGCCTGGGCAGCACGGCCAGCAAAACTCCCATCAGCAACAAGTCCCAAACTGCAGGAACTTGGAGGAATCCCAGAATTCCATTTTGCTCCCCAGCACAAATCGAGCCCCACCTCATCATGGGGGCACACAGAGGACCCACGCTGTCCCTGTGTCTCAGTGCATCTGCTCTGTGTCTCCCCCATGGGCTCCCTGCTGGGTTCACTGCGTTTGTGCAACAGTTTGGGTTTGGGGTGCAGGGTTGCTTTGGGTCAGGAATCAATTACACTGAGATGCAGAACACGAAGGCTGACATTGTTTGGAGCATTAGGAGTGCTCCTTGCTATGCACTGCTGCAATCTGCATGGTGTTTACGGTCCGCCTAACAGTTGTCTGAAGAGCATTCGAGCAGATCCTGCGTGCATCTCCAGAGCTGCTCTCTGTATTTCACTGAAGTGCAGCTGCTTTACAGCTCCAGGTAAGCACACAGACGTTGTCAGGCGTGCCATTACGCAGGGAATTATGCGCAGTGCCAAACGGGCAGCACTTCGGTATCCGCTGAGATGGGGGAGGGCTTTCAGATTTTGAGCCAAATCAGAGAACATCACTGCTCCTTCCTGGATCCGCAGGCACCATGGAATCTGTCATCTTGACAATGGCTCCCTCCAAAAACAACATTTATTTTCCAACAGGGAGTTACGTCAGAGGGGAGTTAAGCCTATGGAAGCTCACCACTGTCAGCCCCTGGTTTATGTTACACCCAAAATCCATCGGCAGAAGAAAAATGCTCCAATTTTAACTGGAGATTTTCTCCAGTGGAGCAAGAGGTTTTACCTGAGCCAGTGGGCAGTCACCAGGTTACAGACGTGTTTTCCCTTGCCAAAGGGGAGCCCAGCCACACCGCTGGAGCTGCTCTGTGCCCTGCCAAAGCCAAAGCTGCAGGCGTGGAGCGCTCCTCCCTGGCCAAAGGACCTTTTCCATTTATTCTGTACCCTGCAGAAGCCACGTGCTCAGGGTTCCATGGCCATTTGTGGAGGAGGAGAAGGGAGAGGCTCTCCACAATATCACAGTACTTGCACACCTGATGGAAAAAAGAGAAGTGTGTTTGCCATAGGGCACTGGGAGCAGTGATGGATTGCCGGGCAGCAAGCACCCCTCCCTCCTTGGCAGGGGACTGCACTCCCTGCACCATGCAGGCACGCTGAGAGATCCATAAAGCACTACCCTTTCCCTCACCCCAAAAAGCAGCAGCTGATAAATCACTGCTCCGGGGGATTGTTAGGAGCACATCACACGGCAGAGGCAGCGAAGCCTTCAGGGAGATGCATCACTTGGAGACACTGCAGATGCCAACAGAGCTGTACATCAGCAGCACCCAGACAAATGGCTGCACCTGTCCAAAAATGAGATTCTGCAGAGCTGGAACTCTTGAGAGTTTGCACCAGTTCGGCTCACAGAGCCGTGCACAACCTGTGCTCAGTCCTGGGAGTCTCCTTGTTCACAGAATTTGAAACTCTCTCCTGCTGTAGCGCAGAAACATTCTGGGACTGCAGAATATTTCATGGGACAAAATCCTGCCCAGAGCCAGACCTCTCCAGAACAGCGCTTTGTGCGGGTATGACAGGAGCTTTGCAGGAGCAGCCAGGCTCACAGCTCCCCTTCCAGTTCTCCAGGAGTTTTGCATCCCTTGTTAAGTCACAAACGCGCAGACACAGCAGATGTGGCCCAGCAGCCATCTCGTGGCGAGCGGGGAGAGCCATCCAGGGGGCTGCTGGGTGCAGGAAATCCCATAGGAAACAGCCTGGCAGAGGGCTGAAAGCAGAGGAGAGGGGGAAAGCATTCACCATGCGCTGCTGCCTCTGCTGGGAGCACGGGGCAGACACCTCGCACGCTGCTCTTTGCACGTAGCATCACCCAGCAATTGGTCAATAGCAGAGATGCCTTCAGAGGATGGCATGGGAAGGATCATCCCAGTGCATTCCCCTATGGAAATAAAGCACTGCCGACAGCTCCCAGCCTAGGGAATTTGTATCCCTGCTCAAGAGCGGGGCTGGGATGCAACAGGCAGCACAACGTGTGCTCCTGTGCACGATGCTGCACCACCAGCCCCACTGCACAGCGTGGGGAGCGTCGAGGTGGGATTTACAGCAGGAGCAGCAGAAGTGATATTGGATCCATAAATCACTCCCACTCGGAAGGAGGGCACGATGTATGCAGGTGCCTTTCCAGGAATGCTTTTTTTCTACTGCAGTAAAACCTGATTTATGCCTTGTTACATTATTTTAATGCTTAATATTACATGCAAAAAGTCTGTGAAGAGATATAGCAGAGGCACATCTCTGCCGGGCTCGTGCAGAGACCATCTCCAGCCGTGTGGTAACGACGCTGTGCCAAAGGCACCCGAAGGCATCCTCTGCTCCTCACTGCTGGAGGGGAATAGGGGGTTTCCCCCAGGAACTCGGGGCGTTTTGGGGATGCAGTGCTCCCGTCCCCATTGCAAAGGGCAGGGACCAGCCAGCAGAGCAGCACAGAGCCCAACCAATTTTTCAGGCCTTGCACTGATTGGGTTTTGTTGCCTCCATCCACAGCTTCCCACTATTAGCATCCTCGCCCGCACCCACCAGGACAGCAATAAATCTGAGGGCTTTGCTATCAGGGCTGCCTCCCTCTCGCAGAGGACAAGGAATCTAATAAGACAAAGCAAGACCGAGCGCTCGCCTGTTTGAAGGCATCTCCCAAACAGCAGCTCCGTGCCCTGCCGGACAGTGGGGCTCCAGGGGAAGCTCCACCCTCTGCGGAGGAGGACAGCACGCCCACAGAGGGAGGTTTATCCAGGAGCCCCATTTGTCTCATTTCCAATCAGTTACAGTAATGAACCAGCTCTCGTAGGAAGACTGACTTTGTTTTGAAACACTAAATCATTTCTGCACACAACGTGTGTGTACCAACCCCTCTGGTGGTTCTTCAGGGGTTGGGTTTCCTGCTGGTATTATCACCAAATGTTGAGCAGAAGTGGAGGAGCAGCGAGTGGGGAGCAGGATGAGCTCCTCCCCACCCCCCCAGTGCCCCATCCCCCCACAGAAGCCTCATGTGCACGTTTCAGTGGGAAGCAAAGGGGCGGTGAGCTGCTGCTCCGCCATGCAGCTCCGGTGTGGGGCACCTCCAAGGTCCTCCATAAACTCAGGGATTAAAGCAACCAGGGCAAAACTCCGCTTTAAGGGAGAAGGAATAAAGCTGTTGACAAAGGACTGCAGGGGGCTTGGCCAGCAGTGGAGAAAGCAAACAGAAACGAGCCCCAGTTTGCTGGTGTTGGTGCTTTGGGGCTGTTAAACCAAAATCTTTGGGACCTGGGGCTGGCACTGCCCAAACGCAGAGCCCTGACACGTGGGGTTTGGGTGCTGCTCCGTGCGCATCTCTGGAGGAAACCCAGCGTAGGTGGCACTTTTCAGCCTCATTAAAATCTCAGTCTAAGCATTTAGAAATAAAAGTGACCACGACGTATTATTCAATGGGCTGTTTTAGGGGAAAGTGAATAATTTAAACAATACACACTTAAAGCCAAGTGAGTTTTCCTCCCCTTGCTCCCGTTGCACCTCCCCAGGGCCCGCAGGATGAGCCCTGCTAAGCGTGGCAGAGCTCCTGCCCTGCCGTGCTCCCACAGCTCTCCATTAGCAGAGTGAGGGCGATGGCTGGGCTCTGGCTGTGGGGCAGCGAGGAGGTGAATTCACTGAGTACACAGAAGCGCATTGGCAGTCACAGCACTGGGGTCACCCTCACGCCAGTGGTGGCCCAAATGGGACATGCAGGACACGTCCTTGTGTCGTGCAGGGGACCATTGCCCATTCAATACTGTGTTGTTCAGCAGCTTCCAAAAATCTGGAGATGCTCAGGTTCATACCTTGCCAACAGGCTTTGGCAATGGGGAAGCAGCCAATTCCCTTTGCTCAGGCTGAGACACCCGACATCTCCAAGCTCCTGAGAACACGGAGACGCAGCTTTCTTTTCCAAATGGATTTCCACATTTATTAGATATTCCTGATGGAAATGAACAAGTGACACAGATCCAATTAGCTCATTTAATAGTCCTGCATGATGAGATTGGCCTCACCGTCTGAGCACGGGATTCTGCACAAATGAGAGAGCATTCCCATAAAACTGAAAATGTAATTTAGCAATTTGGAAAGAAAATCGGCAATCTTTTGAGAAAACTAATGGCTCTTTATTGTGTAACATAAGCTCACCTACTTAGCATGGGAAAACCATATTAAGAAAGGAAAAACCCTCCCACTTAATGTAATAATAGTAATAAAACCACCTCAAATTGTTTCTTATTATCCATCTTTGTTCATTCTCAGGCTCTCCAGAAAGAGAGGCTGTGTGTATTTCTGATGGAGAGGAGAGGGAGAGGATTTTTTATCTGTAGTTTGTAATTTGCTGCTAGTTTATCATATATCTGTCCTGTTCGGGTTGCACACAGCCCCCATCAGATCTTTCCCAAATGCTTCTTGGTTCTCCCCCAGCTTGCAACGACAGCAGAAATCCCAACGTCGATCCCACAGTGTGTGTCACGGCTGATTGCAGAGCCAGCCTCCCCTCCACTGCCCCACTCGTGTGGGTCACAGTGTCTGGAAGGGGAATCAGCCAACCCAGGCAGCTCACGAGCACACACATGAACCCGCTATTGAGAGCCCTGCTTAGCAGTGCTGGCTTTGCAGGCAGCTGGGTGCCCCTCAACACAGCTGCACATGGAACCCCTGGTACTTTTGAATGGGAATAACCTGACATTTAATTCTGGGACAATAGAAGAATGTCGACATCCGTTGTGGCAGCACAGAAAGGCTGCCACTGCGAGCACAGCACTGCTCTGGGATGTGCTCGGACCAAACCGTGCCCACCTCCATGGTCTGAGTGCCCCGTGAGCCCCACGGCCATGGGAAGCAGCAGTTCAGCCTCACAGCATGGTGCTGGGGCTGGGAAATCACTTCTTCCCCTCTCAGCTGCAGCATCAAGAGCCTGGTGCTGAGGGAGGTTTTAAGCCGTGTTTTATGAATGAGGCCAAATCCCGACGCGCTCAAGGACACCCATGCCATAGATTTTTTGATCTGAAGGCAAGTTACTGTGTGTAACCATGATGGGATGGTGTTAAGAAAGGCTCTCTAAGGCCGGCTGCGAGGGGTGGCACATGAGCGATGCTGGCCGGCCTGGCAAGCCATAAATACCCCAAGTGCCCTATTGTTCCCCTCTCCATGGCCATGCCCCTACAGGTTTAAAAGACGGCTGTCTCCCAGGAAGATGCACACCCTCCTGGAGGAGTCTGCTTGTGTTCACGGGGTCAGATCCAGAACAGCACCGACCACAGCAGCAGACACCGCAGGGTCATTGAGTTTATTGTGCTGAATCCCACCAAAGAGCTGAGCCCCGGGGCAGCAGAGCCAGGCTCCAGCCCACACCCCGGCCCCGCAGAACCATGAGGGATTTTCCTGTTGGTGTTCAAGCCTTTGAGTTTTGCCCCTTTGAGCAGTTTCCTCAGAGCCCCTCATGCTGTGCTCCCTGTGCCCAGGGCATGACTGCAGCTTCCAGCATCCCCCTCGGGCACCCCGAGCATCCCCATATTGCCTTTAGGGCCATCAGTCCTAAGCTGTGTGACCCACAACAGGGACGGGCTGCCCTGGGCAGGGCTGGGGCTGATGCTGCACACTTGGGCACCTCCATCCCCACCCACACAGCCTGGCCCTGGTGGCCCAGCGAGAGCAGGGCTGTGCTGGAGACGATGGCCGTGTGAGCAGGATTTTTCCTCTCGCTGTATTTTATTTAGAAGCAGCCTGCCCTCAAGTGGTGAATGAAAAATGAGGAGATGGAAGATTTTGGAGCACACCGTGCAGTGATGGCACTGGGCAGGGGACCAAGAGTGGCCATGGCCCTTCGGACAAAGCCCCCCACGGCTCCATCACCTCCAGCATGGAGCTTCCCCTCCATTTCTGGTCCTGCTCCCCTCCCACCCACACTGCTGCCCACTCTCCCGTGTCCCAGGGCAGAGCCATGGGTGCCAGCACTGTCCCCATGGCAGAGCCACCTCCCCTGCCCCATGGCAGCAGCCTGGGGAGGGCTGCCCAGAGCCAACACAAACCCTCAGCACCAGCTCCAAAATGGGGATAAGCATCATGTACGTCCAGCTGAAGGGCACAACAGTGAGTAGCGGTTATTAAGCACCCCCAGTGCTCCCCAGAGAGCACAGCCTGCCTGGGGAGCGGCTGCGCCCACAGCTCCTGGGCCAGACATCGCTGATCGTGACAGGTAACAAAAGCTCCACGCAGAATTGCGACCCCAAAGCAACAGATTTGAGACATTTCCCACAGCACCTTCCCCATCCAGCCAAATTTTTTCCATCAGTGATGGGAAGGAACCTTTCAGAGCAGCACACAGAGCCCGCAGTGATGCAGCAGGATGGGTGTGAAGGAGCAGCACCATAGGGCTGAGCTGCAGCAGCACCAGGATGCTCCAGGCCAGTCCCAGTGTGCCAGTGGGGTGCATCCACACAGCTCCCAGCCCAGGACCCCAAACCCCTTCAGGTGACACAGCCACGTGTGGCACCGACACCGTGCCTCCACAGCAGCACCCTGAGCTATGGGCAGGACGTAAGCAAGGCAGACCTGGTTCTGACAGCAAAGAGCATCGCAGCCCCGTGGACAGCGCAGACCAGGATCCCACTGGAGCCACGTACAGAGCTCCCAACCCCGGGGCACTCCGCAGGGACACGCAGCATCCCGATGTCACCCCGCAAGGAGCCGCTCCCCGCCCGCTGCAGCGGCTCCGACGGCGGCACCGCCCGCCCGCAGAGAGACCCCGCGAGCAGCACCGCGACCCCAGCGCAGGCTCCGGTTCCATTTGATCTGCTCGTCAGCACCTCCCGAACGAAGCCCGGCTCCTGCTTTAGCGCGGCATAACTCCGGGGGTCGGTACACAACGGTGATGCCGAGCAGCTCTGCTTACCGCACCGCCTCGGGAGC
>WBMW01004220.1:811589-839785 GCA_013396635.1 Penelope pileata
GGGCGGCTGCGGGGAGCCGGGACGCTGCCGCCGCCTGCACCGGGACGGCCCCGGCCCCGCTCCCCCCGCCCGGGGCCGCCTCCACCCTGGGCCCGGGGCTGGCGGAGCCGCGGGGTTGGGGGCCCCACGCGTGTCCGCCCAGAGCCCCGCACGTGGCTGCGCCCCGAGGGTCCGGGCCGCGGCGTGGGCCCTCCCCTCCGCCACAGCACCGACCCCGGCCCCGCGGGTTGGGCCGCTGCAGCACGGCCACGCGTGGGCCCGGCACTGGGGAAGCGGGCGTGCGGCTCTCCTTGGCCGTTGTGGGGTGAAGAACCCCGCCGGGATGAGGCCCGGCCTAGTTTGGCCTATGGCAGCACCCTGGCGTTGTCACCCACTCCCCCACAGCGCACCCAAGGGCCTGCACGGGGCTGGGGACCCCAGCCCTGAGGGGCAGCCAGGCAAGGGCGAGGGCCTTTTGGCCTTCTCAGGAATGCCAAAAATGTGCTAATTGTGCCCTGCCAGCGGCCTCAAGGATTAGAGGCAGCCGTCTTTTAGGAAATAAGAGCGTGTATCGATCGATAACCAACGGCTTCGCCCCGCTCTCCCCCCTGGGCCCTCGGGTTCGGCGCGGAAATCTCGAGGTGCCTCGCCCTGCGCGCCGGTATCTGAAGTTGGAACAAAAAGGTCCCCATGGAAACCGGGAGTAATCTATCAGTACCGCGTTCGGTACACGGCGAGAAAGGGGCTTTTGTCCCGCCTGTATTTACTACTGCTTAATTTCTTTTTTTTTTTTTTTAAATTCCGCAGCCAAGTTCTTCCACGTTTGCGGGGAGGGTTGCGCCGAGCCGCCCCGGCCTCTCCCTGCGCGTGTGTGCGTGAGGCCTAAAACAAAGCGGCCGTGTCAAAGTGCTCCTCGACAAGATGGGAGGGCTCTCTGCGGGCAGAAGGGCTCCGGGGCCACTTCGTTATTCCTTCCAGAAGCAGTCGGCGTTGCTCCGGTGTCGGTGGAAACGCTCAGCTCGGATCGCCCCACACAAAGTTCTGCGTTGTGCTGTTCCAGATGGACGTCGAATTTACCGACCTCTGGTTTGGAGCTGCGGGGATGTGTTGTGTAACGGAGCGCTCAGAAATATTCAGAATATTCCAATTTTCTCCTCTTTAGAAAGTACCTTTCTGAAGTCCCGAGCTGAGGGTGGCAACACATAACAAAACGCTCAGCGATAGCACCAATAATTTCATATGGGTGTGTGAAGCTGATATCCGTGCCTCTGCAGCAGTAGAGTGGTGCTGTGACACGGTAATGAAAAATAAAAATGTCCCAGAAACTCACAACAGCACGGAAAGCGCTCCCAAATAACAGATAACTCACGTCTAACTGCGAAGCAAAACCTGCAGCAAATCAGCACGGAACGCCACAGCACTGTCTTAAGAAAAGAATCATTTACTTTCAGAATTTTCATTATTTGATATGCAGAGTTACCATTATTCAAATGTTGTATCAGGAACGAAGTGACGTGTAAGTGGAGCAGCTTCTGCCCAACACACGGTGCAAATTGATTATCTTTTTTCTGTTGGTGTAGAAATAAATCAGTCTTTCAACAACTAGAGTCCGAAGATGGTGAAATAAGTCTACATGAAGTGTTATGCAGATAAGATTAAATGGTATTTTTACATCCTCCTGCTGACCTTTGACTTTTATTTTTGTGTCTCTTGGAAGGGAGTCTTGGGGTCTGCAAATGCAGCAGTTGCTAAAAAAAGTAATAGTCAAAAGAAAAAAAGCGCTGGGACATTTCTTACTGTTTTAAAGGGTATTGTCCAGTAAAGCATTCGTCTGCCGTGTGAGCTCAGCAGAAAGTTTGGCACTTTGCTGATGGTCTTTTCAGATCCACGTGATTTATGGCTGATGAGGTGGAGCTTGTAAAACGCTGCGGTGAGGTTTTCTTCCAGGTTGGGAGGAACATTATGAGGACTGAGCAAGGTAGATTTCCCACCTAGGGGCAGAGAGAAGAAAGATTTCCTCGAAAAACACTTTCTGAATTTATTGTGAAATTATATAGCTCGCTCTTCTACAGCTACACAGAAATTCTATTTTTTTTCTATAATTGAATCATGTATGCATACATGCTGAGAAGATATCTGTTTCCTCCACTGCACTTGTCAGCGTTGCAGATAATTCTGTTTTATCTCCCCTTGGTTACTGATTCATTCATACCCCAGCAGCTATGGTCAGGGATTGCCTTGCGCTGTCTCCTCCACTTCTGTTTCCTTCAAGAATTAGAGCTATTGTCGTGCAGAGAAAAGCTCACTGAGTAGCACAGAGCTATCTGGATGCAGGAAAGAAAGGAAATGAAAATCAGAAGCAAGTAAGAGGGATGCATCTTTCTGAAACAGAGAATTATTTTTCAAAACAAACCATTCAAAGATGCCTATGTGTTGATGCATCTCCAACATCAGATTTCTGTCAGATTAGTAAAATCCAACTTATTTCTGAAAACTCTGGAATATTTGAAGGTCTTAAGAAGAAGTTCTACTGCAAAATGACGGAATGAAGTCGGTACCCAAGATTATTTTACAGCCAGATCTGGAGTCTTTCAGATGTAATATTTTATATTTTTGGAAGAGGATGCTCGTGTGTATCAGGTCGTCTTAAAAAGAAACAAAAATGCAGAGGAGTGCAACTGCTCCAATCACTAGCTACAGAGTTTCTCTCCTGATCCTGCCAGGACCTCTGACTTTTCTGAGAATGCTCACACAGTCACAGTTTGGGTAAATCTTGGTGGGAGTGGAGTTCCTTAAAGATTTCTCTTCGTTTTGTCTTCTGCCCACTTTGGGTTGTTCACGTGACTGTGGATTAGATGTCATTCACTGCCAAATTATTTCAAAGCATTCAGCTGAAAGATATGTAGAATGGAAATTATTTTCCTCTTGTGAGGACAGAATAAAGAGAAATACTTGGAGGGAATGATGCAAATTTTTCCTCAATGTCAGTGAAAAATTTAACTCGATTTTACTTTCTGAATAATTTCTGTGTATTTGCACTTCCCTGTGAAATAGTGACTGGTGGCAGAAAACGTTTTTATTGCAAAGGATTTCACACTTCTGTCAATTTCTTAGTAAAACAGATTTGTAACTGGCATTCACCTCTTAATTTCTATTTATTTTACTTCATTTGTGAATCCTTAAAATAGAAAAATAAGATACTGATAACCTAGGTTTCTCTGCATTTTTCTTATGTAAGATATGCTCATGGAATCACTAAAGCCTCTCCTCAGTAAGACCAATCTACACAGAAAATGACAAATTCTTCGCATTGAGGAACAAATGTAAAGTAATGGCATGGAGTTCGTGTCTAATTTTTTTTTCTGTTACAGTATTGATTGCTGTAATAAATAATGTAACATTTGCTGTATATCTGATACACTTTAAAGGACTGCCACATGCTAATGTCTCAAAACTGCCATTTTAAGAGCTCTTTGACAATTTATTATAGGCATGTTTATTAAAACAAAATGTAAATTTAAAGAGTAAAAGCTCTGTCTCGTATTTATTTTCATAGCTCAGCAGATATGTAAATATGCTAAATTCTGCATTTAGCTTTCCAGTCTTTTTCAACAGGCTGAAATTCAATTTCTGTGCAGCAATTTTCTGTAATTTCTATGGGTTTTGATTCTGTGAGTTGCTTCCACTTTCATTAACATCGGGGAGTTCAAGAAACTCATCCCTTTACAGTACTGAGCTCTTCACGTATTTCTTTCTGGTTTCACATGGGTGAAGTCCTGAAACCTGGCTATAAGTTGTCCAACCAAAAAGGCAGTTATGTGCAGGAGGAAATGCCCCGCTGTGTTCACAGGATAGGGCCCTGTGTGGGATTGAAATGCTACGTTGAAAATGCTTCCCCTATTAGCTGCCTCAGTAACAGGTTTTGAATTTTTTCATGTCAAAATCGATTCGTTCGAGATGGAGTTCTGAGTGCATACCAACCTGGCCAGAGATTTTCTCTTCCAGATTCTCCGTAGATGGGCTTCGTCTCCTTAAACACACACACCCTCAGGTGCACTGCGGATCCTTCTGCCATATTGGTGAGGTCGTGGATTATACATTCCCAAATGATTTCATTGAACTCTCTGTGATTTGAGACTGACCTTTCTCATCAGAAGGTTTTTGTTGCATTACAGCTTCTCTACTTCCACTCCAAATGGAAATATTCTTCCCAGACAGGTTCCCCGTTTTGCTGAATATTTCTGATTTTTTGATCATTTCTATCTGTAACAACACTTTATGTCATGCGTGTGTGCCTGCATATTCATTATGAAGCCCAGTTCTCTATTTGGTGTCAGTGCACAACTTCCCCTTTTGTAAATTGCTTCACAGACTTTGTTTCTCCGCAGCTGGCAATCAGAATACGTTGCGAGCTGTCTAGATTTTGTGTAAATCTTAATTTTCCTAAGAATCAATATTGGCATTAGAGCTAGAAAACATTACCCATGATGAGCCACATCTCTCAATATGTGCTCAGGCCCTTGAAACTGTGTGAATAGCTTAAATGAAGGCTGTATAAATTTGCAATCCATGAAAACTCTTGTCTGGAGGAGCAATAATGTCTCCATCAAAATGAGTTACAGAGGCAGGTTACGCTGTGACTGCCATCCACAAAGGCTGGATACATGCACAGGGGAACTCACAGACCTGGGCAGTGCCATCCACGGCTCAGCCCCATCCATGGGGACACTTTGGTCCCCATCCTGCGCAGAAATTGATGTGCGTGCTCCACTCCTCCTTCGGGTCAGTGGAGCAGAATGGCGCCTGTTTCAGCTCCTCAGTGCATAAACTGAAGAGTTTGCCCAAGTCATTTCTAGATGAGACATGTGCTTCCAAAATATACTTCGTTTGCACCCGGTGACACTTCAGAAATGAGTCAATCAATTACTGTTTGACTGCAGGTTACACGTAAAATTAACTTTTTTAGAGCTCTGTCACTCTGTTGCTGTAGGGCGTGCTGCAGTACTGGCTATGTTTTTCTCTATTATCTGTGTAAATGACCAATGTTGGATGTAAGGATCTGAAGAGAAGACTCAGAGACCCTGAGCTCTGAGTGTTGCTCTCTACCCAGGCGTTCACTCTCCGGTAAGGGAAACACATTCCCTTTCCCCAGCTGCCCGACCTGCACACACTCACTCCAGCAAACGTAGCTTCTGACAGCAGTTTCTGGCAGACAGACAGAGGTGCAGGCAGTTGTGCACGTGAGAATGCCGGCAGCGCACGTGCTGGGTAATCATGCACAGCCAAAACCCAGCTGCTGCTTTTTTCCGACGTTGAATTCCTGCAGTTGTGTGCAATACACACTGCTAAGATTCTTCCTTTTTTTTTTGACTTAGAATAAGCATTAGCACACTGCAGACAGGAGCTCCCAGGCTGCCAGCTCCATGTACAGTGCTTCCATCAGCGCGGGGCAGCCTCCATGAGCCCCTGCACCTGCACCTGCACCTGCTCCATGCGGTGCCACTGGCACCCAGCGTGTCCCCAGCGTGTCCCCAGCACATCCCCCAGCCCCTGTGTGGATGTAGCATCAGAGCCATCATTCTCCTGAAGATGATCAGCACGGCTTCAAGAGCACTGGCCACATGGCAGCAGGTGGCCTCGACAGCTACCAGTGGATGTGGCCATTCCATTCAGATTCCCATCCGCTGCAGCAGGGCGGTGTGGAGCAGCTTTCACATCCTCCAGGGAGAGATATGTCATTGCGTAGTTTGCCAAAGGTTCCCCGCAGTGATGTCCTCTCCAAATGGCCATGCAGAAGAAGGTGCCCCTCAGTGGGGCTGCTGCCTCCCACAATAACACTTGGGAAGTTTGGGGATGGGTTGTGTTTGTGGGGTACTCAGACGCACTGAGACCTCAGGGGACCACACAACGCTGGGTTAAATGCAGCCTGCAGAGCTCGCGATCTGGAGGGCACAATAAACCTTCAGCTTCTGTGCTGAGCACAGGGGATATGATGCTTTCTTGGAGGAATGGAGCCCACAGGCTCAGCCCAGCCTGGAAGCAAGACCGGAATTCACAAAGGAGGACTTGAGATGGTCATTTGGGGAAAAAAAAAAAAAAAAACGAAATGAAAAATCCTTTCTGGGAGAGGAGCCCTTCTCTCTATGAGAATGCAGCGAGGAAGCGTGCAGGTGAGGAGCGGAGGGATGGGATCCCCCCAGGACCTCCAGCGAGCAGCTCTCCCCCCGGCAGCAGCTGGCGTGGCTCTGCCCCCAAGCTGCAAACAGGTCGAAGTGCATCCCTGAGAAACAAATGGAAACGGAAAGCATCCCCAAACCCTCCCTGCTATCCCCCCGCTTTAAATAACGGAGGGAGGGGTGGGCTAAAGCCGGGAGCTGCGGGCCGCCCCCAGCCCGAGCCGCGGGGACCGCACGAGCCCGGCTGAGGGGTGGGATCGCAGCGGAGCGGTGGCAGCGCGGGGTCCGGCGCTGCTCAGCGCAACGGGGCCATGGGCTGCAGCCCCTGAACGGGCGGGCGGGGACGGTGCCTCCGTGCTGCCGGCGCTGCCTCTCCCCTTCCCTCCCGGCTCCGAGCCCGGCGCTGCTCGCAGCGGTCTCCCCTCCTGCCGCAGCCCTCGTTAAGCTGTTGGCCTCGGGAGGACAGCCCCTTGCCCAGCTCTGCACGGGTGTGCTCCTGCTGCAGCGGTCGTTTTGAAAGCGGTGTTCCTGCGGCGTGATTTCATTAATCCAAACAGGACAGAGACCACGGAATTGACGTGGGTAAAGGGCAGCTTTCACGTTAATTACATGTCTCAGGACACCAAGTTTTGCTAACGTTTAGGAAGAGTTTGCTGTGCATCTAATTACATCAAATTATTCTCTGGTTAAACATGAGCCATATGCAGCTTGTTGAGGCAGATTTGCAGTTTACATTGCAGAGCTGTCGGCTTTGCAAAAATAAGTGAAAACATTCAGATTCTTGTGGCTCAGCCCTGAAACAGATTCACAACACCATCCCTTTGATAACATTCCCTAGCAATATTTGCAAGGATAGAAGTTAAAATTACAACCAACGTATAGAAATTGTTGGAGGCAGTGACTCTTGAGAATTTGCACTAAACTGAGGTAATAAATAATTAGCTTCTCTAGCTTCCAGGAGCTGCTGTTACACATGTCCTTCTGTTAACTCTTACAGAAAAATTATACATCATTTTCCTTAGATTTTCCTGGGAACTCCAGACAAGCTCTGCAAGCACCTGACATGCAAGCAGCTTTCCTGCTGTGGGTGGAGTTATTAGTGCATATGAATATTTGCAAGGTGAGGCTTTAAACGTATAAATCAACTGAAAATATTGATGGGCATCACTTTCCCTGTTCAGTTAATTCTTGCCAGTGCCGACAAGCAAAGCATGGCATCCAGCAACAAAATGCCTTCATGCCATGCGAGATAGTGAGAGATTTGTTGACTTTTGCCTCCTACAGGGCTGAGCTAAAAAGGAGGAGGTTACCTGTGTGAGTATGGCTCAGCCCAACACCAGGCATTCTCAGAACTACATCATCACAGCCACACTTGATTTTCCCAAAATACTTCATCCTGACATTTGAATCTGACACCGATATTTTCTTCCCATACAATCACCGGTAAATGCTGAAAAGATTTCAAAACAAAAAAAAAAAAGGAACTGAAGAATTAAGGGTTTGTATTAAATACAGCAAAATGCATCAACTACTGATTTGGTAAAGCCTCAGGATGGATTAATCGAAACACTTGGGAAAAAATAAAAAGGCACAAAATGTAAGGGCAGGCAGCAAGAAAGCACGAGCGTGGTAGGGTTTCATTCAGATCAGCGTGTGGTCTCGTGTAAACCGAAATGCTGAAAAGATAACGGAAGCACCAGTTACTGACACTGAAATCATATTTGTCACCAAGAGGGCATTTGTTGTTCTAGGAGCTTTGCACAGGAGCAGAACTCTGACTGCAATGCATATTGTGCAAAGCAAGCTGCGTGCAGTTCCAGCTCAGCAGTGCTTTGGAGGTACCTTGTGACGAGGCACCGGGTCACGACCTGGGTCTTGAGAAGCCTGGGTTAGTAGATGTTAGTTTTCCTTGGGGCTTTGTTTACCATGGACTTAGACATTTTGTATTATTAAGAATCTGTGGCTTATGAGGACATTCTATTTATCTTACCAGTCTTTTTTGATGGAAATGCCTGAATTTTCTTGGAAACAGGGATTTTATTGTGGATTCTTGGTGCCCCTTGGAGAGGCTTATTTTTCTGGACAATAGTTTTCCTTAGTGTCACTACCCTTTTGATTTCCCAATGGTCACAGGCTCTCAAGGTCGTGCAAAGTGCATCCTTTTGTTATAAGGGACCCAGAAATTTGTATAAAAAGGCAGCAGAAAGATCCCTGGTTTGTGATTTAAAGTATATTTTTCTGCCATGCATCTCTGTAGTAGATTTTGGCTGTTAAAAACTCAGTAATTGGGAAGATAAAAGTTTAAAGGCAAATTACAAGAGTGTACTCCGTATAGAGATACATATTTAATTTACCATGCATTCCCACGTAAAACTGGAATGCAGATTCCTCAGCACGATTTTTTAGGCACGTGAACCTCTGTGTAATTTAAACATTCAGCGTGTTACTGATATTGTATCTTACACCTATTGTAAAGCCAAGCGTTAAAACAATATGTCTTTCTGTTTTGTTTATTTGGATTTAGGCAGACTTTTCCTCTCCTTTCCAAAGGACTCACGTAGAAAGATTCTGTCCTTTCACACTGCTCCTGAGGAGTGCTGCCTTACAAGATGCTGACCACCACTGCTGGCTCCCTGCATCATGTGGTGGTGCTTGGCTTCCCTCAAAGATAAACCCTTCTTCTCAGCACGAACCAGGGAAGCACAAAACTTTATGAAGGCTGAGTGTTCACTGGGGAGAATATGAATTCTAACATGATTTTTTCTCTTGAGATTTGTCTGTGTTTGCAATCTCCTTTGGACCTCTGTAACACCAAGTCTTGATTAAATGTGAAAAAAATACATCAGCCTCTATATTGTTTCAATTCTCAAAACTTTTCTGTACTCTTTTTTACAAGATTACACAGAATCCCATGTAAACTTATTCTCCACTTTGTAGAAAATATATGAAATTGCTTCACAAACTGTTGGAAACATGACTAGGAATAAGCACAGTTTGTCTTCAAAATGTTGCGGTGTGCACGGTGTGCCTGAGGGCTCAGGAGATCATTGCAGGTTTGGGATTTCACAGAGTTTTTGCAATGCCTATCAGACTGCAGCCTCTCATTGTGCAGCTTGTCCCAGCTTTTGCATAATCAGTTTTAGAAGCATTGTATAATGCATTCTCACTATAAAATCTACAACAAAAAATAGGAGTTAAAAAGATCATGTGCATCAGTAACTCCAAAATTGTTGCTTTCAGGACAGATAATTGCCTTCTATTATTATTATGATTATTACCCTGATTATTTTACGTTTCTGTAGAGATGATCAACATAAAATTTATAAGTACTCTTGGCATTGTTCACCAGAGATAAATTTTCACTATAATTTTTACTGCTAAATTATACCATTTAAAATAATCCTTTTTTTAAAAAAAAAGTTACTTCTCCACTTTCCTGGTGTAAAAATAGACTGTTAAAACTAAATCTTTCTGAACTGCATTTTTTCTCCAAAAATGCTTTTGCTTAATTTTTTTGCCAGCCTCTAAGAAATCAGAGGGGTCAGTTGGTTTCACTTTTGCTTGCAAGTAGCATCTGACCATTTGCATTGTCTGAGGCTGGTCTGCAGGCACAGCGCTTTAATTCTGCTCTGCAAACTTCTGAGAAATATTTGTATGCAATCAAAAGTGTCCTAACTACATATTTTCCCCATACACATTTTTATTAACAGATTTTATGAGAAGGCAAATTAACAACGTTTTGTATGAATTACCAGGCAGTGCTCGGATACAAAGCTTAGTAAAGCCAATGGAATTTTTTCTCTCCACTGATTTCAAGTTGAATTAGAAAAAGTCTGTGAAAAAGACTCCAACAACAATAACATTTTTTTATTTTGAATAACAATATGTGACATAGTAGATTATTTTGAGAGACTATCACATGAGGGATCACACATAGCTTTACATATCTAATTTTTGTTTTATATATAATATGGTTATTTTTCCACATTTTTCAATGGAAATAAAAGCTACTAGCTTCAGTAGCATCTTTGCTTATTTGAGAATTTAGGACCAATTCTCTCTCTCTATTTTTTTTTTCCTTTTTTCCCCCCTCTTACTTGAAAGATTTTCAGGTCAGGGTAGAGCTGATTCTCTAATTAAGCTCTTCCAGGCTGCTACTTTCTAGTAACAACAGAGTTAGAAGGCGACAAATTCACTAAATCCTCCAGTTCTGACAAATCAGGTTCTTTTCCCATCTGCTCCTATTTGCCAGAACCACTTTTTAAATCTCCCTCCCTGATTCCCACAGAGCAGGCGAAAGGGTTTTCTTTACCTCAGAGTTACAGATTTAATTTGTGACGAGATGAAGAATTCTTAAAAGATTCTATTTCACATAGTTTCTTCGTGGAGAATATGGAATTTTCTTAGAAGCCAAGATTCCTTTTTAGTTTAGATCTTTTATTGAGCTTTTGGGTGATGCAAGACATAGGCATAAACAGCTGCACAAAGGAAACTGGGATTTTATTGTGCATTCCTGGTGCCCCTTGAAGAGCTTATTTTCGTGGACAATAGTTTTCCTTCGTGTCACCACCCTTTTGATTTCCCAGTGGTCACAGGGTTCCAGGGTCGTGAAAAGTGCATCCTTTTGTTCCTCCTAGCCTAAAATTCTGTATAAAAAGGCAGTTAAAGGACCCTAAAGTTGGTTAAGGCATGGAAGGTATTTTGTGTTGCAGAACTTAAGTTGTATGCTTCGTTAAAATATGGTTAAGATAAAAGTTCAAGAGAGAAGATATCGTTAAACACACTGTCAGAGTATCCAAACATTAACAAATATCTGCTCACAAAGTCACTGAATTAATCCTGGAATATCTCTTAGCATTGAAATAATTAAAGATCACTAAACAACAACAAACAACATTATTTTAATATCTAGCTGTAATTAGAAAATTTAAAATTATTTTTCAAATATCTTTTTAAAAGAACTTTACAATGTGTTCGCAATTTTATCGAGAAACATTAATAAATTACCTTTTCTTCCAGTTAAACCAAAATTTTAAAGGACTTATGACTCTTTCAAAAACACTAATTTGTTAACTAAAAACTAAAAAATACTGAATTTGTTAGGATTCTTAAAAACCCATCTTTGGGATTTTTCAAGAAAGAAATATTCACATTCATTATATATGCATACCTCCTTATTAAAATAAAATTATTACACTAAATATTGTTGTGTTTAATACTATACACTGTAATAGTCCTGCAGCATGCTCCCATCCTCTGTTTTTATATAAATCCCATCATCAGTTTTTATATACATCTCTAATACAAAGGGACTCTTAAGAGAAGATAGAGCCCAGTGTCTAATTGTTGGAATTGGTGGCTTTAGATTATCATGCCCTGGATAAAGTCAATACTGCTACAGAAGAAAGCTGGTGGTTGCTCTCCCTCCTACCTGCACATTTAGGATAAAGTGGTTTTAAAGGTCCTACTGAGACCAATAGCAGCTACTGGGTGGAAAACCGTGCACAAAGCTGGAACAGTCCTGGAGTGGGGCTGCACAAGACATGGAAGCGATCAGACAGGAGGTGGGAGTGGGGGTGAGATGGGCTGGAAGGGAGGGGAGTCATTCGGGGATGCTGGAGGCTGGGTAAGACCCCTGACTCCTTTATTGCTGTTAAGTGCTGGACCCTGTGGTGCAGCACCAGAGCCCGCTGTGCTTTAGGAGTAAGGCTGATGACATCATTCAAAGATAGAAAATTAGGTATTCCCCAAAGTAAAATGTTCCATTAAAAATGTATTATCTCTGAGCAAGTGTTGGAGTTCTGTTTAGTTTCTTATTGAAAACAAAGAAAAACTGTTGTGCAAAACTTGAAATAGTCTGATTCAGAAAAGCTTTGTGGCATTTGTCGGTGGATTGCCTAATGTTCTCATTTTCCCTTTTTAGCCAAATTCCCATGAGGCAGGCTGAGGCATCTGTGATGTCTGTGTGTCAGAATAAAGACATTTTGCTTACGAAAGACAAGAGCAGGATGCATTTCCCAGCACAAATACTGCTGTTTGTAAATGAATGGAGTTTTTTTGTACTGAGATATTAACCACAGTCTTTAAATCTTCCCTGGAAAATAAGATAGAGTACTTTTAAAGATATTCTATGGCTTCTCTATACTCCCTCCCCAGTCAAAGAACTCAACCCCATATTCTTGAGGTGCAATGCTTATTTTTCCAAGACCAAAATGAGGGCACCTGGAAACAGAAAGAATAACCCCTGTGAAGTGTTCCATGTCCAAATGACATCTTTGTTCTTATTGTTTAGATTTCTTGTTACCTTGGAAATGGAAGATGTTTCTAATTTACCAGAACTAAATTAAACGAATTTCTCTATCAGCCACGGGAATGCAGAAATATTGGTTACATCTAATGCCAGAATGGCATGGAAGAAGTTGAAAGTGTTGAGAGGGAATCTTATTCTAGTATGTATTTATATGTTTGGGTCTTGCTCAACACAGAACAATCACTCACTACTTGATGCAAGCTGGAAGTCCTTCACTCTATCAAGGCGTTAATTCCGTCCTTGGTAGTGAATGTTGAGGCTGAAACACAAAATAATAGCATATATGTTACACATTTCCATGACATAATATATATGCACAGGATGCAACAAGATCATACACAAGAAAGGCACATATAAAATACATTTTAAACATTACAATTAAATTTTAAACATTATTTCTGTAATTTCATAAAGTTTCATATTCCATAAACTAACATCCTTTTTTACACATCTCAGAAATCTATTTTATGCTAGTTGATCTGACAAAAAGCAAAACACATTTAAGCTACTAGTATGAAGAGCTGTAATTGCTTTCCTGAGTGATTTATACAGCTGTGAAAGGGCAACAGAAGACACTTCCTCTCCCATTAACCTTGTCAAAAGCTCATGCTGGGCTGTTCTCCAGGAAGACAGAGTCCAGCTACCTCCACTGCTCGCTTGGACAACCCCTTCTTAACATACAGTGCTGCATGTATGACATACAGCTCCTGCTCTACTGGGAAGTCTGGGAACCAACACAGCAGTCCAGCTCTTCACAAGTGTGATTGGAGAGGGTCAGGTGAGGGATGCTTTCCAAATCAAAACTGCTTCTCCAAGCTAAAATTGGAGAATTCTCCAAGCCATTTCCAGCTAAAATAATGGGTGACTTTGTGGACAAAAATATTTGTGAGTTTTAATGCAACTTCTGATAGGAAGAGATAAATTAAGCCCAGAAAAAAAGAGAAAAAAAATATATAACTAATGAAACATTAATTAGCAGCACGAGTTGTCACAGTGAGATGTTTTTGAATTACATTTAATTATTTTACAATATAATCCAAAACATGTCTGTTGTTTATTTCTGCTGGTGGCTAGTATCTACAGTGAAATTCACCACAATATCCATTTTTTAATGTTCAAATACACTCGGTCTTCAATGAAATTTCAACGGGAGTAGTTCTGTTCTAACGTTTCAAAAAGATTCCTAACTATGTCTCATAAAAAGGTGATCTGGTAATTCAGAAACTCTTTAATATTATCCAGGATGGACTTGTGCCATGTGCTACATAAAGCTGCATGAGAAAGTGGTTGTGGTTCAAGCAATTTTTGTTAGTTATACTGAAAGCTTTATTTTCCCCTTCTTTTCTTGGCAATAACTCTCAATGCATCATTTTACAGCCAAAAACCTGAGAAGATTCTTGCTGAATGCTCAGAACTAGGGAGAGCTAACAAGTCACTCAGCAGACTTAGAGAGTGGGGCTAATTCCTCAGGAAATTTAGCAGCAGAGAATCTTCTGTTCTGTATAAGCACTCATGCCACCTGCACCACTCGCAATGCCTGAGCACCTTCCAGCAGTCCGTTAAGCAAAATGACTGGCATTATCTCCTGTGTGGTTCTTGGTGCATTAGGAAAGAGTTAATAAAAGGAAAATGGAAGCAATTGGAAACCTTCTCAGTGTCTTCACGCAGTGCCATACAGTTCCTCCTCCTCCTGCTCTGATTTTGTTCTGTGGTTTGGGAGTTTTTTGCAGATTTAAGGGCATAGGACAGTGTCACATTCAGTGAAATCCAGAGACTGAAATTAAGGACATCTTTCTTCTAATACTTTAGAATTAAGCTGCCAGATTCTTGTAAATGTTGCCTACCTGACAGGTTTCTATGTCCTACCTTTGTACTACCTACCCGGTTGCTAAGCCTGCAAAGAATGGTTTTAAAAGGACTTTGGGTGCAAAAGAGGGGGGAATGCAGCCTTGCTTCGTGAAGATTCATTTTATTAATGCCTGTGAATGTCCCAAAGGCTGTGTGTGTGACAGGGATGCGACACCATCCACGTGCTCCGCTTCCTGAAGAGCATTCCAGATCATGTTCCAGCTGCACCAGTGTGTTCAGGAGCCACCAGGCCACCAGGGTTTCTGAGATCACAGAATCATAGGATCATAGGATCATAGAATCATTAAGGTTGGAAAAGACCTCTAAGATCACCAAGACCAACCATCAACCCCTCCCCACCATGCCCACTGAACAACGTCCCTAAAAGACGATGGCACCAAGGTTGGTCTGGATTGCAAGGCTGATTACAGAGGTTGTTCGCAGTATTCTGAAAAGTAATATGTTGAACGTGTACATTTTTCTGACAATTCACTCAGCATCCTCAGACCATACAATGCCAGTCCGGGCCGACAGATTCTCTCTGACTGGGGGAACAACAGCCATGCTCCTTCTGTGGGACCTGAAGGCGGACCTGGGGCCACGGCTGCTTGCTAACCTGACTGCTTTCTTTTGCTCAGCCATTTGGAAATAGAGCTTTTGCTCTCCTCAAGTTGTAACATGAGACATTTATTTTAGCTGTGTATTTAGACATCTTGGGCTGTTTACAAATACTCTCTTCCAGAGCCAGCAAGGGCAGATGAAGATACTGCTCCTGCCAGCTCATTATCTCAGCCCTCTGCCACAGACTGCTGACCCTGTCGATCTAAAGATAGAGTAACTCGCATTGCACACCCCTCATTAAGAAAAGTCATTTAATTAAGTAATGTGCATAGATGTGTTCAGTTAATCCACTTCAGGTGAAAGCTGGGGAGATAAAGGGGTTTATTTCAAACTGTTGTGCTGGCAGGAGTGGTGTCCATGCCTGGTGGAGGATGCACACTGGGGCCAGCGCCAATGCTGGGACAGTGGCACAGCCTTAGGGTAACAGGAACAACAGACACAGGGAGCTGTGAGCGGCAACAGCAGCTCAAGGGAACACCTTGCAGTAGTTTGGATGCTGACCCATCAGTATACTGAATTTTTTTTTATTTTAGTAGTTTTTATCTCAAATGTTTTCTGGCTGACCCATGTTTCCAACGAAGAGCGTTTCCAGAGGAGAATGATGAATATCCTAGACAAGCAACACAAAAATGTCTTTCTTTCTCTCCAACAATGCCTTGTGTTGTTAGAGCCTGGAAGCAGTGGTGCCAATTACGAAAACAGGTGATTAAACATACTGCAGCAAGATGTTCATATTCATGCCACCCAGCTGTCTGCAGTGTAGTTGCTCATTCTAAGTATTTGTGTTCCTTTTGGTAAAGTTTGTCTCAGTTCACTGGAGTAACTTTGATGACAGCAGCATCACTGTAGCTAGCACCAGTTCAGCTGAAGCACTTCTGCTGTTACAAAGGCTAGTGTTGCTCTGCTGCTGCTCTGCAAAGAGCCTCTGCAGTGTGCTGTGTGCTCTCCTGTTCTGCTCATGGCCTCACTTCAATTTCCAGTGATCAGCTACCAGTCTGCAACCGTAATATTTTATTGATGGAATTTTTGTTCCGTTGTTAGAAAATCTGTCTGACCAAACAAAGCATTCAGTCTGGAATGATCATGATGCCAAAATATGATCAGTCAGTGTAAAAACAATCTCTTTGATCCATGCCTGGAGACATTTGGAGTTTTTTGGAAAGGAGTAAATATTGTGGCACAGAAAGTATGAGAGGAGGATGAAGAAATCAAAGTTAAGAAAAAGACAGATGTACCTACCTGTGTGTTCCTCTCTTCTTTCATTGTGTCTATGTCAAACTTATCTAGGTCACAATGAGTCACACCTTGTCTGGGAGATCCAGACCCTCTCTGTTCTCTCCTGTAACATCCTTGTCGTTAGATTGGAAAAGGAGACTCTGCAAACACCGGGCTTGATTGTAGCTACACCACGTTCTTGCAAGGCGATGGTGGGATTGCCTGTCGTGATGCCATGCCATAAACACCACTGCATTGCACTGGCAGATCTGGTGGCTCCTGATGCGGTGCTGGTGTTGTTCTTTCCAGCCACGTTCAGCACTGCTCTTTGCTCCATCATAGCCAGCTTTTGACTTATCTAAATAGATCTCTGTTTCTCGAAGCAGTTATGCAGCTGGATTGTACTGTTCCCCTACCCAAGCCGCAGGAAACAATGACTTCCTCTGAAACCAGGCTGCAGCAGGAAACCATGAGTCTCTCCTTCCCTCCTCTCCCGTCCCCCTTAGTTACCAGTTCAGCTCGGAGGTACTGTATACATAAGCTAAGAAAGCTCATTTTTAGGGCAAGCCTGGGAAGACGGGCAGCCAGTTGCAGAGATGAAGACTGTGACCAAAGCAGTTACAGTTACAGAGCTAGGAACCCCAACATGGTGCTGGAGAGCTGCGGGGAAACTGCTGGAGCAATGGCCAGGTAGGTCCTGCACCACCCATACAGGACTTGTACCACTTGAGGAGCCCATTTAACTAAACTGGCAGGAACTTTGGGTTTCAATGGCAGGAATCAGAAGCATAGATAGTGCTTTGTACTCAGCCTCACATACACAAACACAAGAAATCAGAAATATTCCTTTTCCTTACACAATACTGCATCCTCTGTGCATTTGAAAATTCAAGCCTTCAGCGTTTAATTAAATGTAAATTTGATGTTTGGTGTTAGCTTGTTTATCTGCTGCACTGGAAGTCATCATGAAATAAATGTGTCATGGCTAATTGTATTCATTGGTAATGTAGTCAGAAATTCTAAGTTTAGGGTACACAGTTGGAGTGATTCGAAGCTCAGCATTATCATGGATAAAAGTGTTTACATTTTCTTTTTCCTCCCTTTTTGTTCCTGTCTTTTTCTCTCTTTTCTTCCCATATTCCTTTTTCTTTCTTTTTTCCTTTGTGCAACTGCATTTTTGTTGTGATGAGTGTTCCACTCTTGCAAACTCCCTTCCAGTAGCCCTGAAGAACAGCCACTCACTACAGATTGTGCTGCAAATTTCTGTTACGTGCACTCTTTGTGCAAGTCAGTCTTGTTCTAGAAGGACAACTTCGGTGAAGTTGTTCTCAGCAATCAATAAGATCCTTGCCCGTATGACTTCAAACAGCTCCTGTCTGGGTTAATTTAGTTGCTGGCCCCAGCACAGTGACATGCTGTGAGATGGAGATGGCTGCCCACTGGAACCTGGACTGGAGCACCTGCACTGCTGTCCGACAGCAGCTCCATCAGGAAGATCAGAACCACAGAGAGGAGGAAGACAGATTCCATGACCGTTAATCCTCAGTCAAGGGGACAGAAAAATAGGATTTTAAAATTCCTTCAGTTGACACTGATCCTCCTCTAAAGTCCATGAGAAGTTCATATGGAAACCAAAGGAAAAGACATCCTCTCTGCAGCATTTGTTTTTCAATTTATTTGCACTCATACCATATGCTATTCATCCTTCACATTTAATAAAACATCACGGAGCTCATTACTGCTCAATTGCTTGTTTTCAGTTAAATGAAATATTACAGCTTTTATTATCATTTAGTAATTACCTTTCCTCATCTACAAATATAAACCTTGTGTCAAAGATCTTGTTTGTGTCTATTTTCTAGTAATTATAAAATTTTAAATGATGCTTAGATTATCCAGTTCTGAAAACAAACTTTTCCCATATTCTTTGTCAATACATTTCACCTCATGCTGTTGTTCTTAGGGGGCTTTAATATAAATGCAGATAAAATCTGTTATTTTATATTTTTAACAGCAAGTACACCGGGTTTCATCTTCTCAGTTCAGCAGTTATGGTGCAATGAAACATACCTGAACAAATGATCCTGAGTAAACGAGGTACTTTAAATTTCTCACTCCTGCAGGCTTTGATTCATGTCCTGATTTTGGCTTTAGTGATATGCATTTGGAGATACTATCAAAGGTCCTACAGAAATTTGTTTCTCTAGGAAAATTTATGTGCTTCTGCATAGCTGTGTGTCTGCTCAGTTTGTACACAAAGAAAGGACTATGAGGGGAGCATCAGGAATCTTGTAGATTAGGATTGAAGGGCAATTGTCAGGGTTACCAGAGGCACTGTGCATTGCCCATCTATATATTGCCTGTGTGTAGCTCTTTAGTAATTCCCCATAATAAGATCTGACACGTCCACAGTTCTGATGTAACACTGCGCAGTGTTTCATAAAATCAGATCCCAGCACAAATGTTAAACCAAAGTGAGTACCTTTGGAGAGGTTGAGTGGTGGTGCAGTTACACAAAGAAGTGAGTTTAGAACAAACATAGCTTGTAGTCCTCAGTCCACAAATGTAAACACTTTAAATACAGGTCCTATAAAGCTTACTTTATTTACAAGCTAAGTTTTGCTTAACGCAAGATTTAAATACACATTTATTAGATTTAAAACGATTTAGTTCTGAAATGCCTCCTCCAACAAACAAATACCAACAGCTTTAATATCACACCAACAGCTAACACACAGCTGAGCTCCTGTCTGTTTTAGTGAGTACAATGTAATGTTGCCAGTCCCCTCCCTGATATTGAATAAAACCACCATGGTGTGTGTGTTTCCCACTGCAGCCTCACGTGAGAACTGCTAAAGAAAGATATTCAAAGTTTTAAGTCTTTTTACAATAAAAATAATTAGCATTCAAATTAAAGTGCAAGTATATTGTTTTAACTTTTTTTTTTCTCATTTGATAGGAAACAAACCCCAGGAATGGAGAGAAAACATGGGGAGGAGTTATTTTCTCCTAATTTCAATGCAGTGGACTTTTTCAGTTCAAGCTAATCAATCTGAATCACTGATGTTTGAAAAATTGGCTTTAGAGAGAGCAAAGAGAGGGGGGTAATCTACAATATGGCAATTACAACAATTCTAGAAGGGAAAAAAAAGTTCAAAAGGAACAAATGGTTTCCCAAACTCATTGTTCAAGAATATGAGCCGAAGTTAGTAGGTGCAAAGATAAACATTTCAAAGGAGGAAACAGAAGGGGATTCTGCCTGCTGCGGAGCTGGTAATTTAGATGTTGGAGCTGAAGAAAGCTTAAAGGAAACAGAGGGTCATTGTGCCTGGAATGCAGGGGAATTAGCAGCAAGAAACACAGCAGAGCGGCTGGGAAGGAGTCCCCAGAACTCCTCGGGCGCTGCTCAGCCCAGAGCCGGCACAACTCAAAACTGAGCATGAAACCTACAAACGGGCTTTGAAAATGCTGAGCAGGAGCAGCTAATTGCCGGGAAAAAAAAAAAAAAAAAGAAAAAAAATGTTTGCTGCAGAACTGCCCCGTTAAAGCAGGGTCAAAGGACAAGCTTTGAAAAAGGTCTCAAGCTTCAAGGTTGGAAAAAAGAGTGATGTGAAAAATGGGGGAACTTACGAAGATCTAATGAAGAGTTGCTTCAGGCAAGAGAAGGAACTATTAATTTAAATCCAAAGAGCAAAGATTTACAGCAAGACTCCAAGGAAAGTAAAAGCAGCAACATGAGCTCGGAAATAAGGCTTACACAGAAAAAGGGAAAATGCACTGCAAATAGGAAAATGAGGAGTGCACCGGAGGCTGACAGGGGAACTGAATGCTGAAAAGGGGTTTGGAACAGCAAAGCTTTAGAAACGCTTGGAAAACATTTGCTGGCCCCACCGTTAGGCGATGCACTTGGCGACTCCAGGGTAAATATATTTTTATATGTGAAGAAGGAGGAGCCCCGTTAGGTGCAATTAAAGATAAGAATAATAAAGCGTTCTGGGGGCTCCCGAGGCTCCCGGGCGGGGGCAGTGCGGCGGCCGCCCGGCAGGGGGCGCTGTGATCCCGGCGCGGCCGCGGAGCGGGGTCGGGCTCGGGCTCGGGGCCGGGACCAGGGGCGCGGCGGCAGCGGGGCGGCCCGGGGGTGGGCAGAGCGGCAGGGCTCGTCGTGACACAAGTGCAGGGGCTCTATCAGCGGGGGAAAGGATTTAGTAAATGTTCATTTGTCTTTTTAAAGAGCTCCCTGTAGCAGCCTAGGTTTTGTAGAAGAAAAAAAAAGAAATCAAAAATCCCGGGCTGTAGTGCTAGGCATATCCACGCTTGGGGTCCCCAGGTGCATGCACCCAAAGAAGTGATGGGCCACATCTGGATCACTGTGCATCCCTGAATGTGATCATAAAGTGAAAATGCAAAGTTTTCAGAGATTCTGGGGGGTTTTCCTGTTGGAGGCAGCAGGGTTAGGGTTAGGGTTAGATTTAGGGTTAGGATTAGGGTTAGGGTTAGGTTTCTCCCTCTGCAGCCCAGGGGCTGCCAGCAGCAGCAGGGCACCGGGGAGCAGACAGCTTCTGGGCTCCCTCCTGCACCCAGCCCAAGTTCAGTCCCTGTTTCCCCCACCCCTGCACTCTGAGATGGGCTTTAAAACCTACCACGGCACTTCGAGCCCCTGCAATTCCTGTTTACATGGGAGGCGAAGAGGGGTGGGATACATTTAAAAGTGGCTCTGTTCAAAGGTATTGGCCAGTCTTTGCCTGTCTGTCAGATCTGAGAGAAGTGAGTGGATTTTCACGGAGGAATTTCATGGAAATTAAATCTCTACTGGAGCAACCCATTCAGCTCCTAAAGCTTCAGCCCAGTTTTGTATCCTGGATGAATGCCCTGCTGAATAGCTTGGTGGGGATGCAAAAAGCCACCTTAAACTAGGGATTTTTTTCTGCTAAATTGACTTCAAAGTAGTAATTAAACAATAGCTAGCTTAAAAAAAAAAATCAAGTTATAAGTTATAAGAAGCTGTAGGACCAAACTGCCCTATGAGTAGAGGCTGTATTTTAGGGGAGAGGGACAGGGGAATATGATGTTTAAATTTGCCAACCAACTGGGAAGAGTCAAATTAAGAGAAATAAAAACAGGTGCAAGAAAGTGAAATGAACTGCAAAGATTCAAATGCGGTTTGGTTTTTGTTTGGGGTTTTTTTTTCAGCTGTACTGCAGCCAAATCCAGAGCTGCAGGACTGGAGACTGCAGAACTGTTTGGGATACTTTAAGAAAAATCACCCTGTTCAGATGCTGAAGCAGCTTTCTTTGGCCTTTGTCCTGTCCTGTATTGGAGGCTCCTCTTCTCCATGCTGCTCTGCATAGAGCTGAGCCTGCGCAGCTCAGTATTCATCACTTCTTTTGTAAAGCAAAACGGTTTGTGGCCATGAGCATCCTTGCTGCCAATTCTCTCCCTTGCTCTCCCTCTCCCAAAGACAACTGAGTGTTGATGATTTAGAAGCACATTTGACTTGAAGTTAAAACAAATGGAAACTATTCTTATCCCCGATTTATTTGGTACACACTGCCTAATTCTCCCCTCTCCCCACACTAAAACTAACTCCCTCCCTCATCTGGCCATTTGCTCATTTCAGTCCTTGGAGTCCTTGTTACCACATGTACAATTTTTCCAGTGTTATATGTTCTTTCATGATGCCCATTCTGGAAGGAGAATTCTGCAAGATTATAATCTTAACTTCATTTAAACCCTCTTTGGAGTGACTGATCTGAGGGCTTTCCTTGGTGGTTTAAAAGCTCTTGTGGCTTTATTTCCACCTATTTAGATGTTGCCACTGAATTAGCTTACAGAAAGAAGGTGAGATAAATACATATTTGGCATTACCACAGCTGCCAGATTTTTACAGTGTTTAAGGTAAGGTTTGCCATTTTAAAGTGAAATGTGCAACTTTGCACTTAATCTAATAAACATAGGTTTTTCATACTTCCAGGGAATTTATGAGAATTCTCCATGGAAGCATGGCAGTGTGCAGTAGCAGAGAATCTGGTCCATGAGACTTTAGAATAGTGTCCATCCTTGAATTGTGTTAAAAGACACCATGCTAAATGGTGCTTGAGATAATGACTGTACAGTCTTACTAATGCTTACTGCAGTAAGCAGTCCCAAATGTCCCAGATGTCACATTATCCCAGATGTCACATTGTTAGCGTGACAGGTACTGCTAGAAGAAAGTTTGTAAAATATAATGCAATTGTTACATTGCTTTTCAACAATATTTTAACATTTATTTGCACTGCAAATTCCTTTTCATTCTTTTAAACTTGCTGAGAACTACAGCATAGTTTTCCTATGAAGTGATGAACTAAAAACCGGCCAAAGTGGTTTGATGTCAATTATAAAATCCTGGTGAGTTTTAGCCCACACACAGATACTCTTATTGTTACAGGCCTTTGCTACCCCTTTGTCAGAGGGCTGGTTTCTTGCCAGGCAGTAAGTAGTTCATGTGATAACTAAATTTTATCCTATGACATGACAAGAATATGAAGGCAACACATTATTGTTTGACAACTCTTCCTAAGTACTGAAAATGGAATAGCACTTTGAACAATACTTAGATGCTCCCATGCTGTTGGCCATGTGTTTAATGGCAAGCCATACCGACTATGTAGTACTAAAGTAATTCACTGGAAAGTCCACAGTTTCAGTTCAGAAAACTATAGATGTTGCAATAAAACACAATGGCAGAGCATGTGTTTTGTTTACAGCTTTTCTGTCTAGCTGTTACACATCATTCAGACAATGTTGCTGAAGTGTAAAGTAATTGAGAGCTGTGCAGGGTGATTTATATCAGCTAAGCTCGAGGCCAACAGCATCTGTGACAAGATCTGGCAACAAGTCAGTCACATCCCATTGTTGTGCGACAGATACTACCCAGTTGATCACTGATACTTTCTGAATAATCAGGCTTCTCATCTTTCTCAAGAGGAGAGCCTGGGGCTCTCAGAATGCTGCCCTGTGTGGCCAGGTAAGTTTCCAGGCAACATTGTCCTGGTCTGTAAACCAAACTTGTCCTATCATAGTTTAAAAAACAGCCTGAAAAAATGCCCTCCCACCCCGCTAGGACTGACTGCTGGTGTGAGTTTCCCCCCAGGACCACGATGCTGACCTGGTTGAAAACTAAAAATTACCCTCCCACCTCTCCCAGTTAATAAAGACACAGATGATGGTGCAACTGCATTTCCTGAGGAAGTCAGAGGAACATAAATTCTTTGTGGTAAAGGACATTAACTATCCACACGTAAGAGCCATCTCCAAAATCTTATATACAGACTACCTGTTTTGAGCGAGTTTGACCAAAACTGTGGCCTGTTCTCTGTTTTAACTCTGAATGTCATTCTAACAACTACATTCTACATAAATTTGGCAGTTTTACTTGCCTAGTGCAGGTATTCCCACAGGACAGTCTTCAAAGCCACTGTTGTACCCACAAGCCAGTGTTCTCAGTTACCAGTTGGACAGTGATTCCTAATGTGGAAAAATTATTAACATTTAACATTTCAGAGGTCTGGATAACAAGTTTATTCTAACTAAAAGAACACTCCTTTCAACCAAAAGCTAACAGTCTGCAACTGTTACCAACTCCCCACTTCAGAGCTAAGATGATGCAGAGTCTCACTCCTAATAGACCCCACCAAGTGCCAACTCTCCATTTCTTCACATTTTTTACTGTTTGACTCCTTCTTGGAACTGCAGTGGTTAAAATAATTGTTCTTTCTCACCTACTTGTTTGGTGGGTTTTTGATTTTGTTTTTTTTCTGAAACTATATAAAGGTGGGGTATCTGCAATCACTTGGAAGACAACAGGGGGGCAGAGCAGAGGGTGCTGTCTGAACGTCCTTTCACTAGGATAACAGTTAATGAAGATTCTGTCTGACCTGTCCTAAATGGTGCATGCGTTACTACATACTTGGAGTCCCCAGATCTCCAACACTAACATATTATGAGGTGAACTGTATTTGTTTGTCCAGAAAGTTTAGGAATGGCTGGTCTAAAGTATCTTCATATTACAGCTGTGAAGAAAGTATTCTGGACAGTTCCAACACTTCAAAAAACACTAGCCTGTATTAAATCCATAGCTGTGAAATCCCTTTTGAGATAGAAAACTGAAGTCTACAATCTAAGATTTATTTATTTTTAAGGAAGTGATGATGGCTTTAACAATATACTGAATAAAAAATAAGGAGATGTTTCCCATAAGCCGCAGATGGCTTGAAACAATAGCTCTGACAATAGCTCCAAGATCCACCCAGTGAACTCCACTGGTTCAATTCAGAAACTTAAGGATAGTTATGCAAATGAGAGTATCATTAGCTATTTCTATGGCAGTGTATTTTTAGCAGAAAAATCTAGTTAAAATACTAGAACACAAATGGTTCTTATGCCTTTCAATGATCATTAAATTTATCTTATCTCTAGCCTCAAGTTTGTATGTTCCAGTTACTGACTGTAACCACAAACATCTGTTGTGTATTTAAAACAAGAGTGTAGTCTGAATTAACTACACCATAAATCAAAACAAGCATGATTTGTATTAATCCTCTTCAGATGTATTTTGTTTGAAATGGTTCTATTACATTTGGAAATAAAATCACAGGAAATCCAATGTGCTAGGTATTTAAGTCCACCTTGCTAAGACACGTGCAGGATATTCACGTTTAATGCAGTTCTTTTCAAAAGAAGAATCTGAACAGTGATTTATTATTCCATACCTCATAAACTATGTAAAACCTTTACTTCTTGATGGCTTTTTATGTTTTTAATTGTAATGTAGCTGATTTGTAACGCTCATCTCCTTTTAAGAATCAGTTTGTGAATTCTATAGCTGCAGGACCAACTTAGTCCTTTGTGTCATCCACGACTCCATAAGACAACAATAAATACCAAAATTAATATGTAGATTTCTGTGCATACATCTAAAAATCTTTTCTCCTTTCTCTTACATAACTTAGCAGCTAGAGACCCTAGAAAACATCAGGACACTACTATAATATGCAATATATAAACATGTATTGGCTAAGAATTATTCCAGAGCTTAAAACTGAGCTGCTCTTTTGTAGTAAAAGCACAGAAGAGATTTGTCTGCCTGTGGTGTTTTTTTTGCAGTGGATCTCAAAGCTTGTTGGACACCAGTTCCCTCAGAACAGGTTTTTGAAGTTCATATTTGACTACCAGCTACGCTGTATGGTCAATATTATGATTACATTTTTAAGTTACATTTGAATGGCCTTTAAATTTTTTTTTTTTTCCTAGTAAGCTACAAATGATGATATCTGCAGGATGGCTAGGCAATTCAGTATGCTCTTCTACCAGGACATCTTCCATTCACCCATTCATCATTCATCATCACTTTTCTTGCTTTATTTTGATTTCTCTCCCAAACCCCTGCAATCATTTTTTCTGGATTTGCTAAAGAAAAACAGGCAGTGTTTGCCTCGAAATCTTGTCCTGTAAACACATTGCCTTTGTAATGAGGTTTAGAGCACTGTCCAAATGCAAAGAATATGAGGATTTTCTGAATAAGTAGCTGGGGTTTTGGTGGAGCTTTTGGAAGCTATGAGCATTGGAGATGCTGTGGGTCTCATTTTATTTTAGTTACATCTTGTACATATAGACTGCAGAAAGGGGTAAGATTCAACCTGCTGCACTTGTTTGGACTACACTTAAATTGTGGAGCAGAAATACAGCAACTCACGAGATTTGTTTTAAAGGATTCCACCTGTTTCTAAAATGACTTTTCCCAAACAGCTCCCTCTGGTATGTTCTTACAGAGCTCATGCAATGTTTGGGTTTCATTTTAATCAGGCACTGCTCTGTGGGAAATAAATGAGGTTTTATTTCCCATCATTTTAACTAAAAAAATAAGCAGCACACTGAAGTCACTGTAAAATGTACTCCACTACAGCTGGGCTATAGAAAATCGAAAAAACTGATCATGTCTTTGATGAAAGATGAATGGTTTCTATCTCAGTCTGAGTCTATAAAGCAACTGGATTAATGCTGTATCTGTGAACAAATGACAAGCTCTATTTTGTAATTTCAGTCTTTTTAGATTCTTGATTATGACATTTCTTGTTCTCTTGAAATGGAAGAAAGTAAATAATTGAGTCTGTGGGTGATGAGCTTGCCAAACAAGGCACTGAGAAGTTCTGTAAGCTCCTGTAGTGGTTAATGCTTGCTGGGCTCCTTGCCAACACAGTCAAAATATTTTAACAGAAAGTGAGAATCCCCTTATGCTGTCATTTGGCCACTGCAATGGCTGGCCATAACCTGGCATTAGTAATTAAAAACAAAACTGTAATACTGCTGCACGTGACCATTATTCATGGGATCCCTGGCTGTAAAAAATCACAACGATAAAACATTAAGGCAGCTGGATGTGCGGCTTCTAAAACTCATTAATTCATTTGCCTTGCTGAGCCTCTCAGTAAAACTATGTCAGAATTCAGTATTCATGTGAGGTACAGCATCCCCAGAGTGCTCTTAAATGCTGTGCTGTAAGAGAATAAAGCAACTGGCTATGTTAATTTTAAGTCCCTTTAGACAGAAAGGAAAATAGACTAGTGCTTGGAAAATCAGAAATAACACAGGAGTAAACACCCTTATCTGATAATGCACACAAAACACAGCCTCTGCCTCCACCACGCACTCCACACCTTTGGTTCTCAGACTTTTACTGGAGCATGAAATCAGTAGGGTCCTCCACAGAAAGCTTTTCCTGCTTAGCTCCGCAGGTGCTGGGGCTACACCGTGCTGCACAGCATCTATTCCAACAGAAGCCACATCAAGCCATGATCACAGTTATCTGTTGCCGGATGTATTTTAAAACATTTACCCCCCAAGCTCCTTCAGCCAAAGGAGGACACAAATAATGCCAAGGGGAAACAAAAACAATTGGCCAGGGAAGTAAGTACCTTCACTGAAAAACTTTTCAGCCAAAAAAACCCAAAACAACTGTCTTTGTGGCTTATTTTTTTTTCCATAGTTGATATTCAATTAACATTCACTGAAAAGTAAAAATCAAAGACTACTAAAGAGAAAAGAAAGCTTTTCCTCAAGAGATACAGTTCCTATGTTTTCTGGAACACAATGAAGAGACAACTTTTTATTAATGTAAAATAGCAAGAACAAAAGAACAAGATAATTTCTGCAGTGACAGGAGCGTACATCTTCTATGTACAAGGATGTACCTTAGCAGTACCTCAGATATTTACACGTGTGCCAGTATTTGAGTCTCACCACAGTGTAACGCTGATTGGATCAATGCATTCAGTACAAGGACAGCTTCACGGAAAAAAAGAAGTACCATTTTAGTTACTTTTGGGAAAAATAGGCAATCACCTGCAATCTGATTCTTGCCTCACATTTTTCTATTTAGTTATTATAACAATTAGAATTAATAGGGTTTTTAAAATCCACAGTAAAAGCACCTTATCAGCTTGATTTATTCTTACACAGGCAGGACATCCTTCGTGCAGCTGCAACTTTTCTCCTAGCACTGAGAACAATATCGGTGTTTTAAAATCTCCACTACTCTGCAAACACAGCGAATTAAAGCAGAGGTGGCAGTTCTGCACCATTATCTGGGACGGGTTTGTCTCCACTCAGCGGTTACCACCACCTCAAACTGCTGCGTGAGGCGAGCAGGGACGGGATGGATGTACGCAGAGAACCCTTTCAGTCCACCTTTCCCAAGGATTCTGAGGGCAAGGCCTTTGTAGACACCAACCCAGCTGAGAAACTGCTGTCAGTGTGACACCTCACTGCATCCCTGATATACAGCATCACTTAAACGTAGCAAGAGCACAAGGCCAGAGCCATGGTGGGACCAGGCAGTGCAGCAGCTGTGTGCCATGTGGTGACAACTGTCTCTCTCCTGACCCACCATACTAAAAACGGCTCCGTGTGCGCCCGCCGAGCCCCGCGCCCCGGCCGGACACCTCATGACGAGAGCGGGACTGAGGCGGCGGCCCCACACCGCAGCGGCTGAGGGAAACCCCGCCGGGCCC
>WBMW01004220.1:845664-893131 GCA_013396635.1 Penelope pileata
AATTGTAGCTTAATCATGGAATTATAAGCCCAGAAGAACTATTTTTACAATCTCCTTTTTTTTCTCATTGGCAAAGGGTTCTAGCAAGTGTGAAGTTTTTTCCAAGCAGTTTAAAATCTCATTTTCAGGCTATGTCTATTTTTCTTACTTTTTATGGACCACACATGAAAAATAGCATTTCCTACATTTATATTTCTAACCCAGTAGTGTATGTTTAATGTTTTCTGCTACATTTCAGAATGAAACCCACATTCTAGGGACCTAGCAAGGGTAATATGGTGCCTTTACCAGTGTTTGGCTTTGCTGCTAAAATCTTATTTTAACTACCAAAGATACTTCTATTGCTTCCAGCTATATTGACTTAATATAAGGGTCTGTCAATATCACCGTTTTGAGGTATGTGGGTACAACAGTGACTGCAATTCTACCTAATTCAAGAGAATTGAGCAAAAATTACTTTTTTAAATTTATTCTCAAGAAGCTCGTTATTGTTAGAACATATTTTCTATTTGAGAAATGACTGATGCTTTTTCAAAATATTTTTAACAGATGATCAATTCGCTCCTCAAGTTAAATATTTTCAACTTAATTATTTAAATCACTTTTACGTATTTGCCAGTTCTTGGACTAAGAGTAGTTCTGTGTGTTTCTATAGAACTCCAGTTATAAAGCAATAGTCTGATATTTCATCTAGTGTATCATTTGTATCTTTTTCAACACCTAGAACGTCATTTGCTCTAATTAGGTGAAGCATAAAGAAATAACTGTTCACTAGTCATTCAATTCATGATTAGGGACTTGGAAAGAACACAATAATAAATGAAAGTACAAATCACGAAGAAACTTTTTGGTTCTTGGGACTCTTAATCTTTTTTTTAAGGTTATTTATTTTGATGTCATTGGTGGTTTCTTTGTGCTTCTGAATCTCTCTGCATTATTTCACCGTTCCCACAGCTGGATCTGTTCTGGGAGCACGCTTACTGTATCAGACACTTTAACCAGACCCAGGTTTTCTGCAACAAGCTGGACAACTTCGCATTTGTAGACCTGAGATGTTCCTTATGTGGAGGGAATTTACAGGATAATCTTGTGTCTTAACTTGAGTCTTCAAGTAACTGTGCTTTATCTCTGTCTGTAGCCGTAGGAAATTTGCAGCTCTGAGTGACTCGCTGGAGAAATCTTCCCCCCACACACACACCTTGACTTGTATAGGAGGCTTAAAGCTAAATGTTTATATTTAGGCAGCCCTACTCTGCTGTTAAGGCCTGCTTATTCTGTTCTAGCTTACATTTTTATTTGGGAACACATTGGAACAAAAATATCTCAGTGTATTGCACTGAGATAAGTAATTATTTTGCTAGCCTGTACTAAATTTGTCTGCAGACACATTTGATATCATTGCCCTTCTTCAGTAGGTGATGCTGCTGACGGCCAGGTATGCACTGAAAATTGAGATGTGTTCATTATTGAAGTGGTAATGCCTGATACATAGAGTGTTTCTATGGCAATAAATTTGGCTGAGAAAAGTTTGTAGGTTCAAATCTTAATAGGCCAGTCTTAAAAACTCATCTAAACATTGGGGAATATAATGCACTGATGTAATTATTTTTTCTCCTAGTTATGTGTGGGAGGATTTTTTTTTTTTTTAAAGAGATTACATATTTTTCAGCTTGTCAGACTTCACATATACCTGATATAACTTGGGGATTGATTAATCTGCCAGCTGTAACCATTTGGAGAGCAGGACTGGTACCAATGAAATAAATACTATATTACTCTCAGGGTATATAGATCTGTAAATCAATATAAAAATTCCTGTGGTCTGTTTTGCTCATACAAATACATCTTGACATTCATGGAAAGAAAGACTCCTTTTAGTCAAGTCTGCATATAAAAATACTGAAGTACTGAGTAAAATTGATTGAATGGGAATAGTTTCAACCCAGGCTTTTATAAAGATCAACCATTAGTATATTTAAAATTTATGACATAAAATACCCATCCAAATTAGATAAGAACTAGGGAGCATTGTAGGACTGTGTGACTTAAGAGCTTGCAGAGGAGTTAACAGGGGAGACCCAAGGCTTTGACATTTTTACTGTTCAGTTAACTTTGTTAAAGTTGGAAAATAAGAGTGGTGATACATAGCTTTGATACATTTATTTGACATATTTTAGATGAACAAGAATTAGTCTAAGGGTGATGGACAGAAAGCTTATTCTACAGAAGAATATGGTGGGAGTATCTTACACTGAGCTTTTGTACTTAAGGATTTGGAATTACTTGTAATCTTATGGGGAAGAATGGGGAGATATGCAGGTGACAAACACAAGCTCCAGTTGTCTTGGAAGGGGAGTTCAATGGGAAATTCTGACATTTTGGGGCAGTATTACATCAGAAAATAATATGCAGGAGAATATTATGATAATATAAATTATTTCCTTTCCTAACACAGTATGAGAAAGGCAGAGGAAATCCAGAAGCCTGTTCAATGGTGTATTCTCAATAGTAACATGAGTCTAATGTGGCAGCTAGTTACTAGGAAGGAAGAGTCAAGCATCGGGCTTCTATGTAACCCTTTCTGCAATAAAATATTCTTCTGCATTAAAATATTCCTGTCCAAACCACTTTCGTTTTGTGACTAGGAGTTTCACCAGAAGTATCTTATTTTATTTTTAAACTCAGAATTATTAAGCCAAATGTAACATGAATTGTGCTTTCTTTTTTTTTCTTTATAGATGTGCTCATTATGCCATTGTCCTGGAGCAACCATTGGTTGTGATGTGAAAACATGTCACAAGACATATCACTACTACTGTGCTCTGCATGATAAAGCTCAGATAAGAGAGAAACCCTCACAAGGCATTTACATGTAACTATTATTTATTTACTATATTTCCTTTTGTATTTATATTTCACAATCTTTGTTTTTAAACAAACACTTGGAACTTAAAACAATTGCAAAAATATTCTAATGATGATTGTGGCATTCAAAATAGTGATGTGCTAAAAAAAAGCACTTTTTAGCTGCGAGATTTGTATGTCAGTGAGTCTTAGAAGTGGGAGAAAAATGTACTGGCATTTAAATTTAAAAGATAAGTAAATAATCTGTGAATCGTGACTGACTTGACAGTTTTCAACTACTTTGTTTATAGGATTTTATGTCGAAAACACAAGAAAACTACGCATAACTCTGAAGGTAAAATTATTCAATATAAATTTTTCCCATTGTAGAAAAATACTTTGGTTAAATTTAATTTTTCTGGAGCATATAAATGTTTTCAGTGAAAATTAGAACTTTTTTTTTGAGAAATAATGACTTTGGAAGCTCATCTGATTTCTGTATTTTTTCTAAAAATTATTGATTGCAATGGAGAAAAACCCAAAAACTAAATTTTAGGATGTTCTAAAGAGATAACGTTCTGTCAAAATAAAGTATGGGTAGAAGAAATGTATTCTCTTCTAGGAAGAAGCTGGCTTATGTTTGTAGTTAAATATTCACAATATTCACATCTAAAATACAGGAAATTCATCAGGTAACAGCCGACTTTTGCCATTGCTAATGTTCCTGATTGTTCACCATTTTTTTTTTAGCTGTTAAATACAGTTTAATTATTCAAATAAGAAGGACTCAGTATTCAATAAGAAGGTTTATGATCAGATCTCTTACAGATATGCTTCTGTGTAATTTTGAGGAACAAAAAAAACGCTGTACATTTATAGAAGCTGTGTATCTTTGCAGAGAAGAGTAGTGAAATGGGCAAGGAGTGATATGCCACAAAAGTAGATAAATTGTATGGTCTTAAAATTCCAAACTAGTTTTGCAATTTTGTTTATGCTTCTTTTTTTTAACCTGTTTGTTTTATACTCTATCTGAATTTATGTGAGCAAGCGTTTGTTAGTGTAGTTCTGTGTTACTTTCAATTGAAATGTCACAGATCTAGGTAGTGAGGAGTGTTTTACTATATATTTAGAGAAGATAACATTTCACAAATTTCATCTCTTTCTGCCAAATACATACTTACAGTAATGTATTCTTATGCTATGGGTGGTACTGATGGGAAGGTTTGGCTGTTAATTCAGTGTTCACAAATACATTGATGGCAATAGAAAATTCCAAAGTAAAACTGACTTATTTTTTTTATCTTCGTAAATATTGTAGTGTGCTTTGTATAAAATACTTTGTTCTGATTTTGTCATTAGTAGGTTTGAATACAAACAGCAGAATAAATAGTATAGTAATTGTTCAAAGAGTGTAATAGTCCCACATTATCATAGAATCATAGAATGGTTCAGGTTGGAAGGGACCTTAGAGATCATCTTGTTCCAACCCCCCTGCCATGGGCAAGGACACCTCCCACTAGACCAGGTTGCCCAAAGCCCCATCCAGCCTGGCTTTGAATACTTCCAGGGAGGGGGCATCAACGACTTATCTTGTAGTTCTTTTTTTGTTTTGTTTATTAGCAGAAACTGAATATGGAAGACATTTGAATTCAAAGAGAGAGACACTGATCTCTTTAGGTGACATTTAAACAGAATATTTTATACTTACTGACTAGTGGCTCATACTGGCATCTATTGAAAAATGCCACCAGTTCTGCATGGAGCCCAGTGCCAACAGACAATTTTTTTTTTTTCTGCTTGGAACTCTTTGCAGAATCAGAACTTGTGCTTTTCTTTAAGACTTTTCAGAAACGTTTATATCCAATTCTACAGTGTTATTGCCTAGCAGCAGAGGCTTTAAAATTTTATATGGATATATCTGTCTGAGAAGGCATGGGAGAAATAACAACAGAAGCATAGTGTTGTTTTTTTCTCAAACGTTGATGATGGCAGCTTTTAAACAATGAACTAGACCCAGATTGAACTAGACCCAATGAACTAGACCCAGAGACTGTGTCAGTCTCACAGACTGACAGCAAGACAAGGAGTAGTGAACATCATCCAGAAAAACTGAGGCCAAAGGACATGAGTATCTTATTTAGAATTTAACTTTGCAGTAATATTTTATGCTTAAAATATTTAGTTCTGTTATGCTTTACGCTTCTAGAAATATGTTTAGCTATACTTCACACCTTTATTTTTGGTTTTTATTTAATATTTGGGATTGTAGGCTGGTGCTCTTTCTCAAAGAGTAAGCTCACTTATGTCCATACGGTTTTGGGAATTCACTATGAGTATTATTTACTCATGAACTTTATAATGCCAGAAGCAGGGTATTTTTTTGTGCTGAATCTCCTTTAAGTAAAATAAAGTAAAATACATACTGCATCTGTCTTATGGAAATGACTTACAGAAATGTGTAGCAATGATATTGTGCTACACTGAAAGCTAATTGCCTCCAGAAGATAGAGAAGCACACAGGATGGTTTTCAGAGTTTAAGGGACCTTCCAGGTTTTGTTTCTCAATAACTAAATGCTGAAGTTGTGCTCAGTGAAACAGTAAGGGGTAACAGGAAGATGTTGGCTGGTGAGATCAGTCAGATAAGCTTTGTGTATGCATTTAGTTGTTTTATTTCTTGAGGGAAATGTGCATATCAACGAGGAATTTAAATGTGAAAGTATGGTGGTTTGTGAAACCAGAAAGGACTTGCAGAGAGGAGTGAATAGGCTAGCCGGAGTACCCTTTTTTCTCTCATTTTTTGTTTCATTTTTATGAATCCTTGCTTACCGCAGGGTTTTCATAACAGAATAGTTAAAGCTAGTCAGTGCTTCTGTCAGTGTTAGGTGCATGGGGGCACTGGAATTATCAATCTTTTCTAATGGAAACTTACTGCTTCTGCTGTGGGATGGTGTTTGTTTTTTTCTTGTTCAATGTAGAATGTGTTTTTACTTTATTTATTTTATTTAATTGTTCAATATTTTTATTATGTCACTTCTGTTAGGAGCTGTTGAAAGAGTTTTTAGGAGTGTTTGGTTTGATGCAGTTTAGAACAGATTTGTTTTTGTTTTACTTTTCTTTTCCTGCAGGTATATTGCTGCCTAATAGTGGGGTTTTTCCTTCCCTCCCCTAAATGCAGGTGCTTTTTTTAGCATCCTAGTTCATCTGAGATCTGGCTAATGTACCATTTATTACATTTTTTAGTTCTTCAAATTATTACTTTATTTCTATTTTAGTTAAATAATAATAAATTTGCTAACCATTTAATACCAGTTAAAGAAAATTTCCTGAGGCTGTACAGAAAATTGGTTGGAGGACCTATGTTGGAATGAAAATTACCAAGTTAAAACCTAACAAAAAGGACCTCTTAAATGTTATCTATTGCTGCCATGAAGTTCAAGCGAAGCAAGAACTCATCAGACTAAGTATCTCCCTACTCATCAAGAGAAAATTAATGAGCAATGGGAGTTAATTTTCCTTTAATTGACAAGAGTTGCTGAACTACATTCTGTTTGCTTTGAATATAAAAATATGAATCATGGCAGCAAAGTAGTCTGCTCTTATGTTCGTTATCTGATGTAACAGATTGCCTAATTTATCTGTATGGCCTAGCCTCCAGGTGACACAGAACAGGAAAAATGCATGGCACCTGCTTTTCCTTCTATTTCAGTCATTCCTTTGTGCAGTGTTCCCACTAGCTGGTAAGAGAGCAGTAGCAGTGAGGTGCTCTCATGCTTTGCACATGGCTGTGGCTGTGAGGTTGACAAGTTTGAGGACGCCTGCTCAGAAGAGCAGACCAAGTTGCTGGAGTTGCATCTTCTTGTCAAGATGTTTATCTTGCTGCTCATGAGTCTGACTTGACCTGAATTTGAATAGCTTAGTTCATAACCTGAGCAAGCCTTCTAAGTGTTCAGTACCAACAGATTATAGAGTTGAGTGCTTTCAACCTATCACAGTTGAATTACTCTTCACTTTGATACAGTTGCATTTCTTCTTTTGAAGAGTATTGTTGAACTAAGGCTTTGGAACTGTTTATTGAAATTTATTTCAATGTACTGAAAATAACCATTGAAAAATTTTAAATTTGGTATCTTTTTCACTTACCTGCAGGCTTTGGCCTCTGTATTTAAAACAAATTCAACTGATCCGACATAGTTTACTATAAATTAAGAGAAGAGTGTAATTTCCTTCTTTTTTTACATGTGTTACATAGTAATAAAATGAAGAATGAAGGAGGCAGCCCTGTGACTACCCATTGTTAATGTTTAAAACAGATGCTGGGGAACTGCTGAGTCAGAAAATAGTGTCCGAAATTCCGATTGTAGCTGCACACAGAGCCTTGGGGAATTACGTTTCCATGATGGAAATAAGAACATATCATGTCTCAGCATCTTTTTTTTATCTTATTCTGGAGATCAAACATGAAATCTGTGCTTCTCTCTTTGCTCACTAAGTGGAGTCAAGACATAATTAGAGTTTCTGCAATCTATATCAAACCGATTACTTTTTCAAAGTACTGTTTAAGCCAGAGGCTGGTAGGGAAAACATCCAAAACTTTTGGCATTATGACTAGGTAACATTTTGATTCATCCTGGGCTGCTTTCATCAGTGTTTCTTCATAGTTGCATTTTCTTTAACACTGTTCATAGCATAAGCTTGCCTGCCATTTATGTATCAGTGCAGTCAGGTGTAAAAGTTTCTGTAGCATTGCAGTTCACTGTCATTTCAGCTCTGCTGGTGGATGGTTACAAATTCTTTCTAAGCTCCACTAACTCAGCCTTGTTCTCTGTCTTATGGAGAATGCTGCTCTGAGTGTGGCATCAAATGTATATTTGGTGTATAACAAGAATAGTTGGTCCAGGTAGTAAATTAATAACCTCATATTCAGTTCATCATGGACTAATTAGGTGTTTTGAGGAAACATCACAGTGGTGCTTTCTTAGTGAAAACCATGCAGCTAATGGAAAAGGAAAAAATCTAAAAGTAATGTGGTAAATGGTTTATACTGTCTGTGGAGCTGTCCTGTGATGTTTACATTATAATTCTGCTTCTTACCTAGGCAAGGCATTATCCAAACAGGAACTTGGTCAGCTAACTGAGACTTGAAAGGCTTATCAGACCAGCTGTCATAAGCTTTTTGATTGTGCAGATAAGTTGAATATATTGTCAGTCTTCAGTCTTTGTCAACAATTGTTTGCTTGAAAAAGCATTGATGGTTGTAAGGGACTGTTTTATTCATTTTCTATGTTAAATGTGTTCAGTTGAAGAAATAATCTCAAGTACTTCCTAACATAGATACTGTTAAGTCAAAAGTAGCTGTTGGGCAGGAGCCATCAGTTCCATGAGGTATCTGGTACTTTTGAGAACATGTTAGTGACTTGATTTATGGGATAACTTAGGTTTTTCCACTCCTATTTTCTCTAGTTTAGGTATGTTTCGTGCAACCTAGTCCTTTTCTATTTTCAAAAAGAAAATACTTAAAAATTATATTCAGCATTTTGATACTTAATTTCCCATCATTTTCTAATGTGAGCTGCTACTATTTCAGGACCTATTTACTTGGTTCTGTGTTTGCTTGCAACTGTTTTTATGTGAACCTCTGGTTAATGCTTAGAGATGCATTCGCACTTTCATTATTGACTACTGAGGCAATAAAGTTTTTAGATTTTATGACATTTCAATTAAAAATGGTTACGTTGCCACATGTCATTCATTTTTTTCAGCCGTATTTTTAAGGATATCTTACTTAAACATGCAAAAGTACCTTTTTTTTTTCTTTTTCTATATCCTATTTCTCTTTTAAAATTCTAGTAAGCTTGATTTACTTCTTTGTCATTTTTAAGAGCTGCTCTTTCCATAAATGCACTGGGAAACTTCCAAAATGTGTTTTCAGATTTGCATAGCAGCATATGTAAGACACTTCCACATTCTACGTTTTGGCTTCTTTTTATGTATAGTCCTACTTACTTGTAGATGTATTTTTCCAGTTTTGTGTATCTTCCTTGTACAGACTTAGTCCCCTTGCTTCTGGTTCACTTGGTCCATTGTTTAAGATAATGGTGGGGGTAGATACAGAGAGCATTATTAGCCTTTTTTGAACACATCCTCTTTTTATTTGTTGTTTCACAGCCTTTAAATCATTTAATTCCTGGTATTAGTTTGCTTTAACCTAGCTTTCCTGGTGTATTTCAAGCTCAAGTAATAAAGAATAGATCAGTGATAGCTCGACTTCTTCTGTGTCAAGCTTTATTTTAAGCAGCAAAACATCTTGATCTTTTCTCCCTCTAGTTGTGATCAAAAGAGGATTTTTAGAATTCTCTCTGAAGCTGAGTCTGTTAACAGTTTATAAAATACAGAATTTTGCTCATCTTCTTTTTGTGGTACTTTATACTGCTCAGAGATTTCTAAATCGCAAACGTGGAGCTTGCTGTTGCTTGTCTTTCTGATCATCTGAATTTACAAAATCATGTTCTTAGGTGCTTTTGAAAACATAGAATGTTTCCTCTTAATTTCTACCTCCTTACACCCTCCCTTCTGAGAGCGTATTGTGTATTAAGCTTGTTTTTTCAGATACATTACCTAAGGACTTCTGCAGAAAGCTCATAAAATACCTCTTGAAGAGTTCAGATAAAGTTGTATTGAGAATATTGTGATGATTTGAAAAATTAGTGCAGCAGTGGGATATGGGATGGGGGCAGTTGAAAATATTTAGGGAGTCATAGGGGATTCAGAGTACGGGTGATATCCATGATAAAAGTTCATCTGGTCAGGGAGAAGTTGAACAACTTTTTGTGTTTTCCTTAGTTCAAGCTGACATGAGAAGTTGGAAACACCCAACCATCAGATGCCAGGGAAACAGGGTAAGCTGGCAGTGGGCTTGAGGGGAGGGATAGGGCACAAACCAAACTGCATATTGAACAGTAAAGGCCATCCAAGGCAGGCATATTTTAAAGCTGGTTACGATTCTCTTTATCCTTGTGCTGTTGCAGCAGTTCATAGTGCTGTTAAAAAAGAGAAACGTTAATGTTTTGAGGTACGTGTCTTGCTGATAGATGTGGTAGTGCAGATTGTCACGTTTCAGTGGTGTTAACCCAGAGGTCTGTGGCACTTGTAGGACAGAGACCTAAATCCACAGGGAACTGTATGCCTTAATGAAGTGTCTAGATTTCAGTGATTTCTGAATTTTTTTGGAAGTAGAATCATAGAATCCTTAGAGTTGGAAGGGACCTTTAAAGGTCATCTAGTCCAGCTCCCCTGCAGTGTACAGGGGCATCTACAGTTCAATCAGGTTGCTCAGAGCTTGGTCCAGCCTGACCTTGAATGTCTCCAGGGATAGGGCTTCCACCACCTCTCTGGGCAAGCTGTTCCTGTGAAGTACTGGTTTTGAGGACAAGAAAGGGGTTCTCCTTGAGGAAAACTGTGCAATCTTGGTGAGGGTTTGTTACTCTGGAATCATCTTTTTTAAAAAAAAAAAATGCAACATGTTTACTTTTCAAATCTTAAATATTCTAATTATCGATTAAAAACAGCACTTAAGAGCTTATTCTATATGGAGGTTGTGACGTTCCTTACCAAAAGGTAGTTTTCCTGTTTGCTTGTTTTTTTGCAGTTAAGGTTCATTTCCAGTTGTAAGGCTGTGACTATAGAGGGTTTGGAATGTGCTTTAATGCTTAAAAAATAAGGGTGGACTGAGAGGTGGGTAAGCATTGTGGTTGACAGGACTGAGAAGGAATTCTTGGGGAAAAAAAAAATAAAGAATATTGGTAAATGGACTACATTCTGCTTCATGAAATACAGTAGTGAAATCCATGGAATGGTTTTTGGAAGGAATGTTTTTAACTTCTTATGCACTGATGTTATTTAAAGGCTCAGCAATTTAATAGACGGTTTTGTCGAAGACTATTTTCTTTTTAATAGAAGAATCATCTATGCAAAAGTAGAGATGAAGATTGACAGATTTTTAATACCTTAGGGGGAAGTTCATGCATATAACGAGGGACAAGATAAAATAGAATTATTTTGTTTCAAAGAACATTTTAGGTTGTAATAAAATTTGCTATATGCAGTCTCAGAGGTGTGATATCTGAATTGCATAATCTTACTTTGAGAATTTAGCAAGTCATGTTAAATGAAAAATAAGTTTGGATAGTGAACTATGAAAAGGAAATATAAAATGTGTTGTTTCAATAGATAATCCCTGTCAGCACGTATTATATTATTTTTTTCAGGGTTAAACAAATTGTGGGATTCTTGTCATCTTGGTAAAGAATAGGATGCATACTGCAGCATAGGGGAGTTGTGGTTGATGGGCTGATGTGTTTTAGTAGTGACCTGGGAATGGGTACATAGCTGATTACTGTCAATTTAAGCCATAATAATTTGAAGACTGGTATGAATTTCTTCTCAAATTTTTGCCTCCTTCTAAGCATACAACTGCTTAGAGCTTTTGGGGAATTATATTTCAGTATGTTGTGTTGTGATGCATCTGGATTACTTTTCTCTCCTTTATTAATAAATGTGCAAGAAACTGTAGTTATTTCAGAGTTCAGCAACAGGTGTGATAGACTAGGCTTTAACTGGATACATGTGTATGCAAGACCTCAGTTTTCTGCTACTAAGATTTTATGGCTGTGAAATATATTCAGAGCTTTGACTTCAAACTTTTGTGCAGTCAATTCACTGTTAATCATGAGCTAGAATAAACGTGATTTGATTTTTATGTGATAATAGATAGAGATGAGTTCTGGTGAAGCAACTTCCAGTCTGAAAGTAAGATGTTCTACCTGTGTATTGAGTCCGAGATACAAGGGTGATAAGTGCCTTAGCAATACTTAGTAATAATAGTGCTACAACAGTTGTGTCCCATTAATGTATGGTGTAGGTAGTCCAGATCTTCTGATTAGAGTTTCCTTCCATTTTGGGGCTCATGTTAATGTTTGTGGTTTGAATTTTGAGGTTTACCTAGCAGTGTGTATGCACGTTTCTTCAAACAAGTCTTCTGAAGTAACTGCAGTTGGAGCAGGGGTGGGTATTGCGCGTTAAAAGAAAAAAGTCTGCTCCTGTGAGCTCTTGATGATCAGAAAAAGTTGTTAGCAGCTCGGTAGAGCCGGTTGTTCGATATCAGATGTAACTTAATTACAGTGGAAACAGCCTCAGGAAGTTTGCAGAATTGATCTGTGTTAACTGTATGCTTTTTGAGTAATCAAAAGGACACTGCTATAGTACTAGACTACAGTTCTGCGTGGCAATTCAACAGTTGGTCTGGCATTTCCCAAGGGATTTATCAGGCCTGTTTGATATATCTGTATTCAAAATATGCTTTTTTATGTTCGTAATGATCTATAAACACTCTATCTGGGATTTTGTCAGTTAAATCATCCATGATTTTCTGTAAACTGGCTCCTGCTTTTAGCTGTAGATGTAAGAATGTACTGCAACTGAAACAAAACATTAGATTTGCTTTGTGAAGGCATAATGCATTTCAATTCTAAAACTAGTCAATGTTACAGCCAAAATGGGTGACTTTTTTTTCTCCTTAAGTCAGTTGACATCAATTAATAAAGCGAAGAGAGAGGTGTAATTTAGAACTACTGGCATAATACCAACTGCAATTTACATTGAATGCATGCATCTTAAAAAAAAAAAAAAAAGTCATTTCAAAGTTGAAAACATCTGTTGGTTGTATTTTCAGTGAAAATGAAAATGTGTCTGAGACCATGTTTTGGTCCTGAAAGTAGAAGTTGTAAGAAAGGTTAAACCTTCTTCAAACATCACACAGCTTTGCATCTTTACAGCATAATACGTATAAAGAAGTAAATAATTTTTTCAGGATCTTGCATGTTTGTAATAAATGTGAAAAAGGTACTATTTTAATTTCTGACCAAAATAGAGAAAATACAGGTTGCTTTTTTCTTGTCTTTGGTTTTGATTTGTGTCATATTTTTGAGAATGTTATTTGATGATGTTTTCTAACTTCTAAAGCAGATTTAGAAGAAAGTATCAATGAACATGAGTTGGAGCCTTCACCTCCCAAAGGAAAAAGAAGGGGTCGTAAGGGAAAACCAAGAAAAACAAATTTAAAAGGGCAATCAGAAGACACTAGATCCACGTCCTCACATGGCACAGACGAAATAGAAAGCAGTTCCTATGTAAGCAGTAAATATGCTAAACTTCTTAGAAGAGAGAATTGTGTATTTCTTCTTTGCAAATTTAATTCTTATTAAAATTTGCATTTGTCTGAGCCTCCAGCTGGTGGCCACAGGCTTTTAAAATTGCAACCTTATTTGTAACCCAGCAGTATATTTTAGTAAAATGTTTTTCTTTCAGAGAGACAGGTCTCCCCACAGAAGCAGCCCCAGTGATACAAAACCTAAATGTGGATTCTGTCATGCAGGTGAAGAAGAAAATGAAGCTAGAGGAAAGCTTCATATATTTAATGCCAAAAAGGCTGCAGCGCACTATAAGTGCATGGTGAGTAACAGTATTGTTGCTAATCAGTCTATTATGAATTTTGTCTGAATTGCTATTTTAGGTTTTAGTACAGTATCCTCACATGTAATTATGCGTGAATATTGTCTGTGTGCTGATGATCTCTTTAAGCACTGAAGTGTTGTGAAGTGTGCAATTCATTTATTTTCACTGCGGGCAGTATGGATAAAAGTTGGCTACGTGCTAAGAGATGGAATTAGTTCAGGGAAGCTCTTTAGCATATTAAAAATGTTCCCTGAGTGTCTAAATGCATGCACAGTATTTAAAAAGAAAGGAAAAAATAATTTTAACTGAAAGAATCCACTCAAAAATGAAAAACAAATACCTTTGCCCCACAGGCGTTCAGCCAAAACCCAGGAAGAAGCAATGAACTCGATTAATTTTCTGACCAGTGGATTCAGGCTGTGTGACTCAAACAGAGAGTGGGATATGGAAGTTCTAGAAAACCCTTGCCTTTAGATATCATATTTGGAAAACTGTCATCTTGAGAAGAATTTGTTAATTTCAATTAACTTGAGCAAATAGTGCTGTCTTTCACCTAATCATTTTCATGAATGAATTAGTGCTTTGTATAATGACCTCAGCAGTTTCTATTGTACCTCAAAATGAATAAATACTCCAGGCAATATGTGTAACATTATTGGTCTTCCTATAGCTAGCCTAACTAAACAGAGAGCTGATGTTGACCAGCAGTCTTGGAAAGGAAATGGAATATTCCTGATAAGTTTGGTGATACAATAACTAATGACATTCCTCATTTATTTCTTTATAGTTTCAGCTTAGTAGTCATTTTTTGTATTCTCATTTTTCTTTTAATATACATCTCCAAAACAGTGAATGTAGTTAAAGCAGTCAGGTGGCTATACCATAAAGAACACTCATGATACTAAAGTACTTAGTGTGGTTTGTGATCTTTGTTTGTTGGTAGATCACAGCCTGAGGTAACCAAGTACTGAACATCCCCTTCCTGCACATAACTTTTTAGTCATGTTGGTTGCCTGAGATTATTTTGGATTTGCTTGTTTTACAGTTGTTCTCTTCTGGCACTGTCCAGCTAACAACAACATCAAGGGCAGAGTTTGGTGATTTTGATATCAAAACTGTACTTCAAGAAATCAAGAGAGGAAAAAGAATGGTATGTATCTGCAGAATGTAGTGAACGTGTTACTGATTCTACTAAGGGATAAGTCTGCTTACTTCCTTTTGTAAAACAATCTTTTCCATCTACTTCTTAATACAAAATTAAATGTGTTGTACTTCTGGCATAGCTACCCAGATAGGAATCACCTTTAAAATTAGTGGTGGTTGGGTATGTGGTATTTAGGGTTTCTTATGATGGTGTACGTTGTACATGATTATTAATCTCCTTGTGACTGTAAGAGAGTAGTAGCTTTGTATCCTGTGTTAGTAAAGGTACTCTGTGTAAAACTGCAAATAGACAAGTCACTGCAAAAATGCATTCTCTCCAAGCATTGTGATGTTTTAATATGAGAAAGTGCTAAGGCCTTAGAGATGGGGATGGTGATAAAATGTCATGTTATATTTCATTAAAATCACAGATTCTTTTTTTTAAGTGGTAAGAACCTTGCAGAGAGGGAAAATGGAAAGCAAACCCTAACAATATTGTTAGTTGAAAAAATTTAAGATTCTTAGTATATCAAAATAGTGACTTCATTGGAAATAATACTCAGAATTGCAATAATACATGTTATTGTGTGGCAGTTTTCAGGGCAATGGACAGATAAATCTGATCGTTTGTATTTCAGTAGGTTTGTTTTACAATAACTTTGATTAACTTTTTCTTGGAAGGGTGATGTGCCAGAGAAATTACTGTGTTCCAGAATGGTAGCTGTAAACATGAGGAACACTAAACTGAATATAAACAGAATATTAAGAGACTGAAAGGCTGAACAGTGTCATTCTCTTCTTTCTCCTCAACAGAAATGCACGCTTTGCAGCCAGCCTGGTGCTACTATTGGGTGTGAAATTAAAGCCTGCATAAAAACGTACCATTACCACTGTGGAGTAGAAGACAAAGCTAAATACATTGAGAATATGTCACGAGGAATTTATAAGTAAGGGCCTATGTAAATCTTGAGTCTGTAATGCGAGTGAAGATACTTTATGGCATTTCTTCTGCCAAACTTGGCTAGTCAAGTGTATCATTAAAAGAAAGCAATCCATTTAAAATAATGTTCTTAACTGTTGACTTTGCAAAATATTTCAGTTACTCTGCTCACTTCGTACTTCTGTAGTAGTGTGGTAACATACAAATTGAGGAAAAGCAATGACTTGACTTACTACATTTTCCTCCTTAATTAATCTGTAATTTCTACTGTGGAAGCCCTGGGTAATCTGTTACGATTCCTCCATACAGATACATTTTGTAGCTTTATTTTGGCTTTATTTGGACCCCATGACTTTTCCTTGCTTGCTTGCTGCTGTGGTTGTTTCCAGCATTGCTGTGCCCACTAGAGGGCGTTCCGGGAGCAGCGACTAACGGGTTTTGAAGACTAGAAATGATCCAAGTTCTGTTGGCTCATCTTTACTCAAACCTTATTTTCATTCTGTTTAACTGATGCTTGGCTGAAAAACATTAAATGAGTTAAAAGCTACCAATTTTCTTGTAGTACTTCTCAAAACTGAGAAGAGAGCCTTTTCGATGCGTGTTTTCAGTAAAAATCCTCACTGTTTCTTTTATTGTGCTAGACTCTATTGTAAAAACCATAGTGGAAATGATGAAAGAGATGAAGAGGACGAAGAACGAGAAAGCAAAAGCCGTGGGAAATCGGGCACTGACCATAATGACATTCCTCAGCAGCAGCTCAATGGAAACTAGGTATGGAAGTTAGTCCTGACAAATCTGTTACCGAGACTGAAACGCAATATACCTTTAATGTAGTTTATTGCAGTGAAGTATTTAAATCTAGTATATGCAGATAAGTACTTTTTATTGGCATACTGTAGAAAACCGGGGAGGATTTGTTGTTTTTTAAATCCAGCTGACTTTGTAATGGTATAAGAAGGGAGGCCCTCATTTCTATTGCTAAATATAGATGTGATGTCAGAGCTGCTGAATGCTTTTCTGTATGATTTTAAATTTACCATTGTTTTCATCATTTTTTAAACAGGTTCAAGGGACAGAGTTATAGAACTGGGAATGGCTAAGACATCATAACTACTAATTCTTTTAAATTGTTTTCTAAAATCAGAAAAGGGTTAGTAACTTGTTACTACCCAACTCTGTTAGAAATTTCATTGAACTGCCTGAAACGTTCATGTGTGTGAGCCTTCAGTAAGTGGCAGAGTTTTACATGTCAATATTATGTAGTTTGTAGTCTGCAGTGTCTGGAAAAAAAATGAAACACTATATAAATGATATGTAATATGTACAGTGTCAAAAGTTAAGGCAGACATTGAAATGGAGTAAGATCTATATTTCTGGACTGAATAAAAACCTTAAGATTTGGAATGTGTAAGTTGTTTAGTGGATTCATGCAAAGAGGGAAGGTCTTAGCTAGTTTAACAACATGGACAAACTCGTGGTGGCAACAAGCTGGTACTTTGTGAATTTTGCATTCTCTTCATATACAAGTTACGGAGGCTATACATGGGAAAGCCGCTCTCTGTTTTTGCTTGCAAAGCACACAGTAGAAAAGGACTCAGCGTACACCGAAGCACGCTTGAACATTTCAGGTTGTTCCTGTTGTGATTGCTCATTCCGCCCAGCATTGTTTGCGGGAGACTTACTTGAGCAGCTGTTGGTTCTGAGCTGTGAGCTTTAGAACTCATGCCAAAGGGCTGTAGTTCATTCTTTTCCCCAAGGACCCACTTCTTTCTGTGTCCCTGATTTACAAAGAACACTTCACTAAGTGTGATTAAAACCTTACTATATAAACGCTTGGACTCTGAAGCCCAATCTCTTTCTCTTCAGAGAGTTACAACTCTTAACTCACGATGGAATTTAGCCACCATATCTGACGTCCATACCTCAAGTGTTCTGTGTTGTATGGAACACTTCATGTTTTGTCCAGAATATGCATAGAGGTCCCATATTCTGTAAGAAGAATGAGGAAACAACTTTTTTTGTTAGATTGGTATTTATTTTTTAATCTTATGACCACTATATGAGAAACTTTGCTTACCATCCTTATTGTTTTAGTGATTTTTTTTTTTTTATTCCCCCTTCCTCTTTCTGTCGAGTCAACAATTACGTCATGGAATTTTACTTGCTAGATTCTGATGTTCCTTTAGGGAATAATCAGATCTAAGTTATACCAAACCTAACAGATCAGTCCTCTGGCTGTTCTCAAAACACCTTGTCATTTCTAATGGCTACTAGCTTCTTCAATTGGTGTGTTAAAGCACATTCTCAGACTTAATTAAATAAAACCAAAAAGCTGAATCTAGTCCACATGTTTGTCTGTTGCTATCATATCACCTTATTGTTTGTTTAGGGTTTTGACTTGTTTCACTCTGAACTCCCAACAAAACTTCTAGATTTGAAAGAAGGAAACAAGCAAAATACACTGATTTGACTATAAACTGCTACAGTTCTTCTGTGATTGGTATTGCAAAAACAGTTCATTTTGTAACATGAGTTTCTGTAGCATTTTTTACTTGTATTTTTAAATAATATAACGTGTGTCATTGTCTTCTTATGCATTCCCTTGATGTCTTGAGGGACTCAATTACTGTATATTAGACTTTCTAACATTTTATCTGTTAGAATTCATTCAATTCTGTTTGCTTTCCTGGCGAATAATACAGTTTTGGAAAGAAATATTGTTGTGTACAGAAAATACTCAGTTACTGCTCTAAACATGATGCCATTGATCATTTTTATTTTGTATTTGTAACTTTCAAAATTAAAAGCGTGACTTGAATTGCAATGACAGATCGATTATTGAAATTGTCTATCCAGGTGTTTTGTTTCTTCGAAAATATGAACATTTATCAGCCACTCAGAACAGTTCTAGAATGCAAAATAACACTCTTCAACATTTAAATTACTTCTGGATTTGTGCCTCAGACATGGCCCTCCCATGGAATAAAGGCACTTTGTTTGCAGCTACTGTATTTTTAACTAGGCTTGGATGACAGGTGCATGGGGGTAGGTCTGCCAGCATACTGATTGTACTTGAGACTGAGCTCTAAATCATGTTGTGTCAGTTGCTTAGTGTGATATTCAGTCCAGTAACTCATCTGTTGTGAGATAAATTACCCCATTCCATGCTTCTGAGAACCAGAACAGCACTTTACCTTTGGGTAGCAGAAAAGTAAATGGCTGGTTACCTGTTACCTCCTTGTGCTGAGACGGCCTAACTAAATTGTCATTAATTCAGAATTCATGGAAATAATGTCAAAAGCAAAAATCTTTTTTCTTACAAACCTCAAATTTGTCATAACTGACTTCAACTTATGTATGCTGGGTAAAAGTGCCTTACAATGTAAAAATTGTATTTATATGTTCCCAAGTAGCATTACCTGCTGGGGAGTAATTCTGTCGTGGTGTTAATATTTAGAAGAAATGTACCTCAGCAGTGTATTTACTGTACATCTCTTATGTCCTTAATTGTAGTTTTAAAAAGCATGACAATGTATGATAGTATACAACATTTACATCATTTTTTTTAAAGACAAAATACTGCCATTACTGTCTTTTTATGTGTATTTTAGCTTGGAATTTCAGACAGTCTGTCTGAGGGGTTTTTTGTTTGTTTGTTTTGGTAAAGCAATGTAATCTTTGTAAGCATATATGGAAGATTATTCTGGAGCATCTACTGCCTTCCCAGAAATGTTAGAAGTAATGGAAGTGCTCTGTAGGTGAAATAGGTATGTTTAAACTAGCTAGATAAATTAACTCAGTCTATCTGTTAAGATGATTTTTTTTCTTGATAGGCACCTTCTGTTTTCATCTCAAAATCAGAGAACTCTTGAATTTAACAAAACTTGTCTTATGAAACTGGTTTCACTTTATTTGATTTTTTTTTTGGCCTTTGGGCATTTCTTTTGCTCACAAGAGTAATGTGTGCTGTTAAAGTCTCCTGGAACCCTCTGGAACGGAGGTTTCTCCCCAACTCACTGTATCTCTATATTAACAGATCTGCGATCGTGGTATACCAAGAAAGGACTGTACCAAGGAAGGACAGGCATCAGAAGGGTATTGTTCAAATTACTTGAGGATACAGCTGGTGTAATGCCAAAGTTCCAAGGCATGATCAAACACCATAGCAGTAAGCTGTGCTATTACTCCATTTCAGGTTTGGGCAAAAGGATGGTTCGATGCCAGCATCCGTGCAGCTAACTAGGATGAAACAGATTAGGTGATCTAAAGATCTGCTTATTCAGCAGGTGTTGATCCACAGGAGGTTCTGTGATAAAGCTCTAGTAGGAGTTACACCAGATGACTGCTGCCCTCCACGAGTTAAGTCCATCTCCTGCACTCCACAAAGTCTGATCTTTAGGTGCAAAGAGCTGTGCTGATCTAGAATGATAAGATTATATTGAATCTGGCTCTAAATTTCTGGTATTAGTATACAAGAAAGGTTAATGTCAAAGAAGAGGGCTTGCTTCTTACTGCTGCCTATACGAAGAACAACCTTTTACTGAAGCAGAGTGAAAGATGAAGGGGTGATAATGTATTTGAAATATTAGCCTTATCTGCCAGGTGATAATCAGTGCATTCCAAAAATATTAATATGCTTAATCAGATTGACAAGAAAATGAATCCTCATTAGATGAAATTAATCTTAAGAGAACTGAAAGTACATTATATGAAATAGTAACTCTTCTTCCATGTCACAAGGAACAGATTCTGCTGTATTAGTGATGGAGATTAAAAAAACAGAACACAGCTCTTGATTTATATACTTATTGAAGCCAATTTTATATATGCATATGTATGCACATTCATTAGTCAGCAGTGACATCTCAACCCTTAAAGGATCCTGGAGAACTGTTGCTTGTCAAAAAGCACTCAGGTTAGGCTAACGTTTGCAGCTTTTGCTCAAGCATACATTTACATTAGGTGTAAAGACAAGGAATGTGTCAAAGAGGGTAAATGCATTCCTATCTACAATGTTATGTATATTTTGTTCCTGTTATATTGGCTTTACTTCCAAAGTTGTAGTTTGCAGTATTAGTTTCTTTTTATTGGTATCCTTGCATATATATACATATTCAATAAATGAGTTATGAATTTCATATTTGCATATCTGTCCTTTTTCTGAAAGCATAACTTTTAAAACTGTCATTTTAATGCATAAAGGCATTATTTCCTTTTGAGGTTACAGGCTCATGAAAATTTTTACCAGAAGAGAAGTGAGAATACATGCTTACAGTATGCTGCTTACTCAGTGGTAACTCTGGATTTGTGTATTTTCTCAACTCTGTAATGGGTAAGCTGCTCTGCATTCACCCCTTGTTAGTAATGTGAAGTGGCTGACTCACTAAAAGTTCCCATTCTCACATTTCTGGGACTTTTTGAAGGTCTGTATCGTATGAATCAATTTAGACTAAGATATCAAGAGATTGAAGAATGTAACACGATGGAAGAGCAGATAGACTCAGGATGGACATCATACAAATGTAGTGTAAAAGATGAACTCAACAAAAGATTGCTTGGAAGATTCTGGGTTTTGTCCAAGTACATAGCTACCTGGAGTGAGAGAGCAATAAAATCCAGTGTTTTTAAAGTATCAAGAAATGTAATGGCAAAAGGCTAAGATACATTTATTTTTAAAGAGCCATATGCTTTTATGTTACCACTTTAAACAAGAAGTCAATTAATTTAGTGTAGTAAGTATTTACTGTCACCTGGGAACTCGTGTGCCCAGTCAGCACAGACTTCTTTGTCAGGAAAATGTTGTCGTAGATAATCTTCAAATAGGAGTTGCCAAATAATCAGGTCTTGGTGGAGTGTAATGATTCATACTGTGATTCCACATTCATCTTTGCTAAGTTTCCTGAAGAGGTTAATTTTAAGTCTTTTATTATCAAATTTGATGCTGGGAGTAGTTCTACTGCATGGTGTATGATGCCATGGAAGTAATTACTGGATATATGTTTATTTTCTGTGTTTTTGCTTTTTTTGATTCAGCCAGCTGAGGGACCATAGGAGGAAGTTCAGGATTTTGGTGAGGAGCCTCCTCTGCTCCCTGGATGTGTCTTCATTGTAATAGCTGGTCACTGAAATCTTGGAATAGTGGCAGAGGAATCCATAGACACAGGAGCAAAAGACTTTCACTATCCTTGTATAGCATGATGTTAGGGCAGAGTGGTGAGTACTTCAAGGGCTCCTCTGTCCCCACTTAAACAAGCTCTACGTAATGTATCATATGTAAGAGATCTGCAACATAGGCAAAATAAAAGTAGTTATCTCTGTGCCTGGATCAGGTGCCCCATGCGGTAAGTTACTTTCAAACCTTAGAGACAAAGAGGGGATGCTGTAAAGTCTCAAGGCTCAGCTTGTGTCTCTGTTTCTACTCTTCTGTTCAGAACTCTGGGCCAATAATTTAAACTGGAAAATTAATGGAACAGAGAAACTGCCTGCATGCCTCTAAAAGGAGGATCAAATTGTTGGACTAATATTGCTCTTTATACATCAAGATAACAAGCTTTTTGGACAATGGAGAAGCAGTAGGTACAGCTTTAATGTTTTCCATAAGAAAGTAGGAGAATGTGGTCTATCTGAGGCCAATTTAAAAGTGAGGTTGTGAAAACCTGTTTGGAAAAGCTCATGCACAGTCAGACTGCAAGGGTGTATTGAATAGGATTCTCCACACTTCTGCTCTGACTTGATACTATTTGATATTTTGATTAATGACTTGGATGGCATGTGCTGGTTACATTGGAGGGAGCACCTATACTCTAAGCTAGCAGTCTTGAGCTAACTACTGGCTAAGTAGAAGACTGTTACAATTCAAAATTAACTAGATAAATTCAAGCATTTGAAAGTGATTCAGTAAGTCCAGCTGTGGATTTGAAAAATGCAGATTTTTGCAGTTCTAAAGCAATAATCAGCTGAACAATTACAGAGTAGGACAGGACAGGCTGCTAGGGTAGCAGTGGCACAGAAAGATATTTTTGGGATTATGGCCACTCACCAGCTGAACATGCTTCAACAGCGTGCTGCAAAATAAATAAAATTGTTGTGAAATGTATGAACAGGAATGTAGACTGTAAGATGCATGACATGGTCCTTCTTCCTTGTGTGATAGTGGGAAAGCCTTTCTTGGAACATGGTACCCAGCTGTAGGCACTACACTTCATGGAAAATGTGGAGCAGCTGGAGAAAACCCAGAGGAAAGCAATGAGAGGGATGACAGGCTTGTTTCAAGGTGATGGGAAAGGCATGTTTTCAAATCTGCAAGAGTCAGCTGCAAAGAAGGAAATAAACAGTTCTCACCACCACTGCAGGTAGGACAAGAAAAATAGATTACATTGCAGCAGGAAACATTTAGCTTAGACATGAGAATGGGTAATTGGCCTTGACAGTAGGAAGAGCTGATCTCTGGAATATGTTTCCTGGAGAGGCTGTGAAATATGTAGAATTGGAAATTTTATAGGAAACGTTAGTGGGCATCTTTTGGGGCTGGTGTGATAGGAGGTTGGAGGTGCTGAGAATAAGGCTGACAGAAGTCCCTCCCAGATTATATTTTTTTGTACTGCCCTCCTACATTTTCACACTAAGGCCTTCTGCAAGGGAGTCAGAACTCCTTTTCCAGTTAAACACTGTACTGGCAGAGGTCCTGAGCTTGACCTCAAGGCTCAGACCCATGCATTTCCTTTTTCATCTTTTCATTTAAAATAGCACTTGTGGTTGTAAATAACATGCATGGAGGGACTGATCTGCTCTTGTGAAGTGGCCCACATCCGTGTGGTTATTACGAAATTTCCAACGCCGCCCAGCGTAAAACATTCTTTGCTCTTTTATTTCAAATTTCTGGGAGTACTGAAGTACTCCCAAATTCACGAGTGAATGTATCCAAAACCTTCAAAACACATTTCTGTTGCATGAAGTGATGACAGGGCTTCATATAAACATGTGTGGGATTAGTGTACGCAACTTATTGATGCTTATTCACTGCAGTGATACTGAAACTGGAGTTCTTGAACTTTTATCCAGTCTTTACAGAGTTGCAGTGACAGTAATTTTAAACCTTTATTTGAACTCCTGCCAGAGATGGTCTCTTACTTCATTTAAAATAAGTTCTTTCCTTGCTTATATTTGTAAAACAGCATTCAAGCTGAGAAGAGACCAGCCAGGACTGGTACTGCCCTGCTTCTTATTTCCTGAATACATGTGCATGTTTTCATGCTGCTGGCAAAGAAAATATGTATTCCTGTTCAAAAAAAAAAAAACTCCCATCAAGTTTCTGTCTGCCATTGGAGAGCATTACAGAATCTGGGGTCAGGAGAAGGAAGAGACACGCTCCCTACCCATATACTAAAAATAGGCTGACGCCGTGCAAACAGCTTTGCTGAGAACTTCCTTCTGGCATGCAGCCATGCAGCTGCCTTACAGTTTTAAGCCCAGATACCTCCAAAACAAAAAAAGCAATGCATATAGTCTTAATACTCCCTGCACTGTTGTATCAATTTTAGCCCCTTCCAGAGTGCAAGTAGCTTATTTAGAATTTAAATTCAAATTTTTGACTTAAACTATAGTTATTTTTGACTTAAACCATGGTTAAGACTGCTGGCAATCCCTTAAGTCTGCAAAGTTCATAGCGGGGAGGAGGCCTTTAATCTACAGCTGAAATGCTTGGGTGACTCATCCAAGCAGTGCTTTCCTATAGAGCAAAAGCTGCAGCAGCTAGGTTGCAAAATGTTTTTAAACTCTCCAAACTGCTGCTAGCTAAGCATCCTAAATCCTGATGTGACAATATGAAATTTGAAAGTCAGTCCCTTAAATTAGACTAGCTTAAAAAAAACAAACTTTGTACATGAGACTCCCTAGGCAGTTGGACTGAATAACAGAAGTGATTCATTCACTTCTTGAAGCCTATGAGTTTCTTGGTTTTACCATATTTTCCAGAGATTTATCAGTAGCAACATTTTGCCCTAGGATACATCACATCCTTCTGTATGTTTTGACTACAAAGACTGATGTTTCAATTTAAATATCAAGCTTCTTTCTAGGTAAGCTCTAAAAAGCTTCAAGCTTACTTCTTTTTCCAGCACCTTCAGCTTTTTAGTTCTTTGGAGAGAGGGTTCAGACAAGGTTCTGTTTTCTCTGTTGCAGAAGAAAGGTTATTTCTCTCCTTGGTCTGGGGCCTGGCAGTCCTTCTCAGAGCAGTTTCCATCCTTGTCTCGTGGGGACTGTTGAGGGCAGATTTCTGAAAGGGCTTTCCAATGGGTAGAGCAGGATTCTGCATGAGTGATAGTAGATAGGAATTGTAGCTCCCACTGCTTGGTTATCTTGGGTTCCTAAAAATCTGCTTATTTCCTGTTTTAAGTATAAAGCAAGTTCTGAAGGCAACTCTTCCACCGAAGTATCTGACTTTGCCTTTATCAGGCATCTCATTCAGTCCTGCACCCTTAACACAAATCCAGATTCAGGGTCTGGTGTTATTCCTAGAACAGTCTTTATTATTTGAAGATCTGAATGACTATTTTGCCAGCTCGTGCCATACAACTCAAGAGGACTTGCAAAGGGGAGGGCAGTCACAGCAGCCGCTTCTGGCCCGGCATGTACTTCGTGTCTCCATTTCCTTTGTAATCTGCCCAGAAGAGATTTCTGAGATACTTGAACAACTACCACAGCCTGCATGGGAGGCAGCAGCCTTGGCATGTGAGCTCTGCCACTTGATGCCTAGTCTGTATTGAGACAGTGCCAGCTGGATCTCCAAGCCTCAGCGAATACAGCCTTCTGTCAGCAGGTTATCTGATTGGAGTGCTGCCTTGTGTCTCCTGCTGGTCGTCTTCATTTCTGCTGCCCTGTTACTCAGCTAGGGAGTGTCTAGTGACACAGATAGTCCTCTGCAGTCATCTAGAAATGTTTCTTGGGGGTTGCAAGCAGGTCCTGCATTTAGGTGCCTACTGAAAGCAGATTAACCTCTTCATTCCTTAGAAAGGGACTGAGCAGTGTGGAGAATCCCACATCTCTCCACCACTTCCCCATTCCTGACAGCAAGACCTCTTGCCAGCACCAACTGCCTGCCTTTGGAGTCATCCAGCCTTCCCCTCTGACTCGAAGCTACAGTACAAACAAGCTCCCAGTGCATCCTGGGCTAAAGTCCCGCTGCAGGGTTCCCTTGGTTTCTTGCTAGCAGAGTTTAGTCTAACCATTGACCAAAAAAGAGGACATGTTAACTACATTGGTAGCTAAAATAAGCTGCTTGACCTCTGTAAGTGTGTTTCCCATGTGTAGTCCATGTCCCAGAAGACCACTTACGCCTGTGTATTCCTAGGAGTTTGCTGCATTTGCACATTTCAGCGGGGACATCTGTCCAATCCTGTGCTCACTTGAGACTCTATGACATCTAATGTTAAGTAAGCCAGCAGAGTAATGTGGCTGCCATCAGTCACATGAATTGTAGTGGAGTTTGCACTGAAATGTGTCACATAGAAGCTGCTGGGTCCCCCAGGTTTCTGGAAGACGCTCCTAAAGTAAGTGTTAAGAGGAACATGCCCTGATACTGGCATGGAGAAAAAGTCCCTCTCATTAATGCTCACTGCCTGGTGAAGGAAATAATCTGGTTTTTGTAACAGGTCTTCATCCTGCTGTGCTTTTGCAAGGGACTGGGGACCTCAGGTGACTGCTTCAGTGTGAGAAGTGTGATGCATGCAGCAAAAGGAGATGGGCCAAGAGGAGGTCAGCCTGGGCTTTATGGTGTCCTTATGTGCAGGGGTTTGGATGACATATGCCAGTGTCTAATGAACGCTGGTGGAACCCCTCAGGTGGCAGCAGGGATGCTGCATGCTTGCAGCAAGTGTCACAGCCCTGAAGGCTGATCAGCAGCCAGCACAGCGCTGCTGTTTGTAAAAACAGACTCCTGGTTTTCTATCTTTTGCTGTTTGAAAAGTCAGCAACTCCTCAGGCCAAGTTGTTTTGTGAGTCACTGAGCTTGAAAAGAGCTGTTTTATAACTAAAGAAAAATACCTTCCTGGTAGTTACACTGCTGAGACTTGAACCTTTGTGTCAGGACAGGTTCAAAGAAAACCAGTGTCTTTTGGGCAGGGCTCTTGATCTAAGGTGTGCCTTCCTCCCCATCCATGCCACTCACTACAGCTCTCCCATGCCTGGGGAGCAGGGAGATGAGAAAGCCCAGACTTGTGCTGCCGGGAGGGAGGTGGGTGCCCCATGTGCTCTATCACAGAAGTGGGACATGGGCTACTCAAAGCCTTGGGTATGGGCCGTTGGGACGGGGTTGTGCTTCAGGTCTGGCAGCAAGGAGCCCGTGCCAGCAGCTCAGCAGATACCATGCTGCTTCAGTGGAGGAATCTTTTGCTTGGCTTCTGCCATTTTAAGATAATCCTTGTTTAAATTCCTGCAGGCCCCTAGGCTAGTTGGATCTTGGCAGCACACTGGCACTCAGCAAATCCCATCGGGCAGGACCTCCGTGTGCCTTTAGGTATGCATAGTGCCTAGAGCCAGCCTCTTCAGTGTGTTGTGACAGACGCTGTCACGTGCATGGTCGTATGCTTTTGTGCTGAACCAGAACCACCGAGATAATTCTTAACGGATGGGTGTGTTTGCAAATGAAAGTTGGTAAATGCCATAAGTGTCAGCCAAGAGTTTGGTGTTGTCTGCACTCGGTGTTTCTGGGGATGGCTGACATTTTGGGAGTGTTCTATAGTAATTGTGTAATTCTTGTGTCAGGGACCGTTCCTTGCACTATTGAGTGAAGAGCAAAATCTCTGTAATTCCTCCAAAAAGCTCCCCCAAGAGCATGGAAGCATTTTTCCTAAGTTTTCAGTGCTAAGGATATACATGAAAAAGGAAGTTACCTACAGCTCCAGAGAAGGAGTGCGTAGGGTCAGAGGTTTTGCTTGGTTTCATTTTGGTAAGTAAGTTGTGGTTTATTAGCTGAGCAGGGAGACAAATCTTGGTAGATTCATCCAGGAAGTTCCAGTCTTGAAGCAAGTAGGTAGATACGCACTGCTTTCCAAAATCCATGAAGACTGTCACCACTAAGATTTGCTTTGATGACTAATTTCTGCAAAAGTCAATGATTCCTTTCTTAGGAAGGGTACATCTCTGTTTTAATGTTGTTTCAGTACATCTGGCTTCCTCTCCCATTTGAAATATTAGGTTAGAAAAATAATGTTACGCTGTTTAAATTACTAGTCAAAGTGGAGAGACTTCTCTGTAGCCATGATGAAGATGAACACTTGCAAGTTAAATTGATATTTTGGTGAATGCTATGTAACAGTTAATGAGGTATTCCTTTCTGATTTTCCTCTTGATTAAAAATGGTGATGTTTATCTCAGGATCAGTTTAGTACACCTCGAATTCTCCACGTTTGTTCATTCTGTCTGCATAGCCAAATTTCAGGTCAAAAGTGAGTCCTGCTGCTCTCAGTTGTTAATCTGTTGAAAAATCATTGTGCTCTTTGCTTTTTTAGGAAGCTTGTCTTCTGAAAAAACACAGATAAATTGTGCTGATTCCCTCTGAGTCACCCAGCAGCAACAGCAAAGCTAGGGGGAAAAAATGGGGGGAGAAGGGGAGTTGGAGAGTGGGCAGTGACCTGCAGATCTGCCTCAGTGTACACTATTTCATGTGCAAGTGTTTCCAAAGGTGAATGCTCAGCTGTTATCTCCAGGTATCTCACCACCAGGGGAACATGATTTACCAAGCAAGGTTTTAATAACTGAGTTAATAAAGCTACATACAGCTGCCACTCACATAGGCCACGATTTGCTGGGCCTAAGCACTATGATATTCCTGGATGTCAACACAGGATAAAACAATTATGAAATCAGGAATCTACTCAGAGACAAAACATTGTTTATTAAATGATCTTGCCTTCCAAAAGCTGTGCATACCAGAGCAGTCACAACATTGGCTCTCCAACCTTTTGCATCATCTAGCCAGAAATGTGCAGCATCCAGATACCTCCAAATCCCTTTGTTCTGGAAACATCGATGGCTCCCACACCAACAAGAACAAAACCGGTCATCTACTAAATCTGTTGCTGATCTCAGCTAACCAACTTCCTCTAATATCAGCAAATATTTCTGCTTTTGTAAATCTGTTCTTCCCTCCATAATGGGGTGCCAGCAGCATCAGGAATGCTTTGGATCTAGAAATGTGCTGGTTGGCAGGGGGAACAAAGAAATTGCTCACCCAGAAGGGCAAAAAAGGGCTAATGCTTTTGTCCACTCTGGAGAAATCACACAGAACTCATGTCAACAGCTTTTGCGTGCAATGAGAAAGATGCTGTTGGATGTTACTTTTAATAGCCAACATTAATATCAGTCATTAATGAGGAGTGTCTTCAGTAACTAAAATAAAAGCAGATCCTGAAACACTCCTGTGGATTAATAGCCTTGACAGTTACTGCCCACTGTCCAATAATGTCAGGCTCTCCATGAACTTGACAGGGCAGCTGCTGTTTTTCCCAGCCTTCTGGAAATAGGCCAGCTAGGACATGCTTTGATATTAGTTAGCTGCTGGGCGTATTTCATTCTGCTGCTCTAGGCACTTTGATAAAGGCTCCTTCCGCCCACTCCAGCATTCACCCTCCCAGACTGTAGCTGAACACCTAGCTGCAGCACAAGTGCACTTGCTAGGGACCATGCCTCCTTGCTTGGTTAAGATTTGCTTAAATAGGGCTTTGTTTCATACAAAGGAACGCTCGAACTGTTTTCTGAGACAACAGTAGTAATGGTGAATCAGGAGTCACTTGGTATGAAGAAACATTGCCACGGGTCTTTATGAAAAAAGTAATTGTTAAGAGTCATGAGCCTTTTCTTCACACCAAGTTTGCAGCACGAAATAAAACCTGGTCTCCACCCCTTAGAGAAAGGGAAAGTCTTCAAGTGATACATTGTTGTTTAAGCCAGAACTGACCAAACCACTCAATTCCATCTGCGTTGTTGCTTTGCCCTAAATTCCAGCCATGCAGGAAAAGTTGGCGCTGTGGGTTTTTTGTTTCAATTGGGTTTTGTGTGTGTGTGTTTTTTTTCTCACGTGAGACCACTGAAGTTATCCAGGTTTTTCCAAGCTTATAACTTTGCTTCAAGATCAATATTTTTCCGTCAGGCAACTGAAGATATGGACAGCATCTGGAGCCAGTTCACTCTCATCTTCCTCAAGTGGAGATGCAGAGATGCATTTGATGAGAAACCTCTTTTACCCACCCTGTGCAGGGAGGTGACTTGGGCGCAGGGGATCCCTTTCCATTGGTGCACGGGAAGTGCCATCCATCTCCTTGCTCAGTGAAAAGGAGCTGACGCCTGTGTTTAGGTGCATCAGTTCCCTGCTCGTGCAGATGTGGTCCGTCCCTCCTATCCACCTCAGACAGGTGTGCACCTGGGGACCGACCCCTGAAAGCGATCACCAGGAGCCCTGAAGCGTGAGGTTCAGTTATCACAAATGTCAGCATGTGGAGGTCGCAGGAGGTGGCCCTGCCCCTGGAGATGGCCCAGTGCCTGTGTCCCCACGTGTGCCCGTCTGATGGGCGTTTGGGTGCATCGTTCCCATGTGCTGAGCTGAATTCCCAGCATGTGGAGGGAGAGAAACCCCACCAAATCCTGCGGCTCACAGGAAGACCCCAAGCAATGCAGCAGTTTCCTCCCCCATGGAGTCGAGGCGGGTGCCAGGCAGTGATGGAGGTGTGAGGGCAATATGCCGGTGGCACAGCTCAGCCACCTCACCCGAGCACCCCCTGCCCCCGCTTTGGGGCTGGAAGCAGCTCCGCGCTGCTCTGCTTCGGGGATCGAAGTGATGCTCCCAGAGAGTGTGTGGGGACGGGGGACACCCCCAGCACGGAGGCCCCCACACACACAGAGAAGGGGGCAGGTCGCTCAGCACCGAGGCCCCGGGGCACACACACGGGATGGGGGGGCAGCCCTGGGGTCCCCCACATCCGCACGGGGACTGGGACGGCCCGGGCCGGGCAGGACGCCGGCGCCGCCATGTTGAGGGCGGGGAGCACTGAGGGCGCGGAGGCGGCGCCGGGGCCGCTGTGGGGCGCGGCGCTTCCCCGCTCCTCGCGCCGCCGCTCGCAGCCTCCGGCGGGCCGCGCCGCGCCGCTCCATGGNGAGCGGCGGCCGCGGCCGCGCGGCGGCCGGGAGTCACCTTGAGGAGCTCGGCCCTGCCCGGGCCGGGGCCGCTCGCGGGCGTGAGCGTGTTCCGGAGGAGCGAGGCACGGCCGTGGCGGGGAGAGCCGGAGCTGCGGCTGCAGGAGCCGCCCTGAAGGAACTTCCCGCAGCCCTGCCCGTGCCCAGGCTCCGCTCCGCGGGGCGAGACCCGGAGCTCGGAGCTCTCAGTGAGGGCGCGTTTCTGGAGGAAGAACGCTGTGGGGATGTTTTTTTCGTCGTCACGGTGCGCTGCTAAGGTTCTTAACTTAATTTTTATTCTTTTTTTTAAAGCGAGGTGGCTGACTTGCACTGGCTGCGATCCATGCTGGCCTTCCTCCTTATAAATTCGCCCCGTAGAGCCCTCAGGAGGGGCCCATTGCTTCCAAAACGCGGCACGTGGGGTTCACACACCTGGCAGATGTCACAGAGGGGTTGCTGGCTGCTGTGGGCAGCAGTAGCCATGGTGGACCCATGAGATGCCCGCCCCAATCCGTCAGCGCTGAGCTGCGGATTTCCATCCAAAATCCTTAACGTCATTTGACGTGTCATAGCACTCAGCTGCACCACCAAAAAGCGGAGTCATTAAAGAATATATCATCACTTCCAAGTTGCAGCATGCTTGGGGTTCAGGGAAAGTTGTTCGTCGTGCCCTGAACCCCAGCAGTGCCCACATGGTGATGCACATACCCCTTGTCCTCGTTAACACACACACACTGATGTTGCAGGCAGTGTGCCCACGCAGGACAGGTCCCTGTGGTAGGGCTTTGCCTTCTGGTTCAGGATCTCAGACCTCCATGGTTCCCAGCTCATGGGGTGCAGTGTTCCCAGCCCCATGCCCTGACCCACTGCCATCGCACACCGCCCGCCCCGTGCCTGGCTGTGGTTCCATGCAGCTCTGGAAGGTGTCCGTGCTCAGAGATCTGCTTGTCAGCTGCAGATCCAGGTTTTGCCTTACACTGCTAAAATCACGGGTGTTAGAAAGCTGCTTGATTTTTTTTTTTTTAATGAAATAAGAAGATTAATCGAGTTCTAGTAGTTTCATTCTTCTGCTCTCCAATGTGGGAGAGTGTTGTCAGGGCTTGAAATAATTCTCTGCCCGTGTTGTGCTGAATGCTCCTGCAGCATTCCACACAACCCTTGGGAGCTTGTGCTTTACGCTGCGTTCAGTGTGAACAGTGCTTTTGTGGAGGAAAAAGCAAGGAGATCCCAGTGAGTGTAATGGATCTGATAGTTCCCTGAATAAACCAAAGGGTTTGCAGGTTCTCACCGCGGGCTTTGTAGAAATCTCACCTTATTTCCTTTTCAGATTGGTGATGATGAACAAGGGTACGACCTGGACCTGTTCTGCATACCAAAGCACTATGCAGATGATTTGGAAAAAGTCTATATTCCTCATGGGCTCATCATGGACAGGTTGGTGTGCGCCGGGACAGCATGCTGCTCCAGCTGATTGCATGGTGCTGCAAAAGCAAATGTCCAGGGGTAGTTCTGCTGCCTGTCTAAATGTGTGACATTTAACTAGAGACTAAATAGTGCACGTGTTAATTAGCTCTTTCTTGTTTGGCTTCTAAGAGTTTGTACTTTTCCAGTTGTTTGGAAATTTGTCAGAATTCTCAAATTTTGTGATAGGCAGCAATCTGCCTGTGCAGAGTTTCTTTGATGTTTTGCCTTCGTAAGGCCTGATTAGAACACATTGCTTGTGCTAGTTCAATCTAACACGTTTATAGCCTCTTGAATGTCCTTAGGATGTTAATAAAAGTCAGTTATTAATCACATCATTGTGGACTTTTCTATGCTGGTGTGGTAGATAGCAATACCCAGCTTGCCCCTGCTTTTGGGGAGACACCAGCCTTGTCACCTGTGGTTGCTGAAATCCGTGGTGTGCTCTGGAAGTTTTGTCTCCTGTGGTCAGACGTGGGTCCATAAGGCTATAAGGCATTTGTGTTTCACTTTGTGTTTGATAGTGGCCTGATTCCTGTTAACAGAGTGTGCAGCAAATGCAGAGCAGTTCTGAGTAGATCTTTGGAGAGGTCTCGTGCATAGAAACGCTTCTGGATTTTGCATGGTGCTGTTCAGTTAGATTAAAAAAAACATCTTACAGGAATGTTTGTTGTAACTACTGTAATAACCTTGCACTGGAGGACCATGTATAGGAAAAAATTGGACAAAGTGCATGTCACTGAGTAGTTGATGTAAAGCTTATAATGGTAGGCGTTCTCTGAGCAACCTGCTGCTGGCTGCTGCGCTGCAAACACATACCATGCTTTGTAAGATGAATTGCAAGATAAATTTAGAAACAATGGTTGCAGAAAACCCGTGCAGTGTTCCCTTGCTCTGCCTTATTGCTATTGTATTTTGCAGTCAGGACAAATTTCCAGCTTGGCAAAACATACAGCTGTAGTTAATTGCGAGTTTTCTTGCTCCTCACTCAGTGAGGGCTGCTGTCTTCTTGTTTGTGTCCGTCTGCTTTGCTCTTTGCATGGAAGTTGGCCCTGTCTGTATGTCACTTATCTGCTGCTGAAACAGCTTCGGAGTGTTAAGATTTGCTTTGGTTGAGTGTGACGTATGAAAACGGAGGCGTTTGGCAGTGGTGCTGTTAGGTTAACCTTGAAAAGCAAAAGTCAGTTGACCAATAGTGTGTGAAAGCGACTGAAGTGGCAGGCAAATATTTCTAAGGAAAATGTGCTTCTGAGTTTGCATGTGTTTGCTGTTGCTGTTTGCAATACAAAGTACTGCTGCTAGAGTAAGCAAATGAAATGTGTTATGACAGCCAACTCTTTCTTGGTTTTGTTTTTTTTTGTATAGGACAGAGAGACTGGCACGAGAAATTATGAAGGGCATGGGAGGACACCACATTGTAGCTCTCTGTGTGCTCAAGGGTGGCTATAAATTTTTTGCTGATTTGTTAGACTACATCAAAGCACTGAACAGGAACAGTGACAAATCAATCCCCATGACTGTGGACTTCATTAGGTTGAAGAGTTACTGTGTAAGTATATCTGCAATACTAGGCTTTTTTTTATATATATAAATGTGACTAGCTTCAATTTAACAACACAGATTGTCAGTAAATATTGTAAAAACTTTGCCTAGACAATGCCTAAATGGCTGATATACAAAAAATAAAGAGGATGAAGAGGAAAAAAGTAGTCACAAGCTAACTTGTTCTTTGTCTATCTTATATAATCTGTTTTCTTTCAGTCTGTGTGTCATCAGCTCAGTAAAATCCTTATCCAGAGCAAAGAGACTCTTTCTGTGTCCTTTACGTGTTAAAGCATTTCCTCTCTTCCCACTACCTCATCTCTAATACTGTGGTTCTAGAATAATACAGAGGATTGTCCTGCAAATATTGTTAGAAAAAATTAATTCTAGGAGTTTTGGTGTGGCTTAGACATCATCCATTGGATAGGAAGACTTGAAAGCTGCAGACATGGTTATCGCTGAGTTCCCTACCTCATCTTTCATTTGGCTGAACCCAACACTGAACAAAATTAATTGCATTTGGTCTTAAGGAAATCAAAGATTCATGAAAATAGATTGATGGTTTGTGGCCGCTGAACGTGGTGCTGCCTTTTGATGAGTAGGAGTAGGTTGCCTTGACTTTATGTTTTTTGGAAAATAATGTGTTTTCATTCTGAACACAATGATTTAACTTTCTAGGGAAATGGAGCATGAGGCACTGTGTAAGTTTTGTATAAAGGAAGCGTGAGGAGTTGTAGTGCAGGTCAGAGGAAGAAGCAGCTGTAGTACTGTCTGTTTCCTGACTTAGCAGCAGCCTGGTCTTGTGTTTCCACAATAGTATTTGTGAGTATTTTAGTTTTCTTCCATCTGTAGTATGGAAATAATTACACTTTTTATTTCGGTTTATGGTGTCACAATAAATTGGTTTTTAAGGTTATGCTGTCAGCTCTGTGTCTCAACATCCGTGTATTCATGTCAGCGGTGTAAGCTACTTCTCGCAGTCACAGAGGAGTGCCTGTTCAGGTAGAAAGAACAGAAATTCCTCCGTTGGAAACTCAGCTTCATAATTTGTTTCATTAGGCCGTGAGACCAGAGAGAGGGCTGTTTGCAGGTTTCGTTTGGACTGTAGAAGGGCTTCAGAAATGCATGGCTGCTGCTGAGCAGTCTGTCAGCGTATCGCTTCGAAGCATGGCAGAGCCCTGTCCAGAGCTGGGATTGAGGCAGTGCCTTGCAGAAGAGCAGTGCTGGCTCACAGAACGCATGGCTCATGTCCAGGGTGTAGCTGGAAACCTGAGTGGGTCTGCTGAGCACAGGGCAGCAGCTTGGCTGTGCTCCAGGAAGGGAAGGCATGGCCGGGCAGAAAGGGATGTGCCAGCCTTTCCTTGCATCTCTGGAGCTGCTTGGTGCTTCCCTCTGCTCCCGACTGAGGATTCAGGCTCCCTCTGCCCATCCCACACAGCCACCACATGCCCACATACACAGCAGGAAGCTGAATGTGTCTATTTCAGGATGATGTTTAATGGAATAGGAAATGATGCCTCCTGCCTTTCTTGGCAAAGAACTTTGTATCTTCTCTTTCTTCAAAGAGCACATCCAGTAACTTATTTAAAAAACAATATAAAGACTCCACCCTTTTGCTCTCTCCATCTTTCCAAGTAACTTGGAGCAAACTATTGGAAAAATGTTGTGAAACACCTGAAAAAAACAGTGTTGAAAAGCACGCCTTAGTGCACAGGCACTTTCCTTTGCTCATTGTCGTGTGCTGGGCAGTGCTTTGGTTCTGCTGCTTTTGTTTATTGTCCCTCAGAACTATGGTGATAAGGAGGTAAGCAGCAAAAGAAGCGATGGAAATTATAAGCCTTTTTTCCTCCCTCTTTTTTTTTTGGTAGTAGTAGAAAGGAGTAAATGGAGAGGAAAGCAGACAGATTTATGCAGAAAGCTGTCTAAGCGGAATGTTTTCATTGAGGTGTTGGCTTCAGGGTTTGGATTTTGCCAGCCAGTTCTGTAAAGGAATGTTTTCTTGTTTTAGATGGGCGAGGAGCTCCAGTTACCCAGTGCCTCCACCAGTTTGGTATTTACGAGCATTTCATTTCTGTCCACTCTCCTGGCTGGTTATTAATATCCAGGTTTGCATTCTCTAGACTGCATAACTCGGTAGCCTGGGTAAGACTGTCCTAACACAAACACGTGTGTGTAACTGATTGACTAGGTTTTCCATTATTAATAGCACTGGAATGCTAAATTTGCTCTGTAGTTTTAATTCCTGCCTTAATAAATGGAGGAGTCAGCATTCTTGGGGATGGGAGGACCATCACAAACTGTAACAGGCAGTCGGAAGTGGAGCTGGCTCTCTGGTGATTGCCTTTGGATGCAGTTGCTGGATCACACTGCCTTTACAGGCTGGCTACAAGATGTTAAAAATACCGTGGTTGCTTCACAAAGCAGCTGAGCTTGTATAGTGGTTCTAAAAGTGGTGTGATTGATGTTCTGTTCTTATTTGAAACTGATGATTTAGTATTTGCAAGCTTGTGGGTGATTTGTTTTGTAATGCAAAGTTCAAACTGTGACTGCACCCAAAAATAATTCCCAAAGAATACTGAGATGATCACACTGTGATTAAACGTTGCTTGTAACTCCTTACAAGTGAATTCTAGTGATCTGGCAAGCTGTAAAGAAACAGAGAGACAGTGTTTGTGAACAGAACCAGGCCTCTGTATTCTTGACAAACAGTTTATTTTGTTCCTGCGAGAAAAATGGCTTTTCACCAGTCTCCTGCATTCCAAGTTGGAGGTGAGCAGAAGTTGCTTATGGAGCCAGGGAGGGCAGCCAAAAGCCAGCAGCTGTGTAGCACTGCTGCTGGGGAGCACAGGGCTCTGCGGTGGAGCACCGCAACTTGAAGGTAACATCAGGTTGGGCTGGTCCAGGCAGTGCTCTGGAAGGTCTCCTGTTAACCAAGCCTTACAGCAAACAGTGTAAGAAACTTAAAATGCTTTTTTAAAAGGTGCTCTTGGAGTCCCTTGTCAGGAGCTATGGTCTTGCAGTGTGTTATTTTCCAGCAATGACAACAAGGAGGCAGTGAAAACAGATCTAAACAGCAAATCTCTGATGTGTTAAGCCACAAAGCATTAAAGTCTTACCAGTACTGAAATCAGAAATAATGCTCCTGAAGGTAATTAAAACATTGCTTAATTATTAAACCAAGTTCTTTCCAGTGGAAATCTGGTTAGAACCAGTGCTGGAAATTCGTTAACCATTTTTTATCCTTCAGTTGCTCAGTACCTGCAGAGGAATGCAGATGTATATGCCACTGAAGGTTTCTGTTTTGTGTTAAAAAGTGTAGCAATTTGTATGGCTCTTGGTGGGCAAGAGAAGGAAAGTTGTTGTCAGTCAGATTGTTTTTCTCTGCTGATCGTTACAGGTCAATATGCATAATCCAAAGGCTTACAGAGATCTGTGGTTTTGTAGTGTTGTTGTTTGATTATAGTGTGTTGCTGCAAAGAGATCACCAGGAAACTAATCTCAATGCATATACTGAGAGTGCAGGCCTATGTGCCATCACTGTAATGGAACAAATACCTGTAGCATCTTTCTCCATCTTTCTTTTGTAAGGAATGATGCTGTTAACATCCTTCCATGGAACGAGGATAAAATCCATATCCATGTTGGAATAGATAGGAGAGAATCCTGCCACATAAACGAGGAGAAGCTTCAAGAAGCTGTCATTTGAGATAGGATAAACACAGGAAATGCCCCTTAGCATTATGAACACAGTGCTTAGCTGCAGCATGTTTGCATGGTTAATCTGACTGGTATCTCAGGCATCCACAGCGGTCTGCGATCTGCTGGCTCAAGCAGCAGACATTTTGGACATCCTTTTTTTGGACTTTTTCAACACAGTGGCATTGATTTGTTCAATGTAGTTACTGTTCTCACTGCTGTGGAAGCACTGAAACAACTGAATATTTTTATTGAATGAGTGTTCCTTATAGAAATGAAACGTGGCAGTTCAGAGTGGTGTAGCTCAAGATGTTTTCTTTAAAACACAGGTAAAACTGTAAAGATACTTTTTCTAATAGTTGTGTTGTTTTTGTTTTAATATTGTGTTAAAGGAATCTTAAATAGAAAGTATCTGTTAGTCTTACCATCTGCTTTTACATACATAGAGCTGTCAGCACTTCTTTATCCTACAGCATTGACATCACTGCCCAAAGGATTTTAATGCATTTTCGCTTTGCTGTAATCCCAGTGCTACATACTGTATAATCACTGCCTGTGTCTCTCTAAATAATTTGTTTCCTTTTTTTGTGACAGCACTTAGTTTTTATCTGCACTTTGTACCGTAGGAATATCTGTCCTCGTGTGTCTGTGAAAGCAGGAGGCTGTATGTGGCTGCCTCTCTGTTTCCCTGAGATCCCCTCTCTATTCTGTCTGCTGGTTTTAGGAAGGAACTGATGTTTTGCTGCTTGTCTGCATGGTCACGCAGCAAGCTTGGGCTTCAAGATGCAGCAGCAAAATAATGAAGGTTTTCAAAAGGCAAGATGCATAGTAAGGAGCTAGGAGAATGAAGTTTGACAAGTGATACTGGCCTTCAGATCAAATGATTAAGTTGTAGGATAACAGCATCATCTGTAAGTGCCACAGTAGTGAGCATAGCACATCTGATAGGGACTGTGAGACACTGTCAGGGTTTGAAGGCAACTTTAAATCAACCACAGAGCTCTGAGGCACTCCTCGCTGTTGAGTTTAGCTTTTTTTATGTTTTTATATACAACCTTCTTGAAGGTTGTATCAAGGCCTAGTTTTGCTGAAACTAATGCTGTGTTGTGGTGATATAGGATTGAGTACTTACATTGCAGTTTAATTACTATAATGAGTAATTTGATCTTTATTACTCTTTGTTGTAAAATAGGCAAACTCAAGGTTTTCTGGCTATTTTTGTAGCTTATATTTCTTAATCTGTGCCTTGTTTGCTGGCTACTTTTACTATTTTGATCACTTATTTTTATTCAAAGCATAAGGCTTTCTAAAGCATCCAAGTTTAAAATGTAAATTATGCAGCTTGGAAACTGAAGTGATTTTTTTTTTCTTTTTTCCATCTATCTAGTGAATATATAGGAAATCACATCTTTCTATATACATATGTATATGTAATGATCACACATGAGAAGTGGTGCCTGTGTCTATGCAAATGTCAATCTTTAATCTGAAATACAGTCTTTGAATCTGATTACTTGTAATTTCTTACTTAATAGATACTTTTGGTGCAGTGTTTCTGCAAGCATTTGTATTTGTTGGTTATGTACTTTGCAGTTTCGATATTAACTGGAAGAAAAATTACATTAATTCTCATAATGCAAATGTTCACCCTTCTCTTTCTCATTAGAATGATCAGTCAACTGGAGACATAAAAGTCATTGGTGGGGATGACCTTTCAACCTTGACTGGAAAGGTAGGACTCTTTATTTGTTTAACCAGGAAAAAAACAACACCAAAGAACCCAAACACCTGCATGATTTTAAGGCTGCTTTTTGTAATTCATGGAGATTATAATTTTTTTAAAAAGAAAAATAACGTGTTTCATTTCAAATGATCTCCAATCTGGTGGCATGCATAAACCCCACCAGAGCCATTGGTTTAGTTTTAACTTGAAAGTATGTGTATATATATTTACTGTCTTTGGTATCAGTCAGTTTTAGGATATTTGTTTTTCTGTGGTGCCTGAGAAGAATAGTCTTGTCTGGGCTGTTGTCTTCAAGCTACCTTTAAAAGAGAGTGGCATTATTTATTTACTGTACTGGCTTTCACTGCAGCAGTGAAGGGAGCTGGGGCTGTCTGGTCATGTAACTTGCATGCCCAGGGTGGGGGCTGAGGGTCCTGTTACAGGCAGCAGGGAGAGGAGGAAATGCAGAGAATGTAAATTGGGAATCTGCTTTTCTTCACTGACTGTATAGAGATCATGGGGCTGTGGGTACAACATTGCTGCCTCCCATTCTGTCAGAAAGCATGGCTTTAAGATGTGTGTCCCATTTCACTGGAAAGGATGTAGATGTGACAGAGCTGTGCTTGGCTTTATAGTATGACACTGCATTATAAGAATTTAAAGACCACTTTGTACTCAGCATGAGATGTTGAGGTAAATCTCATTGCCAACTAATTGTCCTTAGAGCACCAGAAATGTTAACTAAATAGAATTCACTGTTACATGTCCAAACATGCATAAATCATGGTACAAATATTTAACTGCATTGAAAGTTAATAAGCTACAAAATACATTAGAAATGCTATATTCTTGAAATACTAATGGATTATTGTCTTTTTTTCTTTCCACCAGAATGTTTTAATTGTAGAAGTAAGTATTATTTTTCACTTTAAGTTCTGATGTGTGACTGGTCAAAGAGTTCAAGTAGAAGCAGTTTTTGAGCCAGAAAACCTAGACTTCCTGGCTTCAAGGCTTCCAGTTTCTGATCCCAGGCCTGAATTTTGCAAGTGGTCTCTGAATTTGGAGTGACGTCTTTTGAATTCTCAAAATTCTACATTCAACTATGCCAAATTCAAGAAGGAAAATAACCATGTAAAACTGTTTGCATTTGATTTTGGTTTTCTGTGATTCTGCCAATTCTTAGTTGTCGTGATATCTTTTTTATTTTTTTAATTCTTATTAAAAAGTAACCTGTACAAAGTGATGTACAAAGTGATATCGGTGTTCTACAAGCTGGGAAATGAAACTGAAGGAGTGGAAAGAAGTTCCCGGTAGAAATATCTTAAAGTACTGAAAAACAGAGCTGAGCCCAGCATCCCTGTGTGTGATTTGTTTAGAGAATAGAGACATGGAGAATGCTGATTCCTAATCAGCATTTTGCTATTGCTAAATTCCCATTTCTCTGTCTTGCCACTGTTCTTTGGATGATACTAGGTACACTGCATCTCAGATGGATTGCCTAGTAGGTACTGTTGCTTAATTCTTGCCTTCATGCCTCTTCCTTGACGGACAGTGTTGCTTATGTTCAGCAAGTATCACTTTTACAAAGGATGCTCTTCAATAAGATTGCCAGTTTGAGGATGGGGAAGCAGAAGCACTAGGCAGGAAGAATGAGTGTGCAATGTAATAATGTCTTCAGGCTCCAAATAATGGGAATGGCTTTGTTCATAAGGAACGAAACAGCAAAGGCAACTGATGCAGCAGCCAAAGGGAAGGAGGTTTCCTTCTGTCACAAAGTGTGTTTTTTATGTGCGTCTTTTTTTAATTTGAGAAGCTTACGTTATTCCATACGAAGCACATTCAGTTTTAAAACTCCTAAAAATGAGTATGTATACAGCAGTCATCTGTGTGGCCAGCGGTGTCCTTTGAAGTGTATTTTGCTTCAGATAGGCAGATGCATTTAATTATGTATCTGCTCCATTTCAGATGAATGTATGTCTTTAAAGTCCCAGGCAGCTAAGTAGGTTAGTTCCTCATCTGTTCAGTGAATCATCTCTCCAGTGACTTCTCTTACACATTGTGAGATGTAAACCCTTTGACCAATCACCACTGCAACAGTCAAACAGTAAAAAATGCACGTTATCTTCTGCACCAGAGCACTGAGATTTTCTGTACAGCATCCCTTTGATGTGCAAAAAAAATCATAAAATGGAGGTTTGCCTCCAATAAACAGTTAACGAAACAATACAAAATCACTAAAACTTTTATTTTGGTTCTAGAGCGTGGAAGTAGCTGTTTTTGTTTATACACCAACTTTTATTTTTGTCTGTTATCTGTCTGTCCTTACCTTTTCTTGAGTTTATAACTATAGATAAAAGCATTAAGTGTTAGAGATGGTATAGCAGACAGGTGCTCCATTGATATTTAATTATTTCAATTGAGACTCCTGGGAAAATAAGCAGAAATCAGGAGATAAGAGAGTAGGCATCGCTACTACTGTGTTATCTGCCTCTTCACTTTGAATACACTTCAAAATTCCAGCCAGGGTAAGAACTGTCTCTCTAGACATCTTGTGATTCTGTCAGTCCAAATAGGATATCCATTTCTGATGCTTCAGTTGTAAGCCATATATTCTTTCTTCTGCTTATTTGTGTAGTGAGTGGGATTAAAATGTTGTGTCAGGCTTCATTTTAGTGTATTTAAATAGAGGCTGTAGAACTGCACCCAGATACTAGTGCAGTTTCTTTGTCTATTTTTTAAATCCGTAGTGTAAATTGCACTCCTTTTTTCTTTAATTACATTAATGGCTTGTTCTGAATATTTTCCCTTCTTATGTTCCTTTTCTTTCTGTTGCATACATCTGCCTCTGAGCTCAGCTGCGAGACTGATGCTGTGCTTATAGTGTTAGAATTAAGCACATTTTCCTAGTAGCTGCAGGGAGCACAAGCCACAAAATCTGCAGAAGGAGCCAAGAAGGTGATAGTTCAGTAGCTGCTTTGAAGTTGTAGTTGCCCACGACAATTAAGAACCATTGGTAACTTGTGATCACTTTGACCTTAGTGGCTTAAGCACAATATAGTGTTATGATCACTTGCACTTGATTTAGTATTTGGCATATTTTTGTGCTATTACTTGTGAGCAATTTCTGCAGTAAAAACTTGAAAATGCTACTCTGACATGTTTAATATTCTCTCTCACGTGGCATTTTTATTTTCAGGATATAATTGATACTGGTAAAACAATGAAAACATTGCTGTCTCTACTTAAGCAGTACAATCCAAAGATGGTAAAAGTAGCCAGGTAATAAACTTCTAGTTGTGATTATTTGTGCTGTATTTCGTCTTCACAGTGACACACAATGTGAAAAAAGAAAATAATACAGAATACATTCCCGTAGAAGAGAAGTAGGAAGGCACATTTCTTCCAGGGTCATATATGGTGGAGTTGGAGTTCACTGTTTGTTTTAACTCTGTTTTTGCTTGTTATGGGAAGGCTTGCAGAAACCCTGTTCTTTCCAGTCCTATTGCTTGAAAAATGTCTGTGTTTCAGAAAGGGACAGCTTGTGCATGTCCAGTATGTATCTTGCCTTATCATACTACAGTAATGTGTAGGGGTTTTATCACTGATGTCTAAGTTAGGTTTAGAAGCATATGGAAGAACTGAAATCTTTTGGGCTTAAAGAAATCATCCCCCTAAAGATGGTAGAGGTATTTTCAACACAAATACAGTTCATAAATATAAACTTTCAATAGAGATTTGGATTAAAAAAAAAAATCAGTGCTTGTCATTTGTGTGTGTACAGTATCTATCTGAACATGTTTCTGTTTGCACTATTTGCAATTTCAGTGTACTTTGTGGTATACCTGTGCAGTGGAGACCTTTTTTGGTCTGGTGCCCTTAATTGTAGAATTAAATTAGTTTGCACATTACTGTTTGTGTAGTTTGCATAATGTAGCTGAGCTTTAGAGGTCATTCTGTGAGTCACCCAGCCATATGCTCTTCCAGGCTATTCTACTTAGTTGCATCTTTAATCAATTAATTTTTAAACAATTTCTAATTAAATAACTTTAACAAGAAATACTGTGGATAATAATAACCAATACCAACATTCCTCCTACATCTTAAATTGCAGCTTGTACACTCCTGTGCCATGGTTGTGTACTTTACAATAAAAGCATAATGATTGCTGGGGATTAAAGATAAACCAGAGCTGTGTGTAATATCTAATCAGTTGAGTTGCCATAACAATGCCAAAGCAGTTCTTACATGTACTAGAATAGCTCTTCTTGCTGATAATAATCTGAGGGTGACCTGCTGAAGGTGAGCTTTTTCTTCCTGGCCTGATCAAATGGACCAAATTTTAAACATTTGGCACCAAATAGTACCTTAACACTGCAGTGTCCAGCACAAGTATAACACAGTGTGAACACAGTCCTGTTTCCTATTGTTTAAACCTGTTGTAGTAGTTTGGGTCTGCCAAAGACCTGAGCAAGTAAACATGATCATGCTGGACAGCATCAAATGTAATGTTCTTAGTTCACTTGCCTTTCTTTTTTTAAAAGACGTTTTTTTTTTCTCTCTGACAATTAAGCACTTGTAGCAGGGAGATGTGAATTAATGCTAACATGATTTTGGGTTTGTTTGATCAAAGTCCTACACAAATACTCAAAAGTCTCTCGACTAGAAGTTTCAGAAACTGAGTATCTAAAATTGAAACCATGAACCTGACCAATGAAGTCCCATTCTCAAAGGTAACCCAGGAGGGAAGGAGGCTGTAAACACAGAGTTACGTGGCTCTGTCTTTGCATTGAGCCATCAACCACCTTTTCCCTTCCTCCCAAAGTCTCAAAGACAGAGAAGTGTCAGGATTATGGAGCCATCATCTAAAAGGTAGAAGTGCTCAACTGAATAAAGAGCAAGTCAAATTAAGCTAGCAAGGCATTTCTGTCTGCTGCAGTACCCCCAGCTCTGTATCTCCATGCTTTTTAGGTCGCTGATTTAATCCTGGGGAAGTGAAGCTGGTTTATATCAGCTGACAATCAAAACCAGTTATTTTTTCTTTATGGGGTAATTACTGCTACCTGTGAAGAACAGTGGAGGACACGCTGCACAAGTGCAATTGAGGTTCTATTGAACCAGCTGAGCTTTTGCTTTGTAATGGTGATAGTGCAGCTGGTCTGGCTGGATCCCAAGTGGTCACCGCTTTACCTGGGAGCTAAACTGATTCCACCTGAAGTTTCTGAACGCACATAAAACCTCATTAAGTCACTTTTGGCAACAAAAATGCATGCAGAGCAGTATCCCCCAGCCTCTTTCTTGCAGACATTTTAGTTATCCCTTTGTCTGTAAACCTTTCATGGTTCTATGAAGTTATGAGTTTATTGTGATGATCAGCTGCACCTACAAATGGATAATGTGTTTAAAATATTTATAGTTGTGCTTTCAATTATGCACATCTAGCCTCAATGGAGCAAAATTCAGGCTATCTTCAGAACAATTTCATGTATCCATAGCTGATGTTCTTCCATGTCTCAGTTCTACTTTCATTTTATTTGACAGCTTGTTGGTAAAAAGAACTCCTCGAAGTGTGGGATATCGGCCAGACTGTAAGTGACTTTTTGACAATCATTATTAATTTTTAAAAATATGTTGATACATGGTGTACTCTTTGGTCAAAGTCCAGGGGTGTTCCAAATAAGTATTCGTGAGTAGTTTTTGATTAACTTCTAAATCAAAGCCCATTTGATTGAGTTTAAATATTTGGAATGTATTTTGACAGAGTTGATTTGGATTTGGTCTGGTGCTTTTTTTCTTCCTGTAACATTTTACTATATGAAAAGCAAACGATGTTTTGGTCCAGGTGAATCCCTTTTCACATGGAAATTTTTCAAGTTTGCAAGTAGTCAAATGCTTTGGTCAGCAAAACCTGCTGGATTCATCTTGGACACTTTGGAGTGTTCCAGGTGCCACAACATAGCTGCCCAGGGCCATTTGGATGTCCCCAGGAATGTGAGGGGACTGCACAGCACAGCAGTCTGATAACAGATGAGTGACAAGATGTTCAAAATAGCACAAAACCAGTAATGTTTAGGCTGCTGAATTATTCCCATCTTGTCTTCCTGTCTGTCCCAAGAGCATGAAGGAGGGAATAGCATCCAGAGCAGACAAAGTGACAGCCCCTCTCAGCTTAGGAAGGGATGTGTGTTTTATCCCCATTCTGGAGACCAAATGCCTGTTGATGTGGACTGTGTACTTTCACAATAGAAGTAGAGTGAATTCAGCAGCAGAATCGCATCCTATTCCTCCTCCTTTCCAAGGCTGCACAGTACTCTCAGATTGAAATTTCTCAGCTCCTTGAAAGCCTAATTCAGGTGTTCCCCTTCTTCACTCAGGGATGCTCCTCTTCTCTGGGATCTCCTTATAGGCTTAGCTGGGTGACAGTCTGTCTGGTGGGCATCCTGCAGCAGATGACTTGTTTGGCCATCTGCCCACAGAGACAACCTGTGCAGTGCAGAACACGTGAGCAGAGAGAGCACGAGGCAGCGTGGCAGTAGTGGCTGGGCATGCCTCTTATCCCTGCATCCTGTGGCCAAGTACACTCTAAACATTGCCTTATTTTTTTCCAGAAGTGTACACAGCCTTTCATTTAAACTGTGTGATTTATCTCCCCGCTCTCCACTTATTTTTTTCTTAGTGAGGCTCACTGTAGCAAGGGATAGAAAACCAGCACAGCTCAGGAGTCTTTCCCTTTTAGCATGAGGGGAAAAAGCCTTTGGAAAATGTCTCTAGGTTGTCTTAGAGTGTGTGTGGGTGGGTTGGACTGATGCTGCCTGACCATCCAAGGACTATCCTGCTACAGCCATGCTCATTAAGCCTTGGGAACCAATAAATAAATGTTTAATTTTTAGTTGACTTAAATCAACAGAGAATGTTTGAGTTTTAAAATAGCCCAAATATTAAGTTGAGGATACTTGAGTGGAAGAAATAAAATGTTAAGCTGCTTATGTGTCTGTAAAGTTCCAAGTTGTCTGTGTAAAAAGGCCCAGTGAACTCGAAGTTCTTTTCTGACATCCTGGTGACTTATGTTCTTTTTTAGTTGTTGGATTTGAAGTGCCAGACAAATTTGTTGTGGGATACGCCCTCGATTACAATGAATACTTCAGAGATTTGAACGTAAGTAATTTTTCCCGCATGATTTTGTCCATTTAAAACTAGGGAGAAGGAAGGGAAGTCTCCTTGCATTGCTCTCCCTCCTCTGTGTAAATCACGGCTTGTGTGCAAGCCTGCTCCATTAGTACAATCCAGTGATGCAATGATAAGAGCAAACCCTAGACAGTGCAACAGTGTTCTGGAGCTCTTAAGGATCTAACATTTACTTTGCTTCATGCAGAATGGAGGCTACACCTCTCCTGTCAGCCTTTGAAATAACGTGGCAGTTTGTGTAAAGCTGCTCATCTTACAGATACCTACAACAACTAAGTGCATTTGCTTAGTTACACAAAAGTTGGGGAAGAGAGACCTTGGAAGCTGAGAGGTTCTCTTCATATGCTAAGTCACAAATTCTTCACCTGGGTCTCACTACCTTTGTGCCAGCCATTAGGTAGGAGAGGGAGGAGAAGGAAGGCAATGCGGAGATTTGTAGGCAAAACAGGCAACAGTTTTTCTGCACCAACAGTAACAGTAACGCAGCACTCTGCTTTACTGAATTTGTACAGCACACTTCAGTTTTCTTCAGAAGTGTATTACTGAGTATGTATCAGTCTCTTACATTACTTTTCTAACTGGAGCTTTTTGTGTTGTTTTATTTCAGCATATCTGTGTGATCAGTGAGACGGGGAAGCAGAAGTACAAAGCATGAAAGCATAGTTCAAGTGCTGTGACAACAGAGCTTTGAAATGTTTTGTTTACTGGGTCCTATCTTTCACAGGCTTCAACTCTGGTACACCAGCTAAAATTAGAGAATGCCCCAGCCCCATTGTCATATGCTTACTGTAACTTATTGCATGTACAATATAAGAATCTTGTCTTGTTCATTTATATTTTAGAGATGTAAACGAATAGTGCAATTCTGCACTCCTTATTTTGATTTGCACTATGACTCTACCGACTATTGCTGCCCCTGGTTGGGTTGTGCTGTTTGTGAGCTCCAGAGTCTAACTCTTGCAGTGGTAAATTGCTTAAACCTCATCAACCCAGAACTGAAATAGTTCAAGTACTGTAAATGTAAAACATTTTATGATAGGGAAGTCTATTAGTAATATTTTTAAAATCTGTAATTTAAGTTTTATATTTTAATTCACAAATGTGATTGTGATTAATGGATAGTTGCACCTTTGGGTGTGATAAAAGGTGAGAAGCAGCCAGTTACAGTATCTGTAATCTCCAGGGAGCTCATGGAAATCTCCTGGAGTTGCCTTATTGCTGTAAAAGAAGTCTGGGTAACAGATGTCTTTTTTTTTTTTTT